>JARBWK010000033.1:37500-235000 GCA_030556195.1 Anolis apletophallus
GAGGAAGGAAGGGGAGAGGAAAGGAAGGAAGGAAAGGGAGAGGAAAGGAAAGGAAAGGAGGAGGAAAGGAAGGAAGGAAAGGGGAGAGGAAAGGAAAGAAAGGAAGGAAGGAAAGGGAGAGGAAAGGAGGAAGAAAGGGGAGAGGAAAGGAAAGGAAGAAGGAAGGATGGGGAGAGGAAAGGAAAGAAGAAAGGAAGGAAAGGGAGAGGAAAGGAAAGAAGAAAGGAAGGAAAGGGAGAGGAAAGGAAAGAAGGAAGGAAGGGGAGAGGAAAGGAAGGAAGGGGAGAGGAAAGGAAAGAAGGAAGGAAGGAAGGGGAGAGGAAAGGAAAGGAGGAAGGAAGGGGAGAGGAAAGGAAGGAAGGAAAGGGAGAGGAAAAGAAAGAAGGAAGGAAGGAAAGGGAGAGGAAAAGAAAGAAGGAAGGAAGGAAAGGGAGAGGAAAGGAAAGGAAGAAGGAAGGAAAGGGAGAGGAAAGGAGGAAGAAAGGGGAGAGGAGAGGTAAGGAAAGGAAGGAAGGGAGGAAGGAAGGAAAGGGAGAGGAAAGGAAAGAAGGAAGGAAGGAAAGGGAGAGGAAAGGAAAGGAGGAAGAAAGGAAGGAAGGGAAAGGGGAGAGGAAAGGAAAGGAAGGAAGGAAAGGGAGAGGAAAGGAGGAAGAAAGGGGAGAGGAAAGGAAAGGAAGAAGAAGGGGAGAGGAAAGGAAAGGAGGAAGGAAGGGGAGAGGAAAGGAAGGAAGGAAAGGGAGAGGAAAGGAAAGGAAAGGAGGAGGAAAGGAAGGAAGGAAGGAAGGGAAAGGGGAGAGGAAAGGAAAGAAAGGAAGGAAGGAAAGGGAGAGGAAAGGAGGAAGAAAGGGGAGAGGAAAGGAAAGGAAGAAGGAAGGATGGGGAGAGGAAAGGAAAGAAGAAAGGAAGGAAAGGGAGAGGAAAGGAGGAAGAAAGGGGAGAGGAAAGGAAAGGAAGAAGGAAGGATGGGGAGAGGAAAGGAAAGAAGAAAGGAAGGAAAGGGAGAGGAAAGGAAAGAAGGAAGGAAGGGGAGAGGAAAGGAAGGAAGGGGAGAGGAAAGGAAAGAAGGAAGGAAGGAAAGGGAGAGGAAAGGAAAGGAGGAAGGAAGGGGAGAGGAAAGGAAGGAAGGAAAGGGAGAGGAAAGGAAAGAAGGAAGGAAGGAAGGAAAAGAGAGGAGAGAAAGTGAAGGAGGGATGGAACGGAAGGATAATATTGGTATAATAATAATGATGTTAGCAACAACATTGCTTGAAACAGTCTCAACCATGGAGATCTGGGATTGAATCCTGGCTTAGCCAAAAGGAACTTCACTTTAAGTGATGATTATTCTTGTTGTTATTATTATTGTTGTTATTATTATTCAATGCTGATGCTCTTTAAAAAGTCCCAGCTAGGCAGAGGACAAGAAAGGAAAACATATACAGTATATGTCTCAGGGGATTGTATGGACATCTCTCTCGGCATTACTTTGCGAACGGAGATTCTTAGGAAGGACTCGTCCCACGCTTTTTACAAGCGCGTTGATGACTAAAAAGGCCAATCTGAGATAGGCAAGTCCAGTTGCAGAAAGCACAGCAGAAAGTCTCCTTGGGTGATGTCGTTTCCAAGTTGCGGTTCTTTCTGCGTTGTCGAGACCCATTCGGCGTGTCTTCTCGAAAGAGGCCGCAGCATTGCGGAGAGTGCGTCTCCACGCCTCGCGATGTGAGGCCAGGGTGGACCATTGGTGGCGATCAATCTGGCCGAGCCTGAGACGTTGTTTTGGGAGTCCTTATATCTCTTTTTGGGGGCGCCTCTCTTGCGAGTTCACCATAGAGTAGTATCTTTGGGAGGCGGTGGTCCTCCATCCTAGAGACCTTGTGCCCTGCCCAGCGCAGCCGTGTTCTCAATAGCATGGCCTCAACGCTGGTGACCCCTGCTTGCTCAAGGACAGCAACGTTCGTCACATAGTCGGTCGGGAATATATTTAGGATTGTGCGAAGACAGTGCTGATGAAAGCGTCCAAGGAGTCATAGGTGTTGGTGATAGGTGACCCATGTTTCAGACCCATAGAGGAGAATAGACAGTATGATAGCTGATTTTGGTGCTTTGCCTCAGGTGCTTGTGGCTCCAGACTCTTTTGTGAAGCCTTCCGAATGCGCTCTATGCCTTTGCTAATCTGTGATCTATCTCTTTATCAATCTTGGCGTCTGAAGAGATGGTGCTTCCCAGGGAGGTGAACTGCTGAACGGACTTAAGCACAGATGTGCCTATGCTGACGTGGGGATGATGGTGTTCTTCCTGTAGTGCGGGCTGGTAGAGGACTTCTGTTTTCTTCAGGCTGACTTCCAGCCCAAACAGCTCTGCAGCTGTTGCAAAGCAGGATGTGAGGTGCTGCAGGGCTGCTTCTGAATGGGCGACGAGGGCGGCATCGTTGGCAAAAAGCAGCTCACGGACTCGATAGTTTAGAGCAGGGGTGGCCAAGACGGTGATTGCGATCGACCGGGTGATCTTTGGGCCTCATCCGGGTGATCTTCAGACCCTCACCCGGTCAATGCGCGCTCTCGCAAGACGCACGCTCTCCCAGCGCCGCCTTCCTCTGCCCTGCAGTAGGCGACAGAGGCCCCGCGCGCTTCTCGCTGCCTCTCTTTCGCCCGGATCCATGGATCCGGACGAAAGAGAGAGAGGGGGCTGTTAGCCCCTCCCTGTCGCGTATGACAGGGCGGTGACAGAGGGAGGAGGCCCCCACGCGCTCGCTGCCTCTCTTTCGCCCGGATCCATGGATCCGGGCGAAAGAGAGGCGAGGGGAGCGCGCAGGGGGTTTCCTCCTCTGTCGCCGCCCTGCCATAGGCGACAGAGGAGGATTAGGCCCCCGCGTGCTCTCCTCACCTCTCTCTCACCCGGATCCATGGATCCGGCAAAAGAGAGGCGAGGGGACCACGCTCTCCCCTCCTCTGTCGCCACGGCAGGGCGGCGACAGAGAAGGAGGAGGCTCCAGCGCTCCTCGCGCTCTCTTTCGCCCGATCCATGGATCCGGGCGAAAGAGAGGAGGAGGGCGTGGGGTTTCCCTCCTCTGTCGCCGCCCTGCCGTAGGCGACAGAGGAGGAGGAGGCCCTGTGCGCTCTCCTTGCCTCTCTCTCTCAGCCGGATCCATGGATCCGGCGAGAGACAGGCGAGGTAGCGCGACGGGGCCTCGAGAGGCACCATGGATCGGAGCGCCTCCCCCAAACCGGTGAGCAACCAAACTAATAAGAAGCCGCCCGCGGGTGCACGCGCGACGCACGGGCGGCAGGTGATCTTTTCAACTTGGTTGCTCAAAAGTAGCTCGCATGCTGAAAAAGTGTGAGCACCCCTGGTTTAGAGTCTTAGTGCGAGCCCTCAGGCGGCTTAAGTTGAAGAAGCGGCCATCAGTACGATAGCGTGTATATATGCCTTCTTCTTCTTCTTCTTCGAGGTCTGCATGAACAAAACTTTATTTATATCCTGCCCTATCTACCCATGAGACCTTAGTTAGATAGATGGATTCCATTGTTGCAAGAGTTCAGGATGCTCTTTGATTGTGTGTTAACTATAAATCCCAGAAACTGTAACTCCCAAATGTCAAGGTCTGTTTTCCCCAAACTCCATCTGTGTTCACATTTGGGCATATTGAGTATTCATGCCAAGTTTGGTCCTGATCCAACATTGTTTGAGTCCACAGGGCTCTCTGGATATAGGTGAACTACAACTCCAAAACCCAAGGTCAATCAATGCCCGCCAAACCCTTAAAGCATTTTCTCTTGGTTATGGGAGTTGTGTGTGGGAAGTTTGTGTCTTTCTGCCATTCCTGCCAGGATATCTATGTTGTGTTCATCGAAGCAGGCCCAGGTTTCACACTGAGTGTATAAATACGTTTAAAAACATATTAACTATACGTATGACTGTGTTAGAGTGCCATTTTGTGTCATTTTGGTTGGTGGTGTGCCCCGGGATTGCGTAAATGTAAAAAGTGTGCCGCGGCTCAAAAAAGGTTGGGAAACACTGCCATAGAGCAGGGCTGTCCAACTGGCGGCCCGGGGGCCGTATACGGCCCCCAGCCCCTTCCCCACGGCCCCCTACCCTCCTGCAAGATATCTGCTTTTTAAGATTAAAAAAAATTATTATTATTTTTGAATATTTTTTATTTATTTATTTCGTGGCAGGGGGGGTGAGGGGCGGGGTGGGGCAGGGAGGAGGAGCAGGCTCCCTTCCTCCTCCTCCTACTTCCCTCCCTCCCCCCCCCTCCCTCCCTCCTTCTCTCTCTCTTTCCCCCTTTCATTCCTTCCCCTTCCACCACCTGAACAAAAAGGGAAGGAGAGAGAGAGAGTGCACCGAGCGAGAGGGGGCGTGGCCAGAGCAAAAAGGGGCGGGGCCGGGTTTGGAGCACGCGGGGGGGGGGGTGCTCATCCATTCCCTTTCCGGCTTCCTCCTCTTCTGACTGACTGACTGACTTTATTATTTCTGAGTCGCCCTCCACGTTAGTGCTCCGGGCGACTTACACACAACAAATTCCACAATTAAAATAGAGTATTTAAAACTAGATTAAAATATTCAGTGGTTAAGTGCAGGGGCCAGGTATTCGTGCCAAGTTTGGTCCTGATCCATCATTATTTGAGTCTACAGTGCTCTCTGGATGGAGGAGAACTACAACTCCCAAACTCAAGGTTCAGTACTTTCTGTTGCTCTCATGAGAGTTTAGTCTGCCAAGTTTGATTCAACATGGCTGAGGAATGCTTTGATTGTGTTTCCCCTTATGGCAGAAGGAGGTAGGACTGGATGGCCCTTGGAGGTCTCCTATTCTAGGAACCCATTGTAATTATTATTATTATTATCATCATCAGAGGCTGAATGGCCATCTGTGAAGAATGCTTTGATTGTGTTTTCCCCTTATGGCAGAAGGAGATTGGACTGGATGGCCCTGGATGGCCCTTGGATGGCCCTCCAGGAAACTGTTGTTGTTGTTGTTGTTATTATTATTATTAGCAGAGGCAGAATGAATATTATGCCTTATCATTCAGGGTTATAGGCCTGTGTGGAAGGGCCCTGGCTTCTTATTTGACTTCCTTTCCACACATCTGAATAAAATCCCGTGTTATTTGCTTTAAACCAGATTATATGAGTGTGGACTCCGATAATCCAGTTCAAAGCAGGTATTCTGGGTTATGTGGCTGTGTGGAAGGGCCCTGAGTCCACACTGCAATATAATCCAGTTCAAAGCAGGTTTTGTGGGGTTTCCTGCCTGGATATTCTGGGTTATATGGCTGTGTGAAGGGCCCTGAGTCCACACTGCAATATAATCCAGTTCAAAGCAGGTTTTGTGGGGTTTCCTGCCTGGATATTCTGGGTTATATGGCTGTGTGAAGGGCCCTGAGTCCACACTGCAATATAATCCAGTTCAAAGCAGGGACTGGGACTTGAGACTGGGATTTTGGTGTTCATCTCTATCTCCAAGTCAAAGCCCCAGTGTCGTCCACAGACACCTCCAAGGCGGGGAGGGGGCGGAGCTGGGGAGGGGGCGGAGCTGGGGGCGGGGCAGGGGTGGAGGCAGGGAGGGGGCGGAGCCGAGGGCAGACTCTTCGGCCCCCAGGTCATCAGTAACCGGAATTCTGGCCACAGGTCCGGTAGAAGTTGGACAGCCCTGCCATAGAGCATCTGCATTGGATCATGATGAGGAGTGTATTGCTAGGATCATCGGAGGCTGTTTTGCAGGGAAGTTTGGGGAACAAAGTAATAATAATAATAACAATAAGGGTGACAAATAATCATAACAACTAATAATAATGATAACTAATAATAATGTGGGATAGTATAATAGCAAATAATAAATAATAATGTAGTAAACTAATAATAATAACAAATCTATGTATATAATAAAAGTCAGTGTGTGCGGAGGTGCGGAGGGCGGGAGGTGCGGAGGAATATGTGCCAACGTTTCGATTGGTTGCCACTGTGGGAATATTTGCATAAAGGACTCTCAATTTCCCAAGGCACACCTGATGATCGCTCACGGCACACTAGTGTGCCACGGCACACTGGTTGAGAAGCACTGCTCTAAGGCACCAGATTATTTGCATAAAGGACTCTGATTGGCCAGCCTCAGAACTCCAACATTCTACGGCCCCAGACAGAGGGGATTGGTTGCCACTGAAATGGTATTTGCATAAAGGACTCCGATTGGCCATCCACATTCCAGCATTCTTAGGTGACTCAGAGGGAAAGGGAAAGGCCTCAGGCAGTCAGACACTGCGGCCCACAGCAGTGACGGATCAGGACCAAACTTGGCACACAGGGCTCCAATGGCCCACTTCACAACGCAACCCTCACCCAATGACTACTACAGACCAAAATTAGCACACAGAGCCCCCTTGACCCACTCTACACCCTGGTGCTGTTTCAAGGAGGACGGACGACAGATGATGGGACTTGAAATACCTTCACTCACCTTCCGAGACCGCTGCAACCCTCATCCACAGAATGATCAAGACCAAATGTGACACACAGAGCCCCCAAGACCCACTCTACACCCTGGTGCTGTTTGGAGGCGGGTGGACCATGGACCATGGGACTTGCAGTACCTTCACGAACTTCCTGAGACCACTGCAAGCCACATACACATCTAATAGGAACCAACCTTGGCACATAATGCCTTCCTCAAATAACCCGGGCATGGCCGGGTCCCCAAGCTAGTAACAATTATAATAATAATGAAAACAATGAGTAATAGTAATAGGACTGTGGGGTAAAATAATAATAATAATAATAATAATAATTTCACCTACTTTTCTGCCAGGACCAGGACGCAAATTGAGGGAAAAAAAATATTATTATAGCACCAGTGTTTGGGTTGGCAAGGTTTCCAAATTCCATGCCCAAAGAGCAACCGGTTTGTTTCCTTCTCTGCAAGGCTCGGCAAAGTTCCTGATTGGACTACAAGTCCCAGAATCTCTTTGCAAACGTGTTTGTTGGAATAAGATAACCCCCCCACACACACCCCCCACACCCCAACCAATAAATACCCTTTGGTTATGCACATTTGGCTTGTAATCCTTGCAGTTGCCCCCTGGAACATGTGCTGCTTTTGCGGTGCTTCGTGGCACGGCGGTCTATTGGGGATGTCGCAGGCAAGTTCCTAGACCGCAGTGAGGAAACCTGACATTTCCTTTCTTCGTTGCCTTGAATCTTTTTGCGTGCATTTTTCTGCATTGACCACTGGGAGGATCAAGAAACCGTCCCTGAAATGCTCCGAGTGGTTTATCCTTTTCCTTCCTTTTCCTTCCCCTTCCTTCCTCTCCCCTGTCTCCTTCCTTCCATCCTTCCCTTCCCTACCTACCTCTCTTTTTCCTTCTTTCCTTCCCTTCCCCTCCCTATCTTTTTCTTTCTCCTTCCTCTCTTCCCTCCCTCCTTCCCTCCCACTCCCTCTTTCTCTCTCTCTCTTTTCCCCTTCCTTCCTTCCTTCCTTCCTTCCTTCCTTCCTTCCTTCCTTCCTTCCTTTCCTTCCCACTCCCCTTCCCTGTCTCTCTCCTTCCGTCCTTCCCCTCCCCCCTCTCTTCCTTCTTTCCCGTTCCACTTTCCCTCAAACCCCTCTCGCTTTACTCTCTTTTCCTCCTTCCTTCCCCTCCCTTCCTATCCCTTTCATTTTCTTCCTCCCTTCTTTCCGCTCCCTCCCTCCTTCCCTCCCACTCTCTCTTTGTCTCATTTTCTCCTTCCTTCCTTCCTTCCTTCCTTCCTTCCTTCCTTCCTTCCTTCCCTTCCTTCTCCTCTCTCCCTCTTTCCTTCCTTCCTCCCTCCTTCCCTCCCACTCCCTCTCTTTGTCTCATTTTCTCCTTCCTTTTTTCCTTCCTTCCTTCCTTCCTTCCTTCCTTCTTCTCCCTCTCTCTCTCCCCTCCTTTCCATCCCTCCTTCCCTCCCACTCCCTCTCTTTCCCTCATTTTCTCCTTCCTTCCTTCCTTCCTTCCTTCCTTCCTTCCTTCTCCTCTCTCTCTCCCTTCTTTCCACTCCCTCCCTCCTTCCCTCCCTCCCTCTCTTTGTCTCATTTTCTCCTTCCTTTTTTCCTTCCTTCCTTCCTTCCTTCCTTTCTTCTCCCTCTCTCTCTCCCCTCCTTTCCACCCCTCCTTCCCTCCCACTCCCTCTCTTTGTCTCATTTTCTCCTTCCTTCCTTCCTTCCTTCCTTCCTTCCTTCCTTCCTTCTTCTCCCTCTCTCTCTCCCCTCCTTTCCACCCCTCCTTCCCTCCCACTCCCTCTCTTTTCTCATTTTCTCCTTCCTTCCTTCCTTCCTTCCTTCCTTCCTTCCTTCCTTCCTTCCTTCCTTCTTCTCCCTCTCTTTGTCTCATTTTCTCCTTCCTTCCTTCCTTCCTTCCTTCCTTCCTTCCTTCCTTCCTTCCTTCTTCTCCCTCTCTCTCTCCCCTCCTTTCCACCCCTCCTTCCCTCCCACTCCCTCTCTTTGTCTCATTTTTTCCTTCCTTCCTTCCTTCCTTCCTTCCTTCCTTCCTTCCTTCCTTTCTTCTTCTCCCTCTCTCTCTCCCCTCCTTTCCACCCCTCCTTCCCTCCCACTCCCTCTCTTTGTCTCATTTTCTCCTTCCTTCCTTCCTTCTTCCTTCCCCTTCCTCTCTTCCCTTCCTTTTCCCTCCCTCTCCCCTCCTTTCCACCCCTCTTTCTCTTTCTCTTTTCTCTTTTTCTCCTTCCTTCCTTCCTTCCTTCCTTCCTTCCTTCCTTCCTTCCTTCCTTCCTTCTCCCTCTCTCTCCTCCTTTCCATTTCTCCTTCCCATTCACCCCTCTCTTTCTCTCCTTCCTTCCTTCCTTCCTTCCTTCCTTCCTTCCTTTCTTCTTCTCCTCTCTCCTCTTCCCCTCCTTTCACCCCCTTCCTCTCCCTCTTTTTCCTTTTTTCCTTCCTTCCTTCCTCCCTTCCTTCCTTCTCCTTCTCCCTTCCTTCCTTCCCTCCCTCCTTCCCTCTCTCTCTCCTCTTTTCCTCCTTCCTTCCTTCTCCTCTCTCCCTCTCTTCTTCCTTTTCCATCCCTCTTTCCTTCCCTTTCACCCCCTCTCTCTCCTCTTTTCTCCTTCCTTCCTTCCTTCCTTCCTTCCTTCCTTCCTTCCTTCCTTCCTTCTCCTCTCTCTCCTTCTTTCCACTCCCTCCCTCCTTCCCTCCCTCTCTCTTTCTCTCATTTTCTCCTTCCTTCCTTCCTTTTCCTTCCTTCCTTCCCTCCTTCCTTCCTCCCTCCCTTCCTCTCTCTCTCTCTCTCCTTTCCATCCCTCTTTCCTTCCCTTTCCCCCCCTCTCTTTTTCTTCCTTCCTTCCTTCCTTCCTTCCTTCCTTCCTTCCTTCCTTCCTTCCTTCCTTCTTCTCCCTCTCTCTCTCCCCTCCTTTCCACCCCTCCTTCCCTCCCACTCCCTCTCTTTGTCTCATTTTCTCCTTCCTTCCTTCCTTCCTTCCTTCCTTCCTTCCCTTCCTTCCTTCCTTCCTTCCTTCCTTCCTTCTTTCTTTCCCCCCTCCTCTCCCCTCTTTTTCCCCTTCCTTCCTTCCTTCCTTCCTTCCTTCCTTCCTTCCTTCCTTCCTTCCTTCCTTCTCCTCTCTCCCTTCTTTCCGCTCCCTCCCTCCTTCCCTCCCACTCTCTCTTTCTCTCCTTTTCTCCTTCCTTCCTTCCTTCTCCTCCCTCCCTCTCTTCCTTTCCATCCCTCTTTCCTTCCCTTTCACCCCTCTCGCCTTCTCTCCTCTTTTCCTCCTTCCTTCCTTCCTTCCTTCCTTCCTTCCTTTCGCTTTCTTCTCCTCTCTCCCTTCTTTCCGCTCCCTCCCTCCTACCTTCCCACTCCCTCTCTTTCTCTCCTTTTCTCCTTCCTTCCTTCCTTCCTTCCTTCCTTCCTTCCTTCCTTCCTTCCCTTTCTCCCTCCCTCCCTCCCTCTCTTCCTTCCTTCCTTCCTTCCTTCTTTCCTCTCTCTCCTCTTTTTCCCCTTCCTTCCTTCCTTCCTTCCTTCCTTCCTTCTTCTCCTCCCTCCCTCCCTCCCTCTCTCTTCCTTTCCATCCCTCTTTCCTTCCCTTTCACCCCCCTCTCTCTCTCCTCTTTTTCCCCTTCCTTCCTTCCTTCCTTCCTTCCTTCCTTCCTTCCTTCCTTCCTTCCTTCCTTTCCCATGCCTTGATTAGATCCTTTAAGATGATCTAGTTTTTATTTTTCCACTGGCTGAGGACCCGGCAGTGCCCGGGTCATTTGAGGAAGGCATTGTGTGCCAAGGTTGGTTCCTATTAGATGTTTATGTGGCTTGCAGTGGTCTCAGGAACTTAGTGAAGGTACTGCAAGTCCCATTGGCCATGGTCCACCCCCCTCCAAACAGCACCAGAATGTGGAGTGGGTCATGGGGGCTCCGTGTGTCACATTTGGTCTTGATCATTCGCTGGATGAGGGTTGCAGCGGTCTCTGGAAGTGAGCGAAGGTACTTCAAATCCCATCATCCGTGGTCCGCCCCACTCAAAACTGCACCAGGATGTAGAGTGGGTCATGGGTACTCTGTGTGCCAAGTTTGGGCCTGGTCTGTGATGTATAGGGGCTGCAGTGTTGTTTGGGAAGTGAATGAGGTGAAGGTGCTGCAAATCCCATCATTCGTGGCCCATCCTGCCCTAAACCAGACCAGGCTGTGAAGTGGGCCATTGGTCCCTTGTTTGCCATGTTTGGTCCTGATCCGTCATTGCTGTGGGCCGCGGTGGCTGAGTGCCTGAGGCCTTTTGCTTTCCCTCTGAGTCACCTTAGGAGTGTATTGGGTGAAGGTCCTGAACATTCCATTCCCAACAGAAAAAAACTGTCCACTGGCTAACTTCAACTCCAGCCATGTATGCCTGCCTCCGGCCCTTCCCTCCCCTCTCTGTGCTGTGTCGGAATGTTGGGAGGCTGGCCAGTCACAGCCATTTATGCAAATAATCCGACAGTTGCAGCCAATAGAAACGCTGGCACATATTCGCTCGGTCGCACCACCCACCCACCCACCGCCTGCAAACACTGTCTTTTATTTATATACATAGATAGATAGATAGATAGATAGATGGTCATAAGCCTACTTCTCCGAACTCTGTCCAGTGTCCAAAGAAGTGGGTTGATCATCTCCACAACAAGGATGCAGCAACCCATCTTTTCCTTGCCCTCCTTCTTAATTCGGCAATGGACTTCCAAGGGAGAACTCGTTCCGATTGCAGGAGCTTTGTTGTGTCTGGTTGAGGAAGGCCGGCCATAAAAACCTCCGGGTCAGAGTTCTTCTTTGTTGGAGAAGGAAAAGTTTGGAAGGCGGCGGAAGAGAACTCCTTCCAAAGTCTCAAGTGTGGCAAGAGAGGGAAGCAAAGTCCATTGACTTGCATCAGCTCTCAAGAAGGTGCCCTGGCTCAGACCCCTTCGCTGCGATCCCACCTTGGGCCCCATAAGCGTTGAAAGGTCACTTCCATGGCACTCGAGGATGATGATTTATTTATTTATTTGCTATAGTTTTATACCGTCCCTCTCAGCCCGAAGGCGACTCGAGGCGGTTTACATATTTTTAAAATATTTTTTTACGGCATTTATATGCTGCCCTTTTCACCCCGAAGGGGACTCAGAGCGGCTTATAAGTAAAATGTAAATATTATATGATTTTATACACAGAGTAAGGCTCTAATGCTAACAGCATTCAAACACGCTATGAAAGCTAGCAAAGAATAAAGAGTATGCAAAATTGTGTCTTTCACTTTTTTATATATAAAAGTATCAAAGTATACCATTCAGGTATGGTGCAAGGTGTAGGTATATTTCACTATATAATTTCACAGTGTTCACATAATACATTCACATTTGTGACCATATATCAATCATTCATAGTATGCATATAACAATATCACAAAGTGGATATCACAGTGTTAATATCACAAAGATTCTAAAGCACGGTACTGGTGTAACTATAACACACCCAACAGTATAAACCTGTATTTCCACCGTAGGGTAAGTTCACTCTAATGTTAGCATATAGTGTGGCTGGGAAGATCCCTGGATGTAAACAATAAACTGCTTCACCGCCTGGGAAGCAAACGCCGCTTGGCTGGAGTTCAGTATAGCTGCTAAATGCTGGGCGTCTGTCCTCCGCTGGGTTGGCAGAATGGGGTGGGCTAGGAGACTGTGGTTCTGTGGATCCAGAGATGTTCGAGGAGTCCTACGCGGTTCGCCTGACGGTTTACTGTGCAGGGCTCGAACCGTTTCGGGGCTCCTGGGTGGTGGATGGAGCCCGCGGCTTCTTCAGAGGCTGCACCGGCGTTCGCCACATTGGCATGTACCCGCTGAGGAGGCGTTCGCCACATTGGCATGTCCCCGCTGAGGAGGCTTGCGTCGCTGCAGGAGGAATATTTTCACATCCAGTCCATGGTGCTTGTCAATCAATTGACAGAGACCCTTGAGCAGTGTGTGATGACACTATTGGAGAGTGATGGGTGTTGTAGTCCAACACACCTTAAGGAAGCCAGGTTTGGTGTCTGTGTGCAGTGACAACTACCGAAGCTTACAAACAGCTAGAAAGGCAGAGTATAATGAAAGCAGCACTCAAGGTCATGAATTACAAACACAATAAGTGGAATGCCAATAAACTTATATTCAGTCAATGGCAGCAATGCATCAACATATAATAAGCGTCAATACATAATATGGGTAATCCCCAATCAGTCCACGTAAACACAATATAAATGCAAATGCAATGGCATGAACAGGGCAGTAGCGAAAAGAAATGGCAAAAAGTTGGCGGGGAGCAGTATACACGCCCGCTGGAGAATATCTCACATACAAATGATAAAGTTCGCACAGAGTCCTGGAAACACGTTTATACGTCGGGATGTCGTCACGCCCCTTACGTACCCGCATATCGGAGCATCGTTCCAGGATACGTACACTACAGGACAACACCATCGTATACCGCCACTTCTTGTCACAGAGTCATAACCCGAATCCTTTCGATTCGCGGCCCTGGAACGGGTCACCACCGGTGTACATGCCAATAATCATGATGCTCTTATCAGGCGTGAAACCTGGTGGATCCACAATCTACAATCAGAATTTCCAGTCGGGCTCAATGAGCCTCCCCTTTCGGCCCTACTCACGTGAGTGGGCCCAGGTGCGAGCATATATAACATCTGCGTTTCCCTTGGGCTCCACCCCTTGGGTCCGCAGGAGCAGTGGTGCATTGGAATCCTCCAGCCCAGGTAGGCTAGCCACCACCCCCACGTTTTTAATGCAGAGAAGGGTCCCTTCTTATTGTTGTTATTACTGTTATTTAGAATGTGTCTCCCAGACGCGGCATTTGCCTGGCGTGATTTAGCCGCCTGACGAAGCTAACCAGCGAAACGGATCGTGGCCCCGCACTTCAACCGTTGCGGCCCCTCCGAGCGTCCCATCTTGGTCCAGCTCTGCATCCTCCTCTCCACGAGTGGCGTGTTTCCAGGACTCTGTGCGAACTTTATCATTTGTATGTGAGATATTCTCCAGCGGGCGTGTATACTGCTCCCCGCCAACTTTTGCCATTTTTTTAGCTACTGCCCTGTTCATGCCATTGCATTTGCATTTATATTGTGTTTACGTGGACTGATTGGGGATTACCCATATTATGTATTGACGCTTATTATATGTTGATGCATTGCTGCCATTGACTGAATATAAGTTTATTGGCATTCCACTTATTGTGTTTGTAATTCATGACCTTGAGTGCTGCTTTCAACTACCGAAGCTTGTCAATCAATTGAGAATTGACAGAGACCCTTGAGCACTGTGTGATGACACTATTGGAGAGTGATGGGTGTTGTAGTCCAACACATCTTAAGGGAGCCAGGTTTGGTGTCCGTGTGCAGTGACAACTACCGAAGCTTGTCAATCAATTGACAGAGACCCTTGAGTACTGTGTCATGACACTATTGGAGAGTGATGGGTGTTGTAGTCCAACATGTCTTAAGGGAGCCAGGTTTGGTGTCCGTGTGCACCGGCAGCTACTGAACACTGACAGGTCAATTGACAGAGACCCTTGAGCACTGTGTGATGACACTATTGGAGAGTGATGGGTGTTGTAGTCCAACACATCTTTATAGTTTATTATTATGATAATTGTATTGTACTGTGTTTAATTGCCCACTTATGTTTTAGTATGGATGTATGTTTTTGCATAATATGCCTTTGAAATATTGTTAAGTGTATTCGTACACAATTTGAAGCTTGTCTTCGCCCTGTAAAATTTGTTTTGGAAGCTTCGCTTCACTGTCTACACTGTTTTGTATTGTATTGTGTTGTGAGCCGCACTGAGTCCCCTTCGGGGTGAGAAGAGCGGCATACAAATAAACTGATTGATTGATTGATTGATTGATCTTAAGGGAGCCAGGTTGGTGTCCATGTGCAGTGACAACTACCGAAGCTTGTCAATCAATTGACAGAGACCCTTGAGCACTGTGTGATGACACTATTGGAGAGTGATGGGTGTTGTAGTCCAACACATCTTAAGGGAGCCAGGTTGGTGTCCATGTGCAGTGACAACTACGAAGCTTGTCAATCAATTGACAGAGACCCTTGAGCACTGTGTGATGACACTATTGAGAGTGATGGGTGTTGTAGTCCAACACATCTTAAGGGAGCCAGGTTGGTGTCCATGTGCAGTGACAACTACGAAGCTTGTCAATCAATTGACAGAGACCCTTGAGCACTGTGTGATGACACTATTGGAGAGTGATGGGTGTTGTAGTCCAACACATCTTAAGGGAGCCAGGTTGGTGTCCATGTGCAGTGACAACTACCGAAGCTTGTCAATCAATTGACAGAGACCCTTGAGCACTGTGTGATGACACTATTGGAGAGTGATGGGTGTTGTAGTCCAACACATCTTAAGGGAGCCAGGTTGGTGTCCATGTGCAGTGACAACTACCGAAGCTTGTCAATCAATTGACAGAGACCCTTGAGCACTGTGTGATGACACTATTGGAGAGTGATGGGTGTTGTAGTCCAACACATCTTAAGGGAGCCAGGTTTGGTGTCCGTGTGCAGTGACAACTACGAAGCTTGTCAATCAATTGACAGAGACCCTTGAGCACTGTGTGATGACACTATTGGAGAGTGATGGGTATTGTAGTCCAACACATCTTAAGGGAGCCGGGTTTGGTGTCACTATTGGAGAGTGTGTGCAGTGACAAGCCTACCAGTGACAAAGCTTGTCAATCAATTGACAGAGAGAGACCCTATTGGAGAGTGATGGGTGTTGAGCACTGTGTGATGACACTATTGAGAGAGTGATGGGTGTTGTAGTCCAACACATCTTAAGGGAGCCAGGTTGGTGTCCATGTGCAGTGACATGGGTGTTGTACTACATCTTAAGCTTGTCAAGTCAACCGGCTTGTCAATTGACAGAGACCCTTGAGCACTGTGTGATGACACTATTGGAGAGTGATGGGTGTTGTAGTCCAACACATCTTAAGGGAGCCAGGTTGGTGTCCATGTGCAGTGACAACTACCGAAGCTTGTCAATCAATTGACAGAGACCCTTGAGCACTGTGTGATGACACTATTGGAGAGTGATGGGTGTTGTAGTCCAACACATCTTAAGGGAGCCAGGTTTGGTGTCCGTGTGCAGTGACAACTACCGAAGCTTGTCAATCAATTGACAGAGACCCTTGAGCACTGTGTGATGACACTATTGGAGAGTGATGGGTATTGTAGTCCAACACATCTTAAGGGAGCCGGGTTTGGTGTCCGTGTGCAGTGACAACTACCGAAGCTTGTCAATCAATTGACAGAGACCCTTGAGCACTGTGTGATGACACTATTGGAGAGTGATGGGTGTTGTAGTCCAACACATCTTAAGGGAGCCAGGTTGGTGTCCATGTGCAGTGACAACTACCGAAGCTTGTCAATCAATTGACAGAGACCCTTGAGCACTGTGTGATGACACTATTGGAGAGTGATGGGTGTTGTAGTCCAACACATCTTAAAGGGAGCCAGGTTTGGTGTCCGTGTGCAGTGACAACTACCGAAGCTTGTCAATCAATTGACAGAGACCCTTGAGCACTGTGTGATGACACTATTGGAGAGTGATGGGTATTGTAGTCCAACACATCTTAAGGGAGCCAGGTTTGGTGTCCGTGTGCAGTGACAACTACCGAAGCTTGTCAATCAATTGACAGAGACCCTTGAGCACTGTGTGATGACACTATTGGAGAGTGATGGGTATTGTAGTCCAACACATCTTAAGGGAACCAAGTTTGGTGTCCTTGTGCAGTGACAACTACGAGAAGCTTGTCAATCAATTGACAGAGACCCTTGAGCACTGTGTGATGACACTATTGAGAGTGATGGGTGTTGTAGTCCAACACATCTTAAGGGAGCCAGGTTTGGTGTCCGTGTGCAGTGACAACTACCGAAGCTTGTCAATCAGTTGACAGAGACCCTTGAGCACTGTGTGATGACACTATTGGAGAGTGATGGGTGTTGTAGTCCAACACACCTTAAGGGAGCCAGGTTTGGTGTCCGTGTGCAGTGACAACTACCGAAGCTTGTCAATCAATTGACAGAGATCCTTGAGCACTGTGTGATGACACTATTGGAGAGTGATGGGTGTTGTAGTCCAACACATCTTAAGGGAGCCAGGTTTGGTGTCCATGTTCACCGGCAGCTACTGAACGCTGACAGGTCAATTGACAGAGACCCTTGAGCACTGTGCCATAGCACTGCTGGAGGATGATGGGTGTTGTAGTCCAACACATCTTAAGGGAGCCAGGTGTGGTGTCCGTGTGCAGTGACAACTACCGAAGCTTGTCAATCAATTGACAGAGACCCTTGAGCAGTGTGTGATGACACTATTGGAGAGTGATGGGTGTTGTAGTCCAATGCATCTTAAGGGAGCCAGGTCTGGTGTGCATTTGCAATGGCAGCTGCAGGTCAATTGGTGGATTTTTGGTGCTGTTATTCCTGGCACTTTCTTTCTTTCTTTCTTTCTTTCTTTCTTTCTTTCTTTCTTTCTTTCTTTCTTTCTTTCTTTCTTTCTTTCTCGCTTTCCTTCTGTTCTGCCTTTTTCTCTCTCTCACGGAGACCTTGTGTTGACGTTCGGGCCTATTGGCCGTAGATCCCACTTTAGCTGGGAACTGTCAAATCCCTTCTCTTGACCATGTATGGCTAACCCTGGGCGGCCGTCCCGCGCAAAGAAGGAAGGGACAGCCATGGGGAAGACGGGGCATCGCTTTCCAAAAGAGTCCGTCCTGGGAAGAAGGGGAGGGCGGGGAGCCAGGCGACTCGGGTTTCAGAAGCCTCGGTGGCGTTTCCGTCGGAGACTCAGGTTTGCAGGTTTGGCTGCCACCGGAGTGGAAGACGGCGCAGAAAGGCCAAGAAGGGGGAGCTGGGATTTGGTAGGAAAATCCAAACGGATGGGGTGCTTTGGGGGTGCAGCCACTCACATGCTTTGGCCCCGTCCCCAGGAAAAGGGACACTTGAAGTGGGTGTTTACAGCCGGCTATTAATAACCCTTGCAAAATGCAAGATCCGGTTTTCCTTGCGTGCCACCCAGGCAGCGGTGCCTCCGAGATCGGACCGTCCAGAGACATTTCGCGCCTAAAATAAGACCTTTTTGGTGTTCTTTGGATGGGAATAAAAGGGAAGGGCCTTCTCGGTGGTGGCTCCTAGGAGGTTACGGATTTTTGGAAGTCCCGTCCTGATCTCCATTCTACCTTCCTATTCAGATGGGCTATTGACAACTGAATGGCTGGTTTTTAGCAGAGGGTTGCTACCCTAGATAAATAGATATACCTATCTGTATCTATATCTATATATCGTCGTAACTATCTCTATGTATCTGTATCTGTCTCTATCACTACCACTATCTCGCTAACGCTATCTCTAGCTCTATCACTATATCTCTATCTCTTGCTATCTCTCTATTGCTATTGCTATCACTATCTCTATTGCTGTCTCGAACTATTGTCATCTGTATTGTCATTGTTATCGCTGTCTCTATCGCTATCTCTGTGTCGCTTTTGCTATCTCTATCGCTATTGCTATCTCTCTCTTTCGCCATCTCTATCTCTTGCTATCTCTCTATCGCTATCACTCTCTATTGCTGTCTCGATCTATGTCATCTGTATCGTCATAGTTATCGCTATCTCTATCGCTATCTCTATCTCGCTAACGCTCTCTATCGCTATCTCTATCTTGCTAACGCTATCTCTATCTCACTAACGCTATCTCTATCGCTATCGCTATCTCTATCTCACTATCGCTATCTCTATCTCGCTATTGCTATCTCTATCTCGCTAACGCTCTCTATCTTGCTATATCGCTATCTATTGTCATCTAATCGCTATCTCTCTAACTCTATCTTTTCGCTATCTCTATTGCTCGCTATCTCGTGCTAATGCTATCTCTATCTCACTAACGCTATCTCGCTAACGCTAACTCTATCGCTATCTCTATCGTGCTAACGCTATCTCTATCTCACTAACGCTATCTCTATCGCTATCTCTATCTCTATCTCTATCTCTATCTCGCTATTGCTATCTATCTCGCTAACGCTATCTCTATCGCTATATCTATCTATCTCTTGCTAACTCTCTATCGCTATCACTCTCTATTGCTATCTCGATCTATTGTCATCTGTATTGTCATCGTTATCGCTATCTCTATCTTGCTATCGCTATCTCTATCTCGCTAATGCTATCTCTATCGCTATCTCGCTAACGCTATCTCTATCACTATCTCTATCTTGCTAACGCTATCTCTATCGCTATCTCTATCTCGCTAACGCTATCTCTATCGCTATCTCGCTAACGCTATCTCTATCGCTATCTCTATCTTGCTAACGCTATCTCTATCGCTATCTCTATCTTGCTAACGCTATCTCTATCGCTATCTCGCTAATGCTATCTCTATCTCTATCTCTATCGCTATCTCTATCTCGCTAACGCTATCTCTATCGCTATCTCTATCTTGCTAACGCTATCTCTATCGCTATCTCTATCTCGCTAACGCTATCTCTATCGCTATCTCTATCTTGCTATCGCTATCTCTATCTCGCTAACGCTCTCTATCGCTATCTCTATCTTGCTAACGCTATCTCTATCGCTATCTCTATCTCGCTAACGCTATCTCTATCGCTATCTCTATCTTGCTAACGCTATCTCTATCGCTATCTCTATCTTGCTAACGCTATCTCTATCGCTATCTCTATCTCGCTAACGCTATCTCTATCGCTATATCTATCTCTATCTCTTGCTAATTTTCTATCGCTATCACTCTCTATCGCTAGCTCTATCTCACTATCGCTATCTCGCTAACGCTATCTATCGCTATCTCTATCTCGCTAACGCTACCCCTATCGCTATCTCTATCTTGCTATCGCTATCTCTATCTCGCTATCGCTATCTCTATCTCGCTATCTCTATCTTGCTAACACTATCTCTATCGCTTTATCTATCTCTATCTCTTGCTATCTCTCTATTGCAGGGGTGCTCACACTTTTTCAGCATGCGAGCTACTCTTAAAGCAACCAAGTCCAAAAGATCTACCTGCCCCTGCCGCCGTGCGCTCCCGTGTGCTCCCACCGCTGCGCGCTCTTGCTGCTGTTTTCCACCCGCGCAGCACTTCTTTCGCCTGCGGGGCATTGCAGGAAGGAGAAAGCACGAGGCGGGGCATACAGAGGGAGCGCTCCCTCCAGAGGCCCCGCCTCGTGCTTCCTTCTTCCTGCATTGCCCCGCAGGTGAAAGAAGCACCGCGAGAGCGGAAGCCAGCAGCAGGAGCGCGTGTGCGCGCAGGGTGTGCGCACGCATGGCAGGAGCGCCCCATCCGGCTGGTGAGGCCTGAAGATCACCTGGAAGAGGACCGAAGATCTACTAGTAGCTCCCGAGCTACCTAATGAGCACCCCTGCTCTATTGCTATCACTCTCTATTGCTGTTTCGATCTATTGTAATCTGTATCGTCATTCTTATCACTATCTCTATCGCTATCTCTATCTCGCTATTGCTATCTCTATTGCTATATCTGTTTCTATCTCTTGCTATCTCTATTGCTATCTCTATTGCTGTATCGATCTTTAACTCTATTGCTGTATTGCTATGTCCGTCTCTGTTGCTATCGCTACCTCTATCTCTATGTATACCTATTGGTATCTATCTCTATACATATCTGTATATCTAAATATCTGTATATCTACATACTTGTAGATATCAGTATCTATATCTAAATCTACCTATACCTAATCTATATCTATACATATGCATATCTGTATCTTTATCTGTATATCTAAATATATATATATATATACATTTCTATACCTGTATCTATATCTTCATATTTCTCTCTCTCTCTCTCTCTTTACAGTATTTATATGCACCCTTCTCATCCCAAAGGGGACTCAGAGTGGATCGCAGAACACATATACTGCAAACATTCAATGCATTATACTCTGAACAATGTATAATATATAGGTAGAGGTATATATAGGCTTTTCCATCTTCGGCATCTTGGAGGCTGTGCTTGGTTCCATCCACAGGGGGTGCTGTTGCTCCACTTTCCCTGTTTGGAAACGTCCTCCTTGATCAAACTGCAGGCATTTTTCTGGCCTTTCCTTATGGGTGCCTTAAATGCCTCCCGCTTAAGCGGCACCTATTTCTCTACTCACATTGCTGTTGTCAAAACTGCTATGTAGGCAGAAGCTGAGCAAAAGGCCAGGAGCTCACCCTGACGCGGGCTTCAAACTGTCAACCTTTTGGTTGGCAAGATTTACTGCTGTGCCAAAGCCCGGCCCTAGATAGATCTATACATCTGAATCGGTACCTAATTGGCTGTTAGGAATTGTGGGAGTTGGAGTCCAAAACACTTGGAGGGCCACCTGATGGGTTTGTATGCCAGAGTGGGATCTGAACCTGGTTTGCTCTACTTGCAAACTCAGTCCTAAAGCTGTCGTCACTCTTCTTGTCTGCTTTCCATCCTGAGCCGGTCAATCCGAGCTGACCTTTGGCCTTTCCATGTCAACATCCTGAGAGATAGGGTTGAGGAATAGATAGGTCCTACGGCCAAAGATCTGCAAATAGCCAAGAAGTTGGGGAGATTTCACACTTTTGTATCTGCCAAGACAGAGGAAAGGATGCTGATTCGAGAGACAGCCTTCCTGGCCGCCGAAAAGCCAAACACCGGCAAGGATGCGGCATCCGTCCCCTCCAAGGACAAGCTGGTGGCGGACGAAGGGTATTGTAATCTTTTTGGTATAAGAGCTTTTGAACCTGTAGTCTAGTTCAGTGTTTCTGATGATCGCTCATGGCACACTAGTGCAGGCCCAGATTATCCATAAGGCCACCCTAGGCCATGGCCTAGGACGGCACCTTTTGGGGGGCAGCAGGTACGGACCCCCCCCCCAAAATTAAAATTTTTTTTTTAAAAAAATAATAAAAATTCCAAAAAAGAGTGCATGCGCGTGGCGGCGTAAACGCCATCCACGCTCCCTCCCCCTAAGCTCTGCTCTCCTCGGCTCTGCCCCGCCCCCGGCTCCACCCCCACGCGAGAAGCAGGGAAACATAGGCTGGGGGGCGCGAGCCAAGGGATGGAGGGAGGGAGGAGCGCGTGCGAGAGAGAGAGAGGCAGGGAAACACAAACACACAGAGAGACTGAGGACACAAGGAAGGCAGGGAAACAGACTGGGCGCGCGAGGAGGCGGGGGCGGAGCTGAGGGCGGGGGCAGAGCCGAGGAGAGCAGAGCTAAGGGGGGGGGCGGCCGTGGATGGCGTTTACGCCACCGCGACCATGCACCCTTTATTTTTGAATTTTTATTTATTTATTTATTTACTTATTTTTAAAAAAATGTTTTTTGGGGGGTCCGGACCTGCTGCCCCCCAAAAGTTGCCGCCCTAGACCATGGCCAAGGGTGGCCTTATGGATAATCTGGGCCTGCACTAGTGTGCCATGAGCGATCATCGGGTGTGCCTTGGGCAGCTGGCGCGCGGGCGGGCGGGAGACTCCGCGCCCGGCTGCAAAATGTTCCCTCTGCCCTTCGCCCTCCAGCTCTGCAAGAATGTCACGTGACGGGGGAGGGGGGGGAGGAAAAGCGAGTTCCACGTGTGTGTGCGTGCGCACGCGTGTCGTAAGGAGGAGGAGGAAACCCAAGGGGAGGGAGTGCTTCCGTTCGGCGAGCTCTGCCCCCAGAACCCGGCGTCCTGCTCAATTTGTGTCACTCGCTCACTTGTGCGCTCCCTGCTTTGCCTCCCGCACAGGGGCGGTCTAAGGTAATTTTAAATGGTAAGCGAACATTATTTTGGCGCCCCCAAACATTTTTCTGCCTCCCCAAAACATTCTTTTGGCGCCCCCAAATTATTCTGGCGCCCCTTAAAAACATTCTGCCGCCCCTCCAAAAACATTATTCTGCACCCCCCAACATTATTCTGCCCAAACATTATTTTAGCCCCCCCTAAAAACATTCTTCCGCCCCTCCAAAAACATTATTCTGGCACCCCCCCAACATTATTCTGCCCCCCAACATTCTTTTGGCGCCCCCCCAAACATTATTCTGTCCCCTCCAAAACATTCTTTTGGCGCCCCCAAATTTTTGGCGCCCCTTAAAAACATTCTGCCGCCCCTCCAAAAAACATTATTCTGGCACCCCCAACATTATTCTGCCCCACATTATTTTGAAAACATTATTCCAAAACATTCTTTTGCATTATTCTGGCGCCCCTAAAAACATTCCAAAAAAACATTATTCTTGCACCCCCCCAACATTATTCTCTCCCCAAACATTATTTTGGCGCCCTCCCCCAAAAACATTATTCTACCCCAAAAAACATTATTCTTGCAACATTATTCTCCCCCAAAACATTATTCTGGCACCCTCCAAAATATTATTCCCCTCTTCCTTCCTTCCTTTCTCCCCTTCACCCTTTCCTTCTCTCCTTCCTTTTCCTTCCCTTCCTTCTTTCCTCCATTCTCCCTCTTCCTTCCCCTTCCTTCCTTCCTTCCTTTCTCTCCCCATCACTCTTTCCTTCTCTCCTTCCCTTTCCCTACCTCTTCTTTCCTTCTTCTCTTCATCTCCCTTTCTTTCTCTCTCTCTCTCTCTCTCCAAGCCCCGAGCCGCTTGTGAGGCCGGCATGACGCGGCTTCCTGGTCCTGGCAGGGAGGGGTGGGCTGGGGCCTCCCGATGCGCCCGACGGGCGGGAGAATTCGCCCCTTCCCAGCCCTTCCAAGATGGCGCCCTACGCGGGCGCGTAGTTCGCGTATACGGTCGGACCGCCCCTGCTCCCGCGCTTCCCCCCCCTGGCTCCCCTTTCTTCCCTCCCTCCCTCTCCTCTGCTGGGTCATTTCAGGACACAGGCTGCCCACCCGCCCGCCGTTTGGAAAGCGCTGCTTTAGCAGACGAGGCTACAGGCCATGTAAAACTACAACTCCCAGGATGCCATAGCATCGAATCCTGGCAGTTAAAGTGGGGTCAAACTCCATTAATTTCGCAGCGTAGCGACCCTATCCTTTAACTGCCATTCCTGGGAGTTCTAGTTTGGTGAGGTACCAACACACTTCAGCTTTGCTCCGCTCTCCGAGACCACACCTGGCAGGCAGGCGAGCCCCTCCTCCTCTTCCCAAATCTCAAGGTCTATTTTCCCCAAACTCCATTTGTGTTCACATTTGGGCATATTGAGTATTCATGCCAAGTTTGGTCCCGATCCAACATTGTTTGAGTCCACAGTGCTCTTTGGGTGTAGGTGAACTACAACTTCCAAACTCAAGGTCAATTCCCAAGCAAACCCTTTCAGTACTTTCTGTTGGTAATGAGCGTTCAATATGTCAAGTTTGGTTCAATTCCATTGTTGCAAGAGTTCAGGATGCTCTTTGATTGTGTGTCAACTATAAATCCCAGAAACTGTAACTCCCAAATGTCAAGGTCTATTTTCCCCAAACTCCATCTGTGTTCACATTTGGGCAAATTGAGTATTCATGCCAAGTTTGGTCCTGATCCAACATGGTTTGAGTCCATAGTGTTCCCTGGATGTAGGTGAACTACAACTCCAAAACCCAAGGTCGAAGCCCACCAAACTCTTATAGCATTTTCTCTTGGTTGTGGGAGTTCTGTGTGGGAAGTTTGTGTCTTTCTGCCATTCCTGCCAGGATATCTATGTTGTCTTCTTTGAAACAGGCCCAGGTTTCACACTGAGTGTATAAATACATTTAAAAACATATTATCTATATGTATTACTGTGTTAGAGTGTCATTTTGGTTGGTGGTGTGCCCAGGCCCGGATTAACGTTTTGTGGCACACTAGGCCACACTTTGTAAATGCCGCCCCCGGGAGGGTGGGGCTGCTTGAGGGGGCGGGGCCTCTTACGGGGGCGGGGCCAGCACGAGGGAGAAGCAGCCGGGGGGAAGTTCCGCCGCTAGGGCGTCTGACGTGGCTTCCCCCGCCGCCTCCTCGCTCGCACGGGCGCCCCTCCTTCCTTCACTGAAGAAAGGAGCGGTGCCCGCCCACGCGAGCGAGGAGGCAGCAGGGGGAAGCCACGTCAGACACCCTAGCGGCGGCGGGACTTCCCCTGGCTCCTTATCCCTCACGCGGGTGGGCGTCGCTCCTTCCTTCAGTGAAGGGAGGAGGGGCGGAGCCGACACGAGGGAGAAGGAGCCAGGGGAAGTCCCGCCCCTAGGGCGTCTGACATGGCTTCCCCTGCCGCCTCCTTGCTCGCACGGGTGCCCCTCCTTCCTTCACTGAAGGAAGGAGCGGCGCCTGCCCGCGTGAGCGAGGAGGTGGCAGGGGGAAGCCACGTCAGACGCCCTAGGGGCGTCGGGACTTCTCCCCGGCTCCGTCTTCACGCAGGCGGGCGCCGCTCCTTCCTCCAGTGAAGGAAGGAGGGGCGGAGCTGGCGCGAGGGAGAAGGAGCCCCCCTTCCTTCACTGAAGGGGGAAGTCCCGCCCCTAGGGCGTCTGACATGGCTTTCCCTGCCACCTCCAGAGAAGGAAGGAGGGGTCGCGCGAGGGAGAAGGACCCGGGGGCGTCCCCCTCCTTCCCTTCACTGAAGGACTGGAGCGGCGCCCGCCCGCGTGAACTAGGAGGCGGCAGGGGGAAGCCACGCCAGATGCCCTAGGGGCGGCAGGACTTTCCCCGGCTCTGTCTCCACGCGGGCGGGCGCCGCTCCTTCCTTCAGTGAAGGAAGGAGGGGCGGAGCTGGCGCGAGGGAGAAGGACCCGGGGGAAGTCCCGCCCCTAGGGCGTCTGACATGGCTTCCCTGCTGCCTCCTCACGCTCGCACGGGTGCCCCTCCTTCCTTCACTGAAGGAAGGAGCGGTGTGCCCGCCCGCGTGAACTAGGAGGCGGCGAGGGAAGCCACGTCAGACGCCCTAGGGGCGGCGGGACTTCCCCCCCGGCTCCGTCTTCACGCGGGCGGGCGCCGCTCCTTCCTTCAGTGAAGGAAGAAGGGGCGGAGCCTGACGGGCTTCCCCTGCCGCTCGCCCGGCGCGAGGTGGCAGGGGAAGCCATGTCAGACACCCTAGGGGCGGGACTTCCTGGTGGGCGCCGAGGGAGAAGGACCCGGCGGGAAGTCCCGCCCCTTGGGCGTCTGACGTGGCTTCCCCCCGTCTCCTTGCTCGCGCGGGCCCAGCCCCTCCTTCCATCAGTGCGCAGGCACAGAAGCAAGCGCCCGAAGATCGGATTTTAATTTTTTTTCCAGTTTTCCAATTTTGGGGGGTCCGGATCTGCCGCCCCTTCCCCATGGCTGCCACCGTAGGCCATGGCCTAGGGTGGCCTTATGGGTAATCCGGGCCTGGGTGTGCCCCAAGATTTGGTAAACGTAAAAAATGTGCCACGGCTTTAAAAAAAAGGTTGGGAAACACTGGTCTAGTTGTAGTTGGATTGCAACACCCATATTCCCCAGCACCAGGAGATTATGGGCATTGAGCTCCAGGGACACTAAGACATTTTGGAACGGCTGCCCTCGAGGGACAGATTGCGGTTGGCAAGCCAGCCGACGCTATTTATCTCTGCTGGTCAATGTACATCCATATACGTGGCGTATAATAGTAAATAATGGCAAAAGGGAAGCTTTTAATATTCGGACGAATGCCCAGGCGCCCGTCATGGATCAGGCCAATTCTCAACGGTTTTCAGCAGGAGTTAAGATTCCTCTCTTGGACGGGCGTTTGCCGGAACCGCAGCGTACTCGGAAATCCCAGGAGTCCGTATAGTAATTATTGACTAAGAGAGATGGGTTGCTTCTCGAAGCCAAATGGACTTCTCCGGCTTCCGGAAAATGGCTCACTCCTGGGATCCGCAAAGCTCCGGTGGGGGAAAAAAATGCAGCGCCTTCGGTGTAATGTATCCGGCAGGCAAAGTTTGCCGGAGTTCAAGTTTCCCTTGGCTGCTAAACAGGCAGAACGGGTGAAATTGGATTGGCGAAGATCCTTTCAAAACGTCGGCCTTTCTGCACTGGCATCTTTGGCTGGATCTTCGCTGCCGTGGAATGCAGTTGATCAAGGGGAAACCCACGTCATGCAGTCCGAACTACGTCCCATGGGTTTACACCAGGCATGGGCAAACCCAGGCTTATGAGCCAGATCCGGCACCTTGGGCTCTTTTCTCAGCCTTCCCCCCTCTCTCACCATCCTATCCTTCTTTCCTCCTTTCCTCGACACAGCTGGCTAAGTGTCACTGCATAAGATCTCTCTGACCAATAGGTCATGAGTTCGAGGCCTGCCCAGGTCGAGGTGGGTGCTCGACCTTTAAGTGTAGCCTGCTGTCGACCTTTGCAGCCCAAAAGACAGTTGCCTCTGTCAAGTAGGAGATAAAGGTACCACATTAAGTGGGGAGGCAAATTTTGGCTGAATTATGAGGCCATTAAAGAACTCCAGGAACGCTGAGGAATGCGGAAGGAACAACAAGGGACGCTGGGAACGCTGAGAGATGAGGGGTGCGTCAGCTCCCCCTGGTGGCCAGCGTTTGCCTCTGTTCGTCTATATGTGTGTATGTGGAAATGGCATGAGAGATGAGATGAGTGCGTCAGCTCCCCCTGGTGGCCAGAGTTTGCCTCTGTCCGTCTATATGTGTGTATGTGGAAATGTCAGGGATTGTCTGCTAAGAATGTGTACCTGTCATCCACTCTGAGTCCCTTTCAGGGTGAGAAGAGAGATGAGAAGTGCATCAGCCCCCCCTGGTGGCCAGCGTTTGCCTCTGTTCGTCTATATGTGTGTATGTGGAAACGTCAGGGATTGTCTGCTAAGTATGTGTACCTGTCATCCGCTCTGAGTCCCCTTCGGGGTGAGAAGAGAGGTGAGGAGTGCGTCAGCCCCCCCTGGTGGCCAGAGTGTGCCTCTGTTCGTCTATATGTGTGTATGTGGAAACATCAGGGATTGTCTGCTAAGTATGCCTACCTGTCATCCGCTCTGAGTCCCCTTCGGGGTGAGAAGAGAGGTGAGGAGTGCGTCAGCTCCCCCTGGTGGCCAGAGTTTGCCTCTGTCCGTCTATATGTGTGTATGTGGAAACATCAGGGATTGTCTGCTAAGTATGTGTACCTGTCATCCGCTCTGAGTCCCTTTCGGGGTGAGAAGAGAGATGAGAAGTGCGTCAGCCCCTCTGGTGGCCAGCGTTTGCCTCTGTCCGTCTATATGTGTGTATGTGGAAACGTCAGGGATTGTCTGCTAAGTATGTGTACCTGTCATCCGCTCTGAGTCCCCTTCGGGGTGAGAAGAGAGATGAGAAGTGCGTCAGCTCCCTCTGGTGGCCAGCGTTTGCCTCTGTTCGTCTATATGTGTGTATGTGGAAACATCAGGGATTGTCTGCTAAGTATGTGTACCTGTCATCCGCTCTGAGTCCCTTTCGGGGTGAGAAGAGAGATGAGAAGTGCGTCAGCTCCCTCTGGTGGCCAGCGTTTGCCTCTGTCCGTCTATATGTGTGTATGTGGAAACGTCAGGGATTGTCTGCTAAGTATGTGTACCTGTCATCCGCTCTGACTCCCCTTTGGGGTGAGAAGAGAGATGAGGAGGGCGTCAGCTCCCCCTGGTGGCCAGAGTTTGCCTCTGTCCGTCTATATGTTCGTCTGGCTACGGGCCAGCAGGTTGAAGGTGAACCCGTCGAAGACGGAGGTCCTGTGGCTGGGTCGCCCCGAGGGGGGGAAGCTCCGGCTGTCAATAATGGATGGTGAGGTGGTTAGCCCGTCGGCCCTGGTTAAAAGCCTGGGGGTCCAACTGGACCCTCTGCTGACGATGGAGGCTCAGGTTAGATTGAGTTAGAGCAGTGTTTTTCAACCTTTTTTGAGCCGCGGCACTTTTTTTACATGTACAAAATCCTGGGGCACCCCACCAACCAAAATTCAGTTTCCGGATTACCGACAAAGGAAGGCCAATGTAAAGGGCGTTACAGTATAGTCCAGTCTTGAGATGACCGTGGCCTGGATTACCGTGGCCAGGTCGTTACCGGAAAGGTAGGGCGCCAGCCGCCTTGCCTGGCACAGGTGGAAAAGCGCTGCTCTGCTCGCGAGTTGTGTGGCTGTCATGTTATGGGTGTGGTGTTTGTAAAGTGGAGGATTGGTGGTGTGTGGTTGGGATGGTGGTTGGAGAAGAGTGTGTGGTGTTGAGTGTGTAGTTTGTTGTGAGTGTGCAGTAGTAGTGTGGTGTGGATGTACGGTGTGTATGTGGGGTGTGTTAGTTGGTTGTACTGTGCAGGTTTCTGTTTAGCAGTGGTGTGTGTGGTGTGTGTTAGTTGTGTAGTGGGTCTGTAGAGGTAGGCATCGCGAGTTCTGTGGCTGTCATGTTGTGGGGGTGGTGTTTGTAAAGTGGAGGATTGGTGGTGTGTGTTTGGGATGGTGGTTGGAGAAGAGTGTGTGGTGTTGAGTGTGTAGTTTGTTGTTGTGAGTGTGCAGTGGTAGTGTGTTGTGGATATACGGTGTGTATGTGGGGTGTGTTAGTTGGTGGTACTGTGCAGGTACACTGATCTAACTCAACAAAACTCAACAAAAAAGCTCCTGTTTTGTAGCGGATTTCCTATAAAGCGGGTGAGGTGGTCGTCCTCTATGATATTACTAGTTTTTCTCAGGAGAATAGGCTGTTAGGAATGATGGGAGTTGAAGTCGAAAGCACCCAGAGGGCCGAAGTTTTCCCATGCCTGTTTGAGGGACCTTAAAGTGGTGAGCCTCCTCCCAACATTGTGATTCTGGATAGAAAACAAACAACAACACAACATAACATTGTTTGAGTCCACAGTGCTCTCTGGGTGTAGGTGAACTACAACTTCCAAACTCAAGGTCAATTCCCAAGCAAACTCTTTCAGTACATCAAAACAGGCCCAGGTTTCACACTGAGTGTATAAATACATTTTAAAACATATTAACTATATGTATTACTGTCTTAGAGTGTCGTTTCGTGTCATTTTGGTTGGTGGTGTGCCCCAGGATTTTGGAAATGTAAAAAATGTGCTGCAGCTCGAAAAAGGTTGAAAAACACTGCACTAGAGCAGTGTTTCCCAACCTGTGTGCCGTGGAACACTAGTGTGTCGTGAGCGATCCTCAGGTGTGCCGTGGGAAATTGGAACCTCCGATACCCTTCCTTCCCCCTCCTGCCGCACACTTTTTCTTCTCCACTCGAGCTCCCTTCTTCCCAGCCTCGCTCTGCTCGCTTTGCCTCACTTTGCTCATGTTGCCGCTTCTGCGGGGGGGGGACGTGAGTCGTGCGATCGCTACTGCGCAGACTCGCCCTACGTCTTCCTCCCTTCCCTCCACAGTGCTCTCTGGATATAGGTGAACTACAACTCCAAAACGCAAGGTCAATACCCACCAAACTCTTATAGTATTTTCTCTTGGTTATGGAAGTTCTGTGTGGGAAGTTCAATTCCATTCCATCATTGGTGGAGTTCAGAATGCTCTTTGATTGCGGGTGAACTATAACTCCCAGCTGTTGAGCAAGACCTTCGTGTGTGTCTTTCTGCCATTCCTGCCAGGATATCTATGTTGAGTTCATCGAAACAGGCCCAGGTTTCACACTGAGTGTATAAATACATTTAAAAACATATTCACTATATGTATGACTGTCTTAGAGTGTCGTTTTGTGTCATTTTGGTTGGTGGTGTGCCCTGGGATTTTGCAAATGTAAAAAATACGCCGCGGCTCAAAAAAGGTTGAAAAACACTGGTCTAATGCATCCTAAATGGGTCCACTTGCAGGAACAACTACTAAAGCCCATGGGTCAATTGAAAGAGTACTGTATGAGGACACTGCTGGAAAATGATGGTGTTTGTAGTCCAACGCAGCTTATGGGAGCCAGGTTTGGTGTCCACTTGCAGTGACAACAACGGAGGCCCTTGGGCCAATTCACAGAGATTTTTGTATTCAGAGTCACTGCTGGAGAATGTTGGGTGTTGTAGTCCACCACACTGTAAGGGAGTCAGGTTTGGTGTCAACTTGCAGTGACAACTATTAAAGCCCATGATGGGTCAATTGACAGAGACCCTTGAGCACTGTGTCATGACACTATTGGAAAGTGATGGGTATTGTAGTCCAACACATCTTAAGGGAGCCAAGTTTGGTGTCCGTGTGCAGTGACAACTACCGAAGCTTGTCAGTCAATTGACAGAGACCCTTGAGCACTGTGTGATGACACTTGGAGAGTGATGGGTGTTGTAGTCCAACACATCTTAAGGGAGCCAGGTTTGGTGTCCATGTGCAGTGACAACTACCGAAGCTTGTCAATCAATTGACAGAGACCCTTGAGCACTGTGTCATGACACTATTGGAGAGTGATGGGTGTTGTAGTCCAACACATCTTAAGGGAGCCAGGTTTGGTGTCTGTGTGCAGTGACAACTACCGAAGCTTGTCAGTCAATTGACAGAGACCCTTGAGCACTGTGTGATGACACTATTGGAGAGTGATGGGTGTTGTAGTCCAACACATCTTAAGGGAGCCAGGTTTGGTGTCCGTGTGCAGTGACAACTACCGAAGCTTGTCAATCAATTGACAGAGACCCTTGAGCACTGTGTGATGACACTATTGGAGAGTGATGGGTGTTGTAGTCCAACACATCTTAAGGGAGCCAGGTTTGGTGTCTGTGTGCAGTGACAACTACCGAAGCTTGTCAATCGATTGACAGAGACCCTTGAGCACTGTGTGATGACACTATTGGAGAGTGATGGGTGTTGTAGTCCAACACATTTTAAGGGAGCCAGGTTTGGTGTCTGTGTGCAGTGACAACTACTGAAGCTTGTCAATCAATTGACAGAGACCCTTGAGACACTGTGCTAGAGGACTCCAACGGCAAGTGCCTAAAACTGAACACGAAAGCTTCAATCCTTTCATATTTTAATAATATATCTTTATACGTTGCTTTCCGTCATCTCTTAGGATCAAAGCATCTCATTACGTACCGATGGGGAGGTGGAAGTCGGTGGGAGATGCCATTACACCCTTTTGTGCCCCTGGTGTAACTTGTAATTATTAGCCCCCTCCCAAAAACAGAAAATGGGGAAAGAAGAAAGGTGATCCAATCGGAGCTCTCCAAACGGTAAGGTCACCAAGACAGGCTTGCTGGCTTTTCTGACGCTCCGAAAGAGCAGCCTGCGAAGCGCTGAAAGAACGGCAATTGTGGATCTGTCAAAAAGTCATATGAAAAGCCATAAATATCCCTTTGAGCGAGCGTTAAGTGAGACTTCCAGGGAAGAGCGGTTGCCGCTGGAAGGCTGATGAACAACCTTAACCGCCAGGGAAATATGAAGGTTTTTCCAGAAAGAAAGAACACCCTAATCCTTTGGATAACACTGAATAGTTTTTTGAATACCCAACCCAACAATATCTCCATTTCTTCAATTCGTTGGGAGAAAGAAGGTGGGAGAAAGCCAAACTCATTTTTGTCAACAGAATTTGAGTCAGAAATAATGCCATTTGAGACCACTTGAACTGCCATGGCTCAATACTATAATACAATATAGTATTATACTACTATATCATATATAATAGATTATCATCTATGTATATAAAAAGAGAGCTGTCCTCCTAAGTAGCCTATAGACAGCAAAACCACACAAGGCAGACACACCAAAATCAGTCCACATACACACAAAACCCCACGAGGTATGTTTACCACCCCAAAAAATAAAATTAAAATTAAACAACATGACCAAAAATACAAAAAAAAACAATTGGACTACAACTCCCATGATCCCCCACACCACCCCCCTCTGGCAGTTTAGAGTGTCAGAATGTTGGTGGTGCTCATTTAGAGCCCAAGTTTAGAGAGACATTATGCAAATACTCCCTCAGTTAGAATGTAGAGGCTGGGAGCCACCATCCCCTGGCAGTTTAGAGTGTCGGAATGTTGGTGGTCTGGCATGCAAATACTCCCTCAGTTAGAATGTAGAGGCTGGGAGCCATGGCAGTTTAGAGTGTCGGAATGTTGGTGGTGCTGGCCATTTAGAGCCATTATGCAAATACTCCCTCAGTTAGAATGTAGAGGCTGGGAGCCACCCCCCTCTGGCAGTTTAGAGTGTCGGAATGTTGGTGGTGCTGGCCATTTAGAGCCATTATGCAAATACTCCCTCAGTTAGAATGTAGAGGCTGGGAGCCACCCCCCTCTGGCAGTTTAGAGCGTCGGAATGTTGGTGGTGCTGGCCATTTAGAGCCATTATGCAAATACTCCCTCAGTTAGAATAGAGGCTGGGAGCCACCCCTCTGGCAGTTTAGAGTGTCGGAATGTTGGTGGTGCTGGCCATTTAGAGCCATTAGCAAATATGTCTCAGAGGAATGTAGAGGCTGGGAGCCACCCCCTCTGGCAGTTTAGTGTCGGAATGTTGGTGGTGCTGGCCATTTAGAGCCATTATGCAAATACTCCCTCAGTTAGAATGTAGAGGCTGGGAGCCACCCCCCTCTGGCAGTTTAGAGTGAATGTTGGTGGTGCTGGCCGGAATGTTGGTGGTGCTGGCCATTTATGTAGAGGCTGGGAGCCACCCCCTCTGGCCATTATGCAAATACTCCCTCAGTTAGAATGTAGAGGCTTGGAGCCACCCCCCTCTGGCAGTTTAGAGCGTCGGAATGTTGGTGGTGCTGGCCATTTAGAGCCATTATGCAAATACTCCCTCAGTTAGAATGTAGAGGCTGGGAGCCACCCCCCTCTGGCAGTTTAGAGCGTCGGAATGTTGGTGGTGCTGGCCATTTAGAGCCATTATGCAAATACTCCTCAGTTAGAATGTAGAGGCTGGGAGCCACCCCCCTCTGGCAGTTTAGAGCGTCGGAATGTTGGTGGTGCTGGCCATTTAGAGCCATTATGCAAATACTCCCTCAGTTAGAATGTAGAGGCTGGGAGCCACCCCCCTCTGGCAGTTTAGAGTGTCGGAATGTTGGTGGTGCTGGCCATTTAGAGCCATTATGCAAATACTCCCTCAGTTAGAATGTAGAGGCTGGGAGCCACCCCCCTCTGGCTGTTTAGAGTGTCGGAATGTTGGTGGTGCTGGCCAATCAGAGGCGTTATGCAAATAATCCCACAGTGGCAACCAATCAGAAAGCTGGCACATATCCACATACATACAAACATTCACTTTGTTGTCCCAGGCTTGGGAATACAGTGGGACAGGACTACAATACAACAAAAGGAAGATATAAATCCCAACTCATCTTGAGCAAACTGCTAAAAGTCTCTTAATGTTATCAACAAGAGGCAAAATGGCCATCTGTCAAGAGTCCTTTGATTGTGCTTTCCCACCATGTGGGTAGAAGGGGTTAGCCACAGACTATGGCACAGCAACGCGTACACAGGTCAGCTAGTACTATTATATAATGCTACTATAATATAAAGGATAATATAATGTATTAATATATAATGACATTATATTATTATCATATAATATAATAATATTATACTACTATATTTTGAAAGGTCTTGAGCCAAAGTGAGCAGGTGCCTCTGTCGTAGCACAGAGACCAAGTAAGCAAAACCCAGATGTAAAAGGGGGTAACAAAACGTTTATTGAACAATCAAATGGAAAGGGGACGAACAAAAAAGCAGCCAACTCGGCTAAAAACCCTCAAAAATCCCAGGAAACCTAACAAAAACCCTGAAGCACGATGCAAAACAAACTCAGGCCATCCGTCTGCGACGTCCAATGTGGGAAGATCCAGAAGAGTAGTCGTAAGCCGGTCCAAAGGTCAAGGGCAGGAGAATGACGGAGGAAATGAGACGGTCCAAGGGTCACAGGAGCTGAGTATACAGGAATAACACATATCTATCGCCCTCTGAGGCCTTGGCAACCTGACCCCCCTGGATAAACCACACAGCAGCTGAGGTACAACAAGTTTTATTGATAATAGGTAAGTATAGGAAAAGGTTGGAGGCAATCCTTATAGTGCCTCCAGCTAGCAGCAAACAGGAATCAGCAAGGGTGTGAGTGCTCAAGCGGGAAAACGGGAACACAAGCCGGATGCAAGAGTCTCTTGGAATCCCAGCCGAAGCAAGTGAGGCTGGGACGCGTTGATTAAAAAGCAAAGAGTCCAAAAGTAAAAGAGTCTTTACAGGATCAATCACTGGGTCTCGACGATGAACAGGAACAAGGCAATGCTGGAACAAGTCAGCCTGAAGCAGGCTGGCTGGCAATGCTTGATGGAAGGCCCGACTGGCCTAACCCGTGGGGTTCTCTCCCAAATGCGTTGTTGGTACAAGACACTGGCAAAAGGGTCAACAGGGCAGTTGTAGTATTCCTGAGTTGCGTCGCACGTCAAAAGCAAAGACTGATGGCCTCCTGTATGTTTTGTGAACTCAGCCCTCTTGGAATGCGGTGCTCGTTAGTGAAGAACATCTGCGCCGAAAGGGAGTCAATCTCTCGGCCTTTGTAGCCCGCTTACTCTATCAGGGAGTTACGATGGTACAACCTTGAGAGGCCTTTGTTATGATTGCATCCCTTGCCTTCTCACGGGAAAGACAAGGGGCCCTGGACAGGGCTTGAGCAAAGCAAGCTGGCTTGGAAAGTATTTCTTGATTCTCTGGGATGGAACTCTGCCCAAGCAAAAGTGATGCCTGAGGCCGTTGAGGTGTGACAATATCATAGTCCCCATAAAACACAGTCTCAACCTCCCTCCATGTCATACAATACCAAACTTGCAGCTGGAACTCACAGCAGATTCAGCGGAGATAAAACCCCACCACAGGAATACACGGCAGCAACTAGACAGAAAAAACAAACATTGAATCCCCCCCCCCCCACCTTTCCCCAAACAGTAGCAGAGCAGCAGTAGCAACTCATCCCAAAAAGGTGGTGGAGTAACCCATAACTCATGAGTAACTGGAACCAGGAACAAGACACAAAATGCCAAAGATCACAGGAACGCCAGACAAAAGTACCATATAGCAACTCTTTGACCGCCGCAAAGGCAGCTTCATAAACCCATTCATTATATAGCCCTAAATGTCGGACTCGCCCGAAGACTCCCCTTGATCAGGAGCATTAGCTGTTTCTTTTCCTGCAGCTGCTGTGCTTTGTGCATTTCTCCAAGTTCCCCAACGTTCCTGGAAACTTAAAGTATCCCAGTCTGTCCCAGAAGCCTCAGAAGGCCAATCTGAATCGCTTTCAAAGCCTAGGAAGGTATCAGTGTTAGACTCTTCATTACACACATCCCTTACTTCCCGAACCAAAGTCCAGTCTAGGTCAGTATCACTCTCCTCTGACCCTATTACTTCATTCCCAGAAAAACCTTCAAAGGTTTCAGAATCTGAAGGGGCTCTAAGTATCTGCCGGATCTTCTTTCTCTGCTCCAAACCCTCAAGGCTAGAATCACTAGCAGCCCTCTTTCTCCCAGCTCCAGTGTCTTGATTACTCAGAGCCACACCCCATTCCATACTACTGCTAGATGCTACTGTATCCGCATCTTCCTTATCACTACTAGCTGGAGACGCTGAAGGCTCAATTACAACAGCCTCACCAAAGCAGAAATCCCAGGATTCCATTGCATTGAATCACTTCAATCAAAGTGGAATCAAAGTGCATTAACTTTACAGTGTTTAGATCAGGCATAGGCAAGCTTGGCACCTCCAGGTGTTTTTGGCTTCAGCTCCCACAATTCCTAATAGCCCCAGAACCCTTTTCCTTCCCCCCCTCAGCCATTTAAGTGACTGAGGGGGGACAGGAAAGGGCCTGAGGAATGGTGGGAGCTGAAGTCCAAAACACTTGGAGGGCCAAAGTTTGCCCATGCCTGGTATCTTCTTGGCGTTACTTCGCGAACGAAGATTCTTAGGAAGGACTCCTCCCACCCTTTTTACAAGCACGTTGATGACTAAAAAGGCCAATCTGAGATAGGCAAGTTCGGTTGCAGAAAGCACAGCAGAAAGTCTGTTTGGGTGATGTTGTTTCCAAGTTGCGGTTCTTTCTGCGTTGTCGTTTCTCTCCCGCCTCTCTTGCGCTGACCCGTGGCGAGTTCACCGTAGAGTAGTATCTTTGGGAGGCAGTGGTCCTCCATCCTAGAGATGTGCCCCGCCCCACGCAGCTGTGTTCTCAATAGCATGGCCTCAACGCTGGTGATCTCTGCTTGCGCAAGGACAGCAACATTAGTCACATAGTTCAGTGTACATTCAGGATTGTGGGAAGACAGCGCTGATGAAAGCGTTCGAGGAGTCGTAGGTGTTGGCGATAGGTAACCCATGTTTCAGACCCATAGAGGAGAATAGACAGTACAATAGTTCTGTACACACTGATTTTGGTGCTTTGCCTCAGTGTTTGTTGTTCCAGACACTTTTGTGAAGCCTTCCGAATGCACTCTATGCCTTTGCTAATCTGTGATCTATCTCTTGATCAATCTTGGCGTCTGAAGAGATGATGCTTCCCAGGTAAGTGAACTGCTGAACGGACTTAAGCACAGATGTGCCTATGCTGACGTGGGCATGAGGGTGTTCTTCCTGTGGTGCGGGCTGGTAGAGGACTTCCGTTTCCTTCAGGCTGACTTCCAGCCCAAACAGCTCTGCAGCTGCTGCAAAGCAGGATGTCAGGCGCTGCAGGGCTGCTTCTGAATGGGCGACAAGGGCAGCATCGTCGGCAAAAAGCAGCTCACGGACTAGATAGTTTAGAGCAGGGCTGTCCAACTTCTACCGGTCCAGGGGCCTGAATTCCGGTCACTGATGACCTGGGGGGCCGTAGGGTCTGCCCCCGCCCCCGGCTCCGCCCCTGCCCCCGCCCCTGCATGCATACAGTCAAATATAATGTTTTACTGAGATAAAATGCAGGGATAAGATATTGAATTATTTTAATTTAATATTAAATACATTTAATTCCATCCTCCCCTCTCCCCTTATTTTAATTTAATATTAAATATATTTAATTCCATCCTCCCCTCCCCTTATCTCATCTTTAAATATATTTAATTTTATATTTAATGCATGAGGGGAGATGGGGGAGGGAATGAGGAGCCCCTGAGGAGCCCCTGCTTCGGCCTACCTTTTCCAAACGCGCAGGATCCAGGAGTACCCGGGACGAGAGAGGCGACGACCGACTGAGTCGAAGAAGGTCCTAATCGCGTCTGTGGGCCTCAGCAATCCAGTAGTAGAGTAGCCAAAGAGTATCGCGAGAATACGCAATCCACACGGGATTTCGCTGTCAACGCCGGCGTGATCTCGCGTTGACAGCGAAATCCCGTGTGGATTGCGTATTCTCGCGATACTTGCTCCAAACCCGGAAGTAGGTTTTTTTTAAAAAAAATATTATTTATTTTATTTTTCAATTTTTATTTTTTACTAGCTGTACCCGGCACGCGTTGCTGTGCCCTTTTTAGGAGATGCGAGAAAGTCCAATCATCCACGGTGTGCCCTCCTCTAAACTGCAGTTGGATGGAGTGTGGGTCATGGGGGGCATGGTGTGCCAAGTTGGGTCTTTATTGGTCTTGGTTCTGGGCCACAGTGGTCTGTGGGGGAATGATGGATTTTGAAGTACTACAAATCCCATTTTCCATGGTGGTACTTCAAGTCCCATCATGCATGGTCGGGGCTCTGTGTGCCAAGGTAGGTTACTGTAAATTCAGGCCATACACAATGTCCCATGAGCTGAGGCCTACACAAGTTACTGAACAGCAAGTTAATGAAGCCTTACTGTCAATTCAGGCCATACACAGCGTCCAATGAGCTGAGGCCTAGTGAGGGAGAATCAAGTTAATGAAGCCTTACTGTCCATTTAAGTGAGGGCTAGTTAGGGTAGTTAACAGCTTACTGTCCAGAGCGTAAACAGTAAGTGAGGCCTAGTTAGGGAAATTCACAGTTAATGAAGCCTTACTGTCAATTTTGGGCGTGGTCTGTGATTTTTAAATTTTGGAAGTGATTTGGGTGTTTGTGTTGGGGATTGGCAGTTTATTATTGAGCGGAATTTTCATGTTGGCTGGAAAGTGAAGCAGTTATTCAAATACGCCCTTATTGGCAGCCAATCATGTTGTTCAGAATGTAGAGGCTGGGTGAGTCTTTGGCTGCCCCGGAGGATGCTGGTAAATGTAGTTTTATTTTTATTTGTTGTTTTGGGGGCCTTTTAGGTTTTGGGGGGGAAAGTTTCTTTGCTACAAACGTACCTTGCTTGAGGCCTATTTCTGTTGGCAAGTATTGTGTTTCTGCGTTGTATGGTTTCTTTGTTTGAGGTATACATCACATGACGTGAACCCATTTATATAATAGATACATGAGGGGAGATGGGGGGAGGGAATGAGGAGCCCCCTGAGGAGCCCCCTGCTTCGGCCTACCTTTTCCAAACGCGCAGGATCCAGGAGTACCCGGACGACGAGAGGCGATGACCGACTGAGTCGAAGAAGGTCCTAATCGCGTCTGTGGGTCTCAGCGATCCAGTAGTAGAGTAGCCGAAGAGTATCACGAGAATACGCAATCCACACGGGATTTCGCTGTCAATGTGATCTCGTGTTGACAGTGAAATCCTGTGTGGATTGCGTATTCTCGCGATACTTGCTCCGAACCCGGAAGTAGGTATTTTTTTGAAATTTTTATTATTTATTTTATTTTTCAATTTTATTTTTTATTAAAAAGCTTAGGGGTCCGGAGGGAAGGGCTGGGGGGGCCGTATACGGCCCCCGGGCTGCCAGTTGGGCAGCCCTGTTCTATGGCATGCCCCTTTTATTTCTTCTGCAAAGACTAATCCGATGCATAATAAGAAGCCGACGTGCAAAGAAGAGATAACTGGCTTACGCTTAAGGGGGAAAAAGAGGGTATTTGGTTCCTTTCCCCAGTTTTCTTGCGTCGCCAGCCAGATCCACGGGGGCTCCAGGCTGTCTGAGAGCCACAGCCATGGACGTGGCACATTTCCTCCTATGTGTTGTGTTTTTTTAATCTGCAAACGCCTGTCATTTGTGGTTTGTGCCTTTGTCCTTGGCACTGGAGGTTGCAGACGGCGAGAAGGAGAGCAAGGGAAGCCGTCAAAACCCTTCCCGGCTCCTCTTTGGAATCGGATGCACACACCTTTGAGGAGTTGGAGGCCTTTCCGAATGGGTTTCCTCTCTGAATGGTGAACACGAACATGGGATTATCGGATTGGGAAAAGGAGCCTTCCTTGGCCATTCCAAGCTTGGTGTCAACCCCAGGATGACGGTGATTGCTTATGATCTGGCTGAAAAGCTGATGAGGTTAGTGTTGACAGGCCCAGATTACCCATAAGGCCACCTTCGGCCAAGGCCTAGGGCGGCACCCATGGCAGGGGGGCAGCAGGTCCGGACCCCCCCCAAAGTTTTTTAAAAACCGGAAAATAAATTCGAAAGAAATATTCAAAAAAATAATAAAAAAAATAAAGTGCCCCCCCCTTTGCTCGCTCCAAAGGCTCTGCCCCCTCCCCCGGCCCGCCCCCGGCTCCTTGCCGGCATGATGGCTTTAGAAGGGAGGGAGGAGCCGTGGGGAGGCACCGGGGGTGGGGCTTTTCCTCCTCGCCAGCGAGGGGGCGGGCCGGAGGCGGGGTGGGGCGGAGCCCTGCAGCGCCTCACGTCCTGCTTTGCAACAGCTGCAGAGCTGTTTGGGCTGGAAGTCAGCCTGAAGGAAACTGAAGTCCTCTACCAGCCCGCACCACAGGAAGAACACCGTCATCCCCACGTCAGCCGGGGGTGGGGCTTTCCTCCTCCTCACCAGCGAGGGGGCGGGGGGGCGGGGCAGAGCTGGGAGTGGGGCTTTCCTCCTCGCCAGCAAGGGGGCAGGGTGGGGCGGGACGGAGCCGGGGGCGGCGGTAGATGGCCCTTTTGGCCTAGGGGGGCAAAAGGGCTTGATACAGGCCTGAGTGTTGGCTGTAAGGTAGTTGGCTCAGGCCCGGATTACCCATAAGGCCACCCTAGGCCATGACCTAGGGGCGCAAACCCACCAAAAAAACTGCAACGCAACTCTCTCTCTCTCTCTCTTGGGGGAGGGCGGGAGAGGTCTGAGAGGGGGCGGGGGAGGAGGGAATGGCACCCCCCCTCGCCATCGCTCCCGCCCCCTTGTCAAGGAAGGAGGGCACGAGGTGTGCCACAAAGAGGAGGAGGCAGAGGGAAGCGCGTTGATGACTAAAAAGGCCAATCTGAGATAGTCAAGTTTGGATGCAGAAAGCACAGCAGAAAGTCTCCTTGGGTGATGTTGTTTCCAACTTGCGGTTCTTTCTGCGTTGTCGTTTCTCTTTGAGACCCATTCGGCGTGTCTTCTCGAAAGAAACCGCAGCATTGTGGAGAGTGCGCCTCCATGTCTCCCGATGTGAGGCCAGGGTGGACCAGTGTTGGTGGTCAATCTGGCCGAGCCTGAGATGTCGTTTCAGGGAATCCTTATATCTCTTTTTGGGGGCGCCTCTCTTGCGCTGACCCGTGGTGGGTTCACCATGGAGTATTATCTTTGGAAGGCGGTGGTCCTCCATCCTAGAGACGTGCCCTGCCCAGCGCAGCCGTGTTCTCCATAGCATGGCCTCAACGCTGGTGACCCCTGCTTGCTCAAGGACAGCAACATTCGTCACATAGTCAGTCCAGTATTTATTTAGGATTGTGCGAAGACAGCGCTGATGAAAGCGTTCGAGGAGTCGTAGGTGTTGGCGATAGGTGACCCGTGTTTCAGACCCATAGAGGAGAATAGACAGTACGATAGCTCTGTACACACTGATTTTGGTGCTTTGCCCCAGGTGCTTGTTGATCCAGACTCTTTTGTGAAGCCTTCCGAATGCACTCTATGCCTTTGCTAATCTGTGATCTATCTCTTTATCAATCTTGGCGTCTGAAGAGATGATGCTTCCCAGGGAGGTGAACTGCTGAACGGACTTAAGCACAGATTCGCCTATGCTGACGTGGGGATGATGGTGTTCTTCCTGTGGTGCGGGCTGGTAGAGGACTTCCCTTTTCTTCAGGCTGACCTCCAGCCCAAACAGCTCTGCAGCTGCTGCAAAGCAGGATGTGAGGCGCTGCAGGGCTGCTTCGGAACTTAAGCACAGATTCGCCTATGCTGTCGTGGGGATGATGGTGTTCTTCCTGTGGTGCAGGCTGGTAGAGGCCTTCTGTTTTCTTCAGGCTGACTTCCAGCCCAAACAGCTCTGCAGCTGCTGCAAAGCAGGATGTCAGGCGCTGCAGGGCTGCTTCGGACTGAAGCACAGATTCGCCTATGCTGACGTGGGGATGATGGTGTTCTTCCTGTGGTGCAGGCTGGTAGAGAACTTCCGTTTTCTTCAGGCTGACTTCCAGCTCAAACAGATCTGCAGGTGTTGCAAAGCAGGATGTGAGGCGCTGCAGGGCTGCTTCGGACTTAAGCACAGATTTGCCTATGCTGACGTGGGGATGATGGTGTTCTTCCTGTGGTGCGGGCTGGTAGAGGCCTTCTGTTTTCTTCAGGCTGACTTCCAGCCCAAACAGCTCTGCAACTGTTGGGATAAGATTGAAACAAAGACTGTATTTCATGCAGAATGAGCCAACTGGATTCTTTTTTGAGTTTTGCATGTGTGTGTGTGTGTGTGTGTGTGTGTGTGTGTGTGTGTGTGAAATCGCTTAGGACTACGTTACTCAGAGAATGCAATGGAGGCAACGTCGGCAAAGCAACAGACGGAATTGAGCGATCGTCCTCAACCTGAGCAAGAAGGTCACATTGATTTCATATGGATGAAGTTCAACCGACTCTGACTCACCGCCTGACTCAGAGAAGGAAACAGGAACCCACACGCCTTGCTCAAGGGGGAATGGGAAGAAGGGAAGGCAGGCAGCCGAACTCCAAACGTGTGGCGGGACAGCTCCTTGGGCTCCTTCGGGAAATGCCAGCCGCCCTTTGCTTCACTGCCACACATCCCAGCTTAGAGTCAATCTCTCTTGGAAGTTGTGCTGCCCAGAATTGGATGCAGCGTTCGAGGCAAAGAGGCCTAACCAAAGCAGAATAGTCATGGTGCCTCTCTATTCTGCTTGGGCCAGACCTATTTCCCCGGCATACTGTTTAAAAGAGATATTGGCTTCAAGCTGAGGAGGGCCGAAAGGGTCAAAGGCCTGGACACCTCTGAGGAGCGGCTTAAAGAGTTTATTTATTTATTTATTTATTACTAGCTGCACCCGGCACGCGTTGCTGTGCCCTATTTAGGAGATGCGAGAAAGTCTGTGTCACGACTCCCACAGATGGCAAGACAACACCAAGCTAGTAAAAACATATAAAGTTTATTGCCAACAAAAACATAGCCTTAGTCCGGCGTTCCAAAAATAACCCACACCCGAAAAACAAAGCAGAAGCCGTCCGTCTTCAATAAATAATCTTGAACAGGAACGTGGCTGGCAGATATTGATGTGAAGACCCGTCCAAAAGAAGGAAAGGAGTGCTTCACATTCCAGGAGCTGGGTATACAAATAAACACATGAAAAACCCCCGCAACCCACAGCAAACTCCCCCTCACCCTTTATACAATACCAGACACTCACAGCAACACAGGAAATGTTCAAACAGGACGCGGTAGACACTAAACATAAAAGCACACATTAAACTCCCAACCCCCCAACATGCAACAATATCAGCTAGAGCTGCCATAGCAGCTCCCCAGAACCCAGCATGAACACAGCCCAAATACTCACAGCTTGCTGGGAATCAAAGACCAGGACAGGAACCCACAAGATCCACGATACAGGACCCAACAACCCACAGCAACACCTTGGCCGACCGCAGATTCCCAAATCCCCAGGCCTTACTGTTATACCCTTACAAATCAGAGTCATCAGACTCCCCACCCAAATCCGCCCTAGTGCTCTCAGCTGCAGTCCTGGGTGTGTTCCACCTTTGCTGTTCAGTTAAAGAACCCCAGTCCCGTTCCACATCCCCACTAGGCCAATCAAGGTCGCTGGAAAAACCAAAAAATGAGCTTTCGCTGGACTCAGCGTTTACCACATCCCTGACGTCCTGTACCAGCGCTGAGTCCAGCTCAGTATCACTGTCTTCTGAAGTTAACTCCACATCAAACCCCTCAAAAGTCTCATCACTGGTAGGCTCCCTAAGTATTTGTCGGACCTTCCTCCTATGCTCTGCCTCTTCCAAATGCTCATCACTTGCAGCCCTCTTTCTCCCAGCTGCAGGAGGCCCGCCCAAACCTCCCTCTTCCAAGGTCATGTCCCACAAACTCTCCTCTGCCGAGTTACTACTTGTAGCAACTACAGACTCAGGTTGCTCAACCACGACAGTCTGAGTATGTAGGGGGTTGGAATTGATGTGACTTATGGTCTTGGTGGGGCCATGGCTGTGTCGTTGTGGGTTGTTCTGGTGGGTGGGATGTTGAAGTCCTGGGGAGTTGTCGGTGTGTCTTTCTGTTCTGGCGTTTGTTCTACATGAAACCGCTGGGAATCTACATGAAACCGCTATGAGAGATCATTCGGAGTTTCGGAGTCAGGTGTTACCTGTACGCAGATGACGTCCAGATCTGTCACTCCTTCCCACCTGTCACCAAGGAGGCTGTCCAGACCTTGAACCGGTGCTTGGCCGCTGTGTCGGACTGGATGAGGGCTAGCAAATTGGAACTAAATCCAGACAAGACAGAGGTCCTCCTGGTCAGTCGCAAGGCCGAACAGGGCATAGGGTCACAGCCTGTGTTGGATGGGGTGACACTCCCCCTGAAGACGCAGGTTCGCAGCTTGGGAGTGATCCTGGACTCATCGCTGAGCCTGGAACCCCAGGTCTCAGCGGTGGCCGGGGGAGCTTTTGCACAGTTAAGACTCGTGCGCCAGCTGCGCCCGTACCTTGGGAAGTCTGATCTGGCCACGGTCGTCCACGCTCTGGTCACATCCCGAATAGATTACTGCAACGCACTCTACGTGGGGCTGCCTTTGAAGACAGTTCGGAAGGTCTCGGCGGTGGCCGGGGGAGCTTTTGCACAGTTAAGACTCGTGCGCCAGCTGCGCCCGTACCTTGGGAAGTCTGATCTGGCTACGGTCGTCCACGCTCTGGTCACATCCCGAATAGATTACTGCAACGCACTCTACGTGGGGCTGCCTTTGAAGACAGTTCGGAAGGTCTCGGCGGTGGCCAGGGGAGCTTTTGCACAGTTAAGACTCGTGCGCCAGCTGCGCCCGTACCTTGGGAAGTCTGATCTGGCTACGGTCGTCCACGCTCTGGTCGCATCCCGAATAGATTACTGCAACGCATTCTACATGGGGCTGCCTTTGAAGACTGTTCGGAAGGTCTCAGCGGTGGCCAGGGGAGCCTTTGCACAGTTAAGACTCGTGCGCCAGCTGCGCCCGTACCTTGGGAAGTCTGATCTGGCTACGGTTGTCCACGCTCTGGTCACATCCCGAATAGATTACTGCAACGCACTCTACGTGGGGCTGCCTTTGAAGATTGTTCGGAAGGTCTCAGCGGTGGCTAGGGGAGCTTTTGCACAGTTAAGACTCGTGCGCCAGCTGCACCCGTTCCTTGGAAAGTCTGATCTGGCTACGGTCGTCCACGCTCTGGTCGCACCCCGAATAGATTACTGCAACGCACTCTACGTGGGGCTGCCTTTGAAGACTGTTCGGAAGGTCTCAGCGGTGGCTGGGGGAGCTTTTGCACAGTCAAGACTCGTGCGCCAGCTGCGCCCGTACCTTGGGAAGTCTGATCTGGCTACGGTCGTCCACGCTCTGGTCACATCCCGAATAGATTACTGCAACGCACTCTACGTGGGGCTGCCTTTGAAGACAGTTCGAAATTGCAATTAGTCCAGCGGGCGGCAGCCAGATTGCTAACGGGAGCGACATACAGGAGCATACCACCCCCTGTTGTGCCAGCTCCACTGGCTGCCGGTCCAATTCGGGCTCAATTCAAAGTGCTGGTTTTGACCTTTAAAGCTCTATACGGTTCTGGCCCAGCTTACTTGTCCGAACGCATCAGCCGCTATGTCCCACCTCGTAATCTAAGATTATCCGGGAGGCCCTACTCGCTCCCGCCTACGTCTCAGATGAGGCTGGTGGGGACGAGGGATAGGGCCTTCTCGGTGGTGGCTCCCCGCCTGTGGAATGCGCTTCCTATTGACGTACGATCCACCACATCCCTCCTGGCCTTCAGGAAAAAAGTAAAATCCTGGCTGTGGGATCAGGCGTTTGCACACCAGCACAAGGCAGCACTTTAGGTGGGATTTTAATGGAAAGTGGATGAACAGGGCCAATGCTTTTGTGGACAGAACATTGTTTTAATCCAGAGTGAATGTGTATGGTGCTAATGTAGTTGTATTTTAATGTATTTTTTAATGTATTTTAATTGTTGAAGGGTTTTGGGGTTTTATATTGTGATTATGTGGGCATCGAATTGTGCCGTACTGTAAGCCGCTCTGAGTCCCCCCTCCCTCGGGGGTTGAGAAGAGCGGGGTAAAATCCTGAAATAAATAAATAAATTCTGCCCTTTTTTGTGTGATGCATGTAGCGTTGCGAGTGTGTCGTCCGATGCTGTTCTTTTTAGGAGGCATGGCTTGCCTTTTGGGTCAGCTTATGCCTGTGTGGAAGGAAGGAATGGCATACAAATGGGTTGAGCAGTAGACACAAGGTTGTGTGTAAGTGTTACTTTTTTGGTGAGCTAGTGGGTGCGTGGTGGCATTGTGGGTGGTAGTATGTTGTGGAATGCTTGTGTGGGTGGGGTGTTTTGGGTGTTTGTGTGTGTTTGTAGAGTATCAGTGCAGTGTTGTGTTGTGTTGTGGTTGGAGTATAGGTGGAGTTGGTTTTTGTTTGTGGTGGTGGTAGGTGTTGTGTGTGCGGAGTCCCGTAAGGTTGGGGCATGGCTTGTGATAGGAAGTTGTGTTGTGTTGTGTGGGTAGGAATTGCTGGAGTATTGTGCCTGGGATGCGTGTGTATTTGGAGGTGTGTGTGGTGGTGAGTAGTGAGTGCAGTCCTGGGTTTTGTGTTGGGGAAGTTGTCAGGTATTTGTGGGGTGTCTTTTGTGTGTGTTGTGGTGACATAGTTGTCACAGTCTGGCTGTGTGCTGGTTGTGATGTGGAGGGGGTGTTATTATTTATTGTTATTATTTACTTTGCTTCTAGACCGCCTGTCTCAGCCCGAAGGCGACTCGAGGCGGTGTACAACAGCAAAAACTGCTCAAGACAAACATATCAACAATTATCAATACAATACAATTCCAACATATACAAATTAACATTCAACATTAAAAACACAATATCAGCGTGTCATTAATGAAATCGACTTCCAATTGCATTGTTGTTGTTCCTTAGGTCTCAATTGTGTTGCTTTTGCCAGTGGTGTTTGTTGTGTATTTTATTTGGGATGGGTTTTTCTGTTGCAGGTTTTTTTTGGTGGGTATAGCAAGTTTGTGTTATTCCTGCGGTATGTGTTTGTCAGTGGTGCCTGTGTCCCTGGTGCCCTATTTGCTTGGCCTTGACAGTTTAACCCACAAACACCAACTGACTAAACTCAAATCACTCAGCATTCTAATCTAGCTTTGGCTGGCTTCGCCCATCGTTACTATGGTAACTCAACCTACCTGCATTTTGTGTGGGTCGATATTGGCCAATGGGTTTCGCTGGCGGCCGCAGAGGATGCTGGGAAATGTAGTTTTTTAAAATCGTTGTTTTGGGGGCCTTCTAGGTTTTTTTGGGGGAGTTTTTTGCTAAAAACCTTCCTTGCCTGAGGCCTATTTTTGTTGCCAAGTTTGGTTTGTCTGCCTTGGAAGGTTTCTTTGCCTCTGGCAGTCGTTCGATGATGAGTCTTCCTTTATATATACCGTATTTTTCGCACCATAAGGCGCACCTGATGATAAGACGCACCTAGATTTTAGAGGAGGAAATTTGGGAAACAAAAAAAATGGGGGCTGGCTACTATTTGAGACACTAATATGGAGGGCGGGGAGGCGCTGGAGCAGAGGGGGGCGGCGATATACTCACGCTATATTCGCGGGGGGGCCGGTGGCTCCCGGCGGCGGCTGCGGCTGCGCATGCGCAGATGCCCAGACACCTGTCGCCCGCAGCCAGCCGGGCGGCGCGGAGGAACGGGGCGGAAGAGGGACTCACGGGGCGGGCTCGCCGCTCACGGACCCGAGGAGGAGGGGGAGGCCACGAGGGCGGCCCCCACGGCGACGCAGCGGCAGCAGCGGACTTCCTCCTCGGCAGAGGCGCATCTTCGTGACGTCACTCCGTCGCGCCTCTGCCGAGGAGGAAGGGGAGGGAGGCCTCGCCGGCCGCGCTCTATAGGGACGGCTGGAAGAGAGGCCCGAGGGAGGGAGGAAGGAGGAACAGTTCCCTCCCTCCTCGGGCCTCTCTTCCGGCCGTCCTTACAGCGCGCAGCCGGCGAGGCCTTCCTCCCCTTCCTCCTCGCCAGAGGCGCGACGGAGTGACGTCACGAAGATGCGCCTCTGGCTTCGGGCCCTTTGGGAAACACTGAGTTAGATATTTGCGGATTTGTATCCGATTTGTATTTGCGCCTTCCTAATGCGAATTATGTGCATTGGCATGATCTGTGTGGAACCTGATATGTATATATCCTAGTGTTGTTTACAATATATGTGTGTGAAATAGATTTTTATATCGCAGTCTTTTGACTTAGTGTGTTTATTGCATTTCCCCTGCCCCCAGGCACCAAGATGGCGCCTGGGGGAAGCGGGCAGAGGTTCTGCCGCTTGGGAAAGGTGTGTTTGTATGTGTTTTGAACCATGTGGCAGAGAGGGATACAAGTGTGTCTTTGGGAGAAAAGCTGAGGTTGCTATTTTGAAAAAGGGCTCTCCATTGTGGCAGTGGCTATCTAGGGCAGTGTTTCCCAACCTTTTTTGAGCCGCGGCACACTTTTTACATTTGCAAAATCCTGGGGCGCACCTCCAACCAAAATGACACAAAATGACACTCTAACACAGTCATACATATAGTTAATATGTTTTTAAATGTATTTATACACTCAGTGTGAAACCTGGGCCTGTTTCGATGAACACAACATAGATATCCTGGCAGGAATGGCAGAAAGACACAAACTTCCCACACAGAACTCCCATAACCAAGAGAAAATGCTGTAAGAGTTTGGTGGGCATTGACCTTGGGTTTTGGAGTTGTAGTTCAGCTATATCCAGAGAGCACTGTGGACTCAAACAATGTTGGATCAGGACCAAACTTGGCATGAATACTCAATATGCCCAAATGTGAACACAGATGGAGTTTGGGGGAAATAGACCTTGACATTTGGGAGTTGTAGTTGCTGGGATTTATAGTTCCCCTACAATCAAAGAGCATTCGGAACCCCACCAATGATAGAACTGGGCCAAACTTCCCACACAGAACCCCCAGGAGGCAAGAGGAGGTCTCTACTTGGGGAAAGGGAGGCGGGCCTTCCCAATGCACGGAGAGGGAGAGACCAAGTAGACAACGGGTGGGGAGGGGGGTGGTTGTAGTTTTGTGCCTTTATAGAGGTAGGTTTCTTAGGGTTTTTATACTTCAACACACTAGACTCCCCCCCTTTCCTGGAGGATCCAATTTCCCACGGCACACCTGATGATCGCTCACGGCACACTAGTGTGCCCCGGCACACTGGTTGGGAAACACTGATCTAGGGAGAATGGGGCACAGTCAGAGGCAGAAGGAAAGAAGGAAGAAAAAGGCTATTTTCTGGTCTTTGTTCTTATGCAGCCCGGCCTATGTGGCAGCAGGGGACTGCGGAACTCTCTGCTGCAGGATTCTCAGTCGGAACCTGTCTGGCTCGATTCCAGGCTGATGGCGGGAGGATGGTCTCCCGTCCACACGCAACGTCAGGAGAGAACGCTTCTGGAACGCAGTCATACAGCCCGGAAAACTCACAACAACGCAGTTATTCCGGCCATGACAGCCTTCGACAATATGTCAACAATGATCATTTAAAAGCCTATTAAAAACACGAATACACATAGTCAAGCGTAGCAAGGAGAGCCAAAAATGCAGCTTCCCCTTCAGAAGACCCCTCTGTCGCAACCCGGTAACAAAGGCCAGTCCGAATAAAAAAGGAATGAACGCTTCTCTCTTATTTTTTTTAATGGCATTATATAAGAAGGGCAGCTGGCCTGACACACACAGATGCGCAGTTCGTTATTTTTGCATTAAAGGAGCCATGCGTCTTTCTGTATTCCCACATCCATGGACTTTTGAGGCAGAAACAATTGAATTTGCTTCCTTCGTTCCTGGCCGTGTGGTGATTTAAGGCAGGGCTGTCCAACTGGCGGCCCACGGGCCGTATACGGCCCCCCAGCCCCTTCCCTACGGCCCCCTAAGCTTTTAAATAAAAAATTAAAATTGAAAAATAAAATAAATAATAATTTTTTTAAAAAAATACCTACTTCCGGTTCGGAGCAAGTATCGCGAGAATACGCAATCCACACGGATTTCGCTGTCAACACGATATCACGCCGGTGTTGACAGCGAAATCCCGTGCGGATTGCGTATTCTCGCGATACTCTTTGGCTACTCTACTACTGGATCGCTGAGGCCCACAGGCGCGATTAGGACCTTCTTCGACTCAGTCGGTCGTCGCCTCTCTCGTCGTCCGGGTACTCCTGGATCCTGCGTGTTTGGAAAAGGTAGGCCGAAGCAGGGGGGCTCCTCAGGGGGCTCCTCATTCCCTCCCCCCATCTCCCCTCATGTATTAAATATAAAATTAAATATATTTAAAGATGAAATAAGGGGAGATGGGATACATTAAAAGAAGGGGGAGGGAGGACTGAATTAAATATATTTAATATTAAATTAAAATAAGGGGGAGGGGAGGATGGAATTAAATATATTTAATAATAAATAAAAATAAGGGGAGAGGGGAGGATGGAATTAAATATATTTAATATTAAAATAAATGGAAGAGGGGAGGATGGAATTAAATATATTTAATATTAAAATAAATGGAAGAGGGGAGGATGGAATTAAATATATTTAATATTAAAATAAATGGAAGAGGGGAGGATGGAATTAAATATATTTAATATTAAAATAAATGGAAGAGGGGAGGATGGAATTAAATATATTTAATATTAAATTAAAATAAGGGGGAGGGGAGGATGGAATTAAATATATTTAATATTAAAATAAATGGAAGAGGGGAGGATGGAATTAAATATATTTAATATTAAAATAAATGGAAGAGGGGAGGATGGAATTAAATATATTTAATATTAAAATAAATGGAAGAGGGAGGATGGAATTAAATATATTTAATATTAAAATAAATGGAAGAGGGAGGATGGAATTAAATATATTTAATATTAAAATAAATGGAAGAGGGAGGATGGAATTAAATATATTTAATATTAAATTAAAATAAGGGGGAGGGGAGGATGGAATTAAATATATTTAATATTAAATTAAAATAAGGGGGAGGGGAGGATGGAATTAAATATATTTAGTATTAAATTAAAATAATTTAATATCTTATCCCTGCATTTTATCTCAGTAAAAGATTATATTTGACTGTATGCATGCAGGGACGGGGTGGGAGCAGAGCCGGGAAGAGGGCGGAGCCGGGGGTGGGGGCAGACCCTACAGCCCCCCAGGTCAACAGTGACCAGAATTCAGGCCGGTAGAAGTCGGTAGAAGTTGGACAGCCCTGATTTAAGGCAATGTCTCTGCACACCTTCGGTCTCTCTCTCTCTCTCTCTCTCTCCCCTCCCCAAGGACTTTCTTTTCCTTCGACTTATGTGCGTCCATCCCTCTTTCCCTCGCGCGCTTGCCAACGCAGTTGACGTAGCAACGAAAATATAGTTGGGGGTCACCACAACTTGAGGAAGTGTATTTAGGGGTCACGGCATTAGAAAGGTGGAGAACCACTGTGGTCGAAGGAGCCAAGTCGTTCTCCGCATTTCCAGCACCTGACGTTTACTTGTTGATAACACTTTGCGATTTTTTCTGGTGTGATGTACCATCTGTACATCCTTTTTAACCAATCTTCTTCCGAGTCAAAGCCACACTCTTGCCTGGCAGAAGAGAGTCAGGCTGGAAGGTCCTTGCGGTCCATTCAACCCTATGATTCTATGATTTCCTTTCCTGGAGGTTTGGAAGCAGAGATCGGAGGTCCATCTGTCAGGAGGGATGGGATTGTGCCTTCTTGCCTGGAAGAAGAGAGTTGGACTGGATCACCCTTGGGTTCCATTTCAACCCTATGGTTCTACCGTGTTTCCCTGAAAGTAAGACAGCGTCTTACTTTTTTTCCCCCCCCCGAAAAGTCCCACTACGTCTTACTTTCGGGTACGTCTTATATAAAGTAAGACGTACCCCGCCGCCACGCCCACACCGCCGCCGCTACGCCCACGCTGCCGCCGCCGCCACGCCTCCGTGGCGCACCTTTTTGCGCATGCCTTCCTGCTCCGCCCCAAGACGCAGTCGCAGTCGCTCCCAAGCGCGCCTGCCGCTTTGGAGCCAGCGGCTGGGAGCGACTCGGGAGCGGCAGGCGTGCTTGGGAGCGACTGCGCGTGCACCGCCGGCTGCCGGCCGCGCATGCGCAGAAACGTCTACAGGCGCTATAGCTTGGGAGCGACTGCGACTGTGCGTGCGCGGCCGGCGGCGCAGGAAGGCACGTGCAGAAAGGTGCGCTGCGGAGGTGTGCCGCGGCCGATTGGGCCGGTTGCGGCGGCGTGGCGGTGTGGCGGTGGCGTGGCGTGGCGACGGGTACGTCTTACTTTCGGGTACAGCTTATATTAGCTGACCCCTGACACCCCGATCCGTCTTACAATCGGGGTGTCTTACTATCGGGAAACATGGTATTATTCCAGGCTGGAGTCTCCTTCCTTTCCTGGTGGTTTGGAAGCAGGGGCGGTCCTACAGGTAGGCCAAGTAAGCGGCCGCATAGGGCGCCATCTGGGAAGGGGGCACCATCCTGGCCGCATGGGGCGCCATCCTGGCCCTGCTGATGTTCCTCAGGCAGCGCCGCAGCTGCCTGCTTTTGGGCCCCGGCCTTGTGTGCTCCGACGCCGCTTCTGGGCATGTGTGGAGGTTTTTGCGCAGGTGCAGTTGCTCGGAGCTGAAGTTGAGCACAGGAGCAACTGCACATGCGCGAAAACCTCCACGCATGCCCAGTAGCTCCCTTGCGCAGAAGCCTGTAAGCAAAGCTCTCCCTATCGGGCAGGAGTGCTTCCCCTCTCCCTTTGTCTCCGCCGTGCGCTGCGTTTGCAGGGAAGGAGAAAAGAATCAGTGGAGGAAGTGTAAGTGAAGGAATGAATGAAGGGCTTTCCTCCTCCTCCTCCTCTGTGACCTCTTCTCTCCCTCCTTCCTTTCTTCGGCTCTATTTCTGTCTAGACCTGAGGGGCCTGAGGCTAGGAGGAGTTGTGGGAGTTGGAGTCCAAAACACCTAGAGGGAGGGAGGGAGGGCCCAAGTTTGCCCAGGCCGCGCTGCCTGTATTCGACCTCATTTGAACATTTTGGCTGTTTTTCTATTTGCATTTACATTGGGATCCTAATTTTGGACTTATGAGAGACTCCTATGAATTATGAGACGGGTGATAGGTAATATATTCTGATTTTGATGCATTTACATTGCATTTCTTGTGGATTATTACACAGTTCTGCTTAATATTGTCATACAATAAAAATACAATATAACAATAGAATAATGATACATTTTATATTACATGTAATATTACAAACAATATTGCAGTATAGTGGTATTGTACACAATAGCAATATATCATATTTTATTTTACTTTATTTGGGGTTATTTGAGTTTTATAGGAGTCATGAAAATATTTAGTAGAGGATAATTTTATTGAAATAAATAATTTTATTTATTATTTTATTATAATAATATAATAGAATGTTATATTATATTAGAATGTCAATCTATTATATAAAGGGGTTCCCGTCCCAAACAGAGAAACCTTATAACGCAGAAACACCAAACTTGCCAACAGAAATAGGCCTCAAGCAAGGTAGGTTTGTAGCAAAGAAACTTCCCCCCCAAAACCTAAAAGGCCCCCAAAACAACGAGTAAAAACTACATTTCCCAGCATCCTCCGGGGCTGCCAACTACTCTCCCAGCCTCTACATTCTGACAACATGATTGGCTGCCAATAAGGACGGATTTGCATAACTCCTGTACTGGCCAGCCAACATGAACATTCCGACCCATAATAAACTGTCAGAGGAGGATAAGGCAAAGGGCTGAGGCACAAACACAAACACCCAATCCACTTCCCACATAAAATTTACACCCCTACAAATCACAGACCACGCCCCAAATTGACAGTAAGGCTTCATTAACTTAATTTCCCTGACTAGGCCTCACTTAATGGGATGCTGTTTAAGGTCTGAATTGACAGTAAGGCTTCATTAACTTGATTTTCCCGACTAGGCCTCAGCTCATGGGACATTGTGTGTGGCCTGAATTGACAGTAAGGCTTCATTAACTTGCTGTTCCTGACTAGGCCTCAGCTCATGGGACATTGTGTATGGCCTGAATTGACAGGAACCTACCTTGGCACACAGAGCCCCTATGACCCACGCTACATTTACTGCAGTTTGGAGGAGAGTGGACCATGGATGATGGGATTTGATGTACCTCCATGGATTATGGGATTTGTAGTACTTCAAAACCCATCATTCCCCCACAGACCACTGTGGCCCAGAACCAAGACCGATAAAGACCAAACTTGGCACACAATGCCCCCATGACCCACACTCCATCCGACTGCAGTTCAGAGGAGGACACACCATGGATAATGGGATTTCAAGTACCTCCATCACTTCCAAAGTACCCCACCCACACAAGCATCAACCTCTACATCAACACAGCAGGCGGAAAGACAAAAAACATTGTATATCCACAAGCTCTGCAGAACGCCAGCAACACCACACACCCACAACTCCCCAGGACTTCAACATCCCACCCACCAGAACAACCCACAACGACACAGCCATGACCCCACCAAGACCGTAAGTCACATCAATTCCAGCCCTTACATACTCAGACTTTCTCGCAACTCCTAAATAGGGCACAGCAACGCCTGCCGGGTACAGCTAGTCTATTATAATATAATTCTATTGTAATGTAGTATAATATAATTATGATATAATATAGATATGAGTATGTATTATAATATGTTGTATATACAATATAATACTACTAATGGTATTGTTATATTATAATTGTATATTTGTTTTGCATGGGGGGGCGCCAAATAATGTTCGCTTACACAGTGGTTCTCAACCTTTCTACTGCCGTGACCCCTTAATACAGTTCCTCCTGTTGTGGTGACCCCCACTCATAAAAGTACTTTAGTTGCTATTGTAATAACTGTAATATTTCTCTTTATGAATTGTAAATATGCAGGATGTATTTACCGTATTTTTCGGACCATAAGACGCAGTTTTTTTCCTCCCAAAGTAGGAAGAAAAATAAGCTGCGTCTTATGGAGCGAATACACTAACATGGGGGGGAGGGGAGGCGCTGGAGCAGAGGGGCCGCGATACCACGCTATATTCGCGCCCCCTCCGGCGGCTCCCGGTGGCTCCTCTGCATGCCCATACTCTCGAGGAACGGGGGCGGAAGAGGGGACTCGTGGGGCGGGCTCGCCACTCACAGACCTGAGGAGGAGAGGGGAGGCCACGAGGGCGGCCCCCACGGCGCGCAGCGGCAGCGTGGCAGCAGCCGCAGCAGCAGCAGCAGAAGCAGAAGAAGGGCCCGAAGCCAGAGGCGCTTCTTCCCTGACATCAGGAAGAAGCGCCTCTGCCGGAGTAAGGGAGGCGGCCGGCTGTAAGGAGGCCCGAAAGAGAGGCCGCAGGGAGGGAGGGGAAGGAGGAAGAGTTCCCTCCTCCGGCCTCTTTCGGGGCGTTCTTACAGCGCGCCGCCTCCCCCTTCCTCCTCGGCAGAGGCGCTTCTTCCTGACGTCACTGTCGTGCCTCTGCCAAGGAGGAAGGGGGGAGGCCGGCGCTGTAAGGAGGCCGAAAGAGAGGCCGCAGGGAGGGGAGGGAACTCTTCCTCCTTCCCTCCCTCCCCTGCGGCCTCTCTTTCGGGCCTCCTTACAGCGCGCCGCCTCCCTTCCTCCTCGGCAGAGGCGCTCTTCCTGACGTCAGGAAGAAGCGCCTCTGGCTTCGGGCCCTTCCTCTGCTGCTGCTGCTGCGGCTGCTGCTACGGCTGCCGCTGCGTGCCGTGGGGCCGCCTCGTGGCCTCCCCCTCCTCCTCGGGTCCGTGAGTGGCGAGCCCGCCCCACGAGTCCCCTTCTTCCGCCCCGTTCCTCGAGAGTATGGGCATGCACAGGAGCCACCGAGAGCCGGAGGGGGCGCGAATATAGCTGTAAAGTACATCGCGCGCCCCTCTGCTCCAGCGCCTCCCCTCCATGTTAGTGTAACCAGCCCCAATTTTTCCCCAATTTTCCTCCTCAAAAATCAAGGTGCGTCTTATCAGCAGGTGCGCCTTTATGGTGCGAAAAATACGGTACATTCACTAGACCAAATTTGGCGCAAATACCCAATACGCCTGAATTTAAATACTGCTGGGGTTGGTGGGGGGATTGATTTTGTCATTTGGGAGTTGTAGTTGCTGGGATTTATTGTTCAAACAAAGCGCATTCTGAACTCCACCAACGATGGAATCAAACCAAACTTGGCACACAGAACTCCCATGGCCAACTAAAAATACTGCAAGGCTTTGGTGGGCATTGACATTGAGTTTTGGAGTTGTAGTTTGCCTACATCCAGAGAGCACTGTGGACTCAAAAAATGATGGATCTGGGCCAAACTTGGCACGAATCCTCAATATGCCCAAATGTGAAGACTGGTGGAGCTTGAGGAAAATAGACCTTGACATTTGGGAGTTGAAGTTGCTAGGATTTATAGTTCACCTACAATCAAAGAGCATTCTGAACCCCACCACCGAGGGAATTCAGCCAAAAGTTCCACACAGAATCCCCATGACCAACAGAAAATAATGTATTTTCTGATGGTCTTTAGTGACCCCTCTGACACCCCATCACGACCCCTCCAGGGGTCCCGACCCCCAGGTTGAGAAACAGCGGCTTACCATATAAAATTACCTTAGACCTCCCCTGGCTTGTGCCCTCCTGCCTGGGAGGCCCCTTTGGGAGCCTCGGATTCGGTGCTGGCCGCAAGAGGGGAGGAGAGATCCACTGGTGGGTAGGGTTCCCATATGTCCCTTATTCCAAGGGACGTCCCTTATTTTGCCCCTAAAATTTGTGTCCCTTATTTTCAGGCCCTGTCCCTTATTTTTGACTAGCAGGACAGGACTGGGCGGGGTTGACCAGAGGAAGGTGCGTGCTGTGGTTTCCGCGGCAATGTCTGCCCGGGGATTCCAACTCGCAGGGCAGCCTGCGTCCCCGTTGGAAGGGGCGACACAGGACTTTTTCAAAGTACAGTAGACTAATTAACCGTTACCCAAGGGGAATGTTGGATCATGTTGGATAAAGATAGTTTCTGGTTGCTTGAGAGTTACTCTTAAAATAGGCCTAGCTGTGCATCCCAATACTATACAACAGGGCTGTCCAACTGGCGGCCCGGGGCCCGTATACGGCCCCCCAGCCCCTTCCCTACGGCCCCCGCCTACCCTGCAAATAATAATATTTTTTAAAATACATTTTTTTTAAAAAATTGATCTCCGGGGGGCGAGGTTGGGTGATGTCAGGCGTGGCGCCGGCACCGAGCCTGACGTCACCCAGCCCCGCCTGCTCCCTTCCTCCTCCTCCGTCCCGCCTCTCCCCCCCGGCGCACCAATCGGGAACGCTGGGGGCCTAAAGGCGGGCCTAAAGAGGAGGAAGGGAGGCTCCCTTCCTCCTCCTCCATCCCGCCTCTCCCCCCGGTGCACCAATCGGGAACGCTGGGGGCCTAAAGAGGAGGAAGGAAGGCTCCCTTCCTTCTCCGTCCTGCCTCTCCCCCCGGCGCACCAATTGGGAACGCCGGCGGGGAGGGAGGGAGGGGGCGTGCCTAAAGCGGAGGAAGGGCACGTCTTCTCCGTTCTGCCTCTCCTCCCGGCGCCCTGATCGGTGCGCCGGTGGGAGAGGCAGAACAGAGGAGGAGGGTGGCGTGACACTTTAGGAGGGGAGGCGAAGCCATGGAGGGCTCCCCTTGGCTTTGCCCTCCCTCTAAGGGTCACGCCAGCCTCAGAAGTGAAATCGCCGCTTCTGAGGCTGGCGTGACACTCTAGGGGGAGGGGCCGGGGGCGTGGCCGGGGGCGGGGCTGGGGCGGAGTGGCGTGGAGCGGCCCCCCAGGTCATCAGTGACTGGAAGTCCGGCCCTAGGTCTGGTAGAAGTTGGACAGCACTGCTATACAATGCTGTGTATCCCATACTATACTACATCATTAGCTATTGACATAATAATCATGAAGGTGTACTGTCTTATAAAATTTATTTTATTTTAATGTTTAGACAGCGCGCTTTTAAAGTCAGCAAAGCCAAGGACTAAATACAGATGGAGAAAATAAGGTAGTTCTAATCATGTTTTTTCTGCATGACAAAGCACGCAGAAACGTACCATGTACCGTTAAGAGGGTGTGAGTCGGTTTCTTTTGTGAGTTTCAATCATTATCTTATTCTGTTAATAAAACTATTTCTACCTAACGTTTGAGTTTCAAGTTTTTAATGGTGTCCCTTATTTTTGTGGAAAATCCCATAAATGTCCCTTATTTCTTATATCAAAAAATGGCAACCCTAATCTGGGCCAAACTTGGCACAAATCCTCAATATGCCCAAATGTGAAGACTGGTGGAGTTTGAGGAAAATAGACCTTGACATTTGGGAGTTGAAGTTGCTAGGATTTATAGTTCACCATTCTGAACCCCACCACCAGGCATGTAGCCAGGGGCTAAGGGGGCTTCAGCCCCCCCCCGAAATTCTCAGGGTGGTCCGCGAAAAGGCCTTACTGGTACATTATTTAAACCAGTGCTGTCCAACTTCTACGGGGTCCAGGGCCGGATAAAAGGTCACTGATGACCTAGGGGGCCGCTCGGCCCGCCCCAGGCCCCGCCACCAGGCCCCCGCCCCAACCCCCTCCTAAAACAGCCGAAGGGCAGAAGGCGGCGCCAAGAGCAGCGCGTCACAGGCCTGGCGTGACGCTGCCCCCTGGCACCGCCTACTCTCTCCCTGGCGCCCCCCTACCTAGGGCGGGGCCGCGAAAAGGGCAGAAGGCGGCGCAAGGGGCAGCGCGTCACGCCAGGCCTGTGACGCGCTGCTGTTGCCGCCTCCTTCCTCCTTTTTCGGCGGCTCCCCGCCCTAGGTAGGGAGGGGCGCCGAAAAGGAGGAGGAGCTAGCTCTCTTCCTCCTCCCTGCCCCGCCTCCCCTCCCCGGCCCCCGGCCGCCATTTTAAATAAAAATTCGATTTTTTTCATATTTAAAAATGGCGGCTGAGGGCATAGGTGGGGCCGTGTCCAACAGGCTACGGGGCCGGATCGGCCCCGGGGCCGCCAGTTGAACAGCCCTGATTTAAACTGTTATGTTTATTCATATCATGATCTGATCACCATGCTCATTATATCCCACATTAATGGGGTTATTGGGATAACAATACAAAAGGTTTGCTAGGGTAGACCCTCTTCCACACAGTCTCAGCCCCCCAAATCAAAATCCTGGCTACGGCCCTGCCACCACTGATGGAATTCAGCCAAAAGTTCCACACAGAATCCCCATGACCAACAGAAAATAATGTATTTTCTGATGGTCTTTAGCGACCCCTCTGACACCCCCTCGCGACCCCTCCAGGGGTCCCGACCCCCAGGTTGAGAAACCCTGGCTTACCATATCAAATGACCTTAGACCTCTCCTGCCTGGGGGGCCCCTTTGGGAGCCTCGGATTCGGTGCTGGCCGCAAGAGGGGAGGAGAGATCCACGGGTGGGCTGGAGAGAGAGGCTTGGCTTGCCATTCGGGGAACCTGCGTGCGTGCGATTCTCCTTCTCTCCCCGGATGCCCGCCTTGGCGCTCCCGAGGGGTTCTGAACCAGCCCGGGAAGGAGCTCCAGTTTCACCCGAAGCAGGGCGGGGAGGAGGCGGCTCCCACACTCACCTCCTCCTCCTCCTCCCTCTTAGGCTCCAGGCGGCGGCGGCGTCCTCGGGCGGCTGCAGGAGCAGAGGCGGCGGCGGCGCGAGCAGCGGGCTGCTCTTGGACATCTCCTCCTTGGGGGCCATGAGCGACGTGGACTCCGAGGTGCTCCCTTTGCCGCCCCGGTACCGCTTCCGGGACCTGCTTCTGGGCGACCAGAGCTTCCAGAACGACGACAGGTGAGTGAGAGAGAAGAGGGGCTGGGGCTGGGGGTCGGGGAAAGGAAAGAAACCCCGAGGTGGGCCCCTTCTTTCCCTTTTGCCCTGCCTTGCGCCTTCTTGCGCCTCTTGCATTTCGCCTTTACGCACGAGTCTCCTCGCTTTCGGCTTTTACGCATTGGGTTTCCCGAGGTGTTGGATCCCTCCCGGGCTTGTGAGGTTTGAAACCGGGTTTGGAACAGGCGTGTAGACAACTCTAACCCTCTCCTAGTCCCTCTCCCCTTGGTTTAGACCTTTTAGAAGCCCCCAAACAGGCAGGGCGCATTCAGGTCTCTTTCCAGCTCCTTCGCCTTTACGCATTGGGTTTCCCGAGGTGTGGGATCCCTCCCGGGCTTGTGGGGTTTGAAACCGGGTTTGGAACAGGCGTGTAGACAACTCTAATCCTCTCCTAGTCCCTCTCCCCTGGGTTTAGACCTTTTAGAAGCCCCCAAACAGGCAGGGCGCATCCAGGTCCCTTTCCAGCTCCTTCTTCGCCTTTAGGCACGAGTCTCCTCGCTTTCGGCTTTTACGCATTAGGTTTCCCGAGGTGTTGGATCCCTCCTGGGCTTGTCGGGTTTGAAACCGGGTTTGAAACAGGCGTGTAGACAACTCTAATCCTCTCCTAGTCCCTCTCCCCTTGGTTTAGACCTTTTAGAAGCCCCCAAACAGGCAGGGCGCATTCAGGTCTCTTTCCAGCTCCTTCGCCTTTACGCATTGGGTTTCCCAAGGTGTTGGATCCTTTCCGGGCTTGTGAGGTTTGAAACCGGGTTTGGAACAGGCGTGTAGACAACTCTAACCCTCTCCTAGTCCCTCTCCCCTTGGGTTAGACCTTTTAGAAGCCCCCAAACAGGCAGGGCGCATCCAGGTCCCTTTCCAGCTCCTTCTTCGCCTTTACGCACGAGTCTCCTCGCTTTCGGCTTTTACGCATTGGGTTTCCCGAGGTGTTGGATCCCTCCCGGGCTTGTGGGGTTTGAAACCGGGTGGGGAACAGGCGTGTAGACAACTATAACCCTCTCCTGGTCCTTCTCCCTTTGGTTTTGACCTTTTAGAAGCCCCCCAACAGGCAGGGTGCATTCCAGCTCCTCCTCCTTCGCCTTTTACGCACAGAGCTCTCCAAGGTATTGTAGAGAGTCTGGGCTTGTGTAGTTTCAAGGTGTTGCTTCCTTCCTGGGCTTGTGGGGTTTGACACTGGGTGGGGAACACACGTGCAGGGGCGGTCTAAGGTAATTTCCAATGGTAGGCGAACATTATTTTGCCCCCCCGAAAAACATTATTCCCCCAAACATTATTTTGGTGCCCCCCCATTTTTTAAAAGTGGTACCTTGCGCGCGCTCCTTCTATTCCTCCCGTGCGCCACCACTCCTTGCCCTGTGCAATTCGAGGCCTCCGAAGGCCCCTCCTCGCGCTTCCTGGTTCCCCTGCCAGCCCCACCCTACGGGGCGTTGCAGAGGGCAGGAGAGTGCTCTCCCTTGCCCTGTGCAATGCCCCATGGGAGGGGCCAGCAGCGGGCACCAGGAAGCGCATGGGGAGGTCTTCGAAGTTCAGCTCCGAAGGTTCTGGGCATGCACGAAAATGTCTGCGCATGCTCAGAAGCTGCTGCAGGCGGCAGGCCAGCAGCAGGGAGGTTTGCTATGGCGGTGTGGCCGGCGTGGCGGCGCCCATGCAATATGGCGCCCCACGCGGCTGCGTAGTTCGCTTACATGGACAGACCACCCCTGCCTTCGCCTTTACGCATTGGGTTTCCCAAGGTTTTGGATCCCTCCCGGGCTTGTGGGGTTGGAAACCGGGTTGGGAACAGGCATGTAGACAACTCTAATCCTTTCCTAGTCCCTCTCTCCTTGGGTTCGACCTTTTAAAAGCCCCCAAATAGGCAGGGCGCATCCAGGTCCCTTTCCAGCTCCTTCTCCGCCTTTACACATTGGGTTTCCCGAGGTGTTGGATCCCTCCCGGGCTTGTGGGGTTTGAAACCTGGTGGGGAACAGGCGTATAGACAACTCTAATCCTTTCCTAGTCCTTTCCTTTCCTCTCTCCTTGGTTTCGACCTTTTAGAAGCCCCCCAACAGGCAGGGCGCATCCAGGTCACTTTCCAGCTTCTCCTCCTCCGCCTTTTACGCACAGAGCTCTCCAAGGTGTTGTAGAGAGTCTGGGCTTGTGTAGTTTCAAGGTGTTGTATCCCTCCTGGGCTTGTGGAGTTTGAAACCGGGTTTGGAACAGGCGTGTAGACAACTCTAATCCTTCCCTAGTCCCTCTCTCCTTGGGTTCGACCTTTTAGAAGCCCCCCAACAGGCAGGGTGCATCCAGGTCCCTTTCCAGCTACTTCTCCGCCTTTACGCATTGGGTTTCCCACGGTGTTGGATCCCTCCTGGGCTTTTGGGGTTTGAAACTGGGTGGGGAACACGCATGTAGACAACTATAACCTTCTCGAGTGCCACTCTCCTTGGTTTCGACCTTTTAGAAGCCCCCAAACAGACTGGACGCATTCAGGTCACTTCCCAAGTCCTCCTCCTTCGCCTTTTACCCACAGAGCTCTCCAAGGTGTTGTAGAGAGTCTGGGCTTGTGTAGTTTCAAGGTGTTGGATCCCTCCTGGGCTTGTGGAGTTTCAAACCGGGCTTGGAACAATTCTAATCCTTTCCTAGTCCCTCTCTCCTTCGTTTAGACCAGGGGTGCTCAGAACGGTGATCGGGATCACCAGGGTGATCTTCGGGCCTCATCCTGGTGATCTTCAGGCCCCTGACCAGGTTTTTTGCTGTTGGTCCTCTTCACGCGCCCCTGCACGCTGCAAAGAAGTCCTCCGTCGTTGCTCCTCCCGCTCCTGCTCACGCTGCCTCCAAAAGCTCCAGAGTCCAAGAGGCAGAATGGGCCCCCCCTTTTGGATTCCTCCTCCCCCCTCCGTCCTTCTCCAGCCACTCAGAGTTGTAGGAGACTAAAGGGGGTGGGCCTGGATGACGCGATGCATGGCTGGCCCCGCGCGCATGTGCAGAAGCGCCCATTCTGCCTCTCTTCTCGTGAGCTCTTGGAGGCGGCACGCATGCTGGGGGCGTGGAAATAGGAGCAACGACGGAGAAGAAGAAGGACACTTTGGGGTCATTTCCTTACCGCATCTCAATGGTCGGTCTTTTAACTTTGGAGTGGGTGCTTGATTGTTCTGTGGCATGTCTCTTTGTTTATTTTTAATGTTTAAAAATGGCCTTTTTTTAGCTCAAAGCCTCTGCTTGCTTTGTTCCTTGAGAAATATATGTTGGGGAATATGGAAATGTGGGAGAAATGGGATGGTTGGATGTATTTTTGCATGCCCCTTTGTTTACCTTGCTGCGTATTAAATGGCCTTGCAGTTCAAAAGCCTCTCTTCTTACTTTCTGGCTGATAATATGTGTGGTAATATGGCAGTGTGGGAGAAATGGGGTGGTTGGATGTATTTTTATGCTCTGTTTTATATTGTTGTTATTAAATTGAAATGTTGATGTTTTATGACTTCATTTTATGTAAACTGCCCCGAGCCTTCTGGAAGGAGCGGTACGTAAAAATGAATAATAAATATAAATAAATAAGAAAATAGTTATACGTTTCACATTTCTGGGCAGGTGATCTTTGGGACTTGGTTTATTAATCAGTAGCTCCCATGCTGAAAAAGTGTGAGCACCCCTGGTTTAGACCTTTTAGAAGCCCCCAAATGGGCAGGGCGCATCCAGGTCCCTTTCCAGCTCCTTCTTCGCCTTTACGCACGAGTCTCCTCGCTTTCACCTTTTACGCATTGGGTTTCCCCGAGGTGTTGGATCCCTCCTGGGCTTGTGAAGTTTGAAACCGGGTGGGGAACACGCGTGTAGACAACTCTAACCCTCTCTTAGTCCCTCTTGCCTTGGTTTCAACCTTTTAGAAGCCCCCAAGCAGGGCGCATTCCAGCTCCTCCTCCTTCGCCTTTTATGCACAGAGCTCTCCAAGGTGTTGTAGAGAGTCTGGGCTTGTGTAGTTTCAAGGTGTTGGTTCCTTCCTGGGCTTGTGGAGTTGGAAACCGGGTGGGGAACAGGCGTGTAGACCAGTGTTTCCCAACCAGTGTGCCGGGGCACACTAGTGTGCCATGAGCGATCATTAGGTGTGCTGTGGGAAATTGGAACTTCCAGGAAGGGGAGGGGGGAGAGTCTAGTGTGTTGAAGTATAAAAACCCTAAGAAACCTACCTCGATAAAGGCACAAAATTACAACCACCCCCTCCCCACCCGTTGTCTACTTGGTCTCTCCCTCTCCGTGCATTGGGAAGGCCCGCCTCCCTTTCCCCAAGTAGAGACCTCCTCTTGCCTCCTGGGGGTTGTGTGTGGGGAGTTTGGCCCAGTTCTATCATTGGTGGGGTTCAGAATGCTCTTTGATTGTAGGGGAACTATAAATCCCAGCAACTACAACTCCCAAATGTCAAGGTCTATTTCCCCTGAACTCCATCTGCGTTCATATTTGGGCATTTTGAGTATTCATGCCAAGTTTGGTCCTGATCCAACATTGTTTGAGTCCACAGTGCTCTCTGGATGTAGGTGAACTACAACTCCAAAACTCAAGGTCAATGCCCACCACACTCTTATAGCATTTTCTCTTGGTTACGGGAGTTCTGTGTGGGAAGTTTGTGTCTTTCTGCCATTCCTGCCAGGAGTCCAGAGTGCTCTCTGGGTGTAGGTGAACTACAACTTCCATTCCTGCCAGGATATCTATGTTGTGTTCATCGAAACAGGCCCAGGTTTCACACTGAGCGTATAAATACATTCAAAAACATATTAACTATATGTATGACTGTGTTAGAGTGTCATTTTGTGTCGTTTTGGTGGGTGGTGTGCCCCAGGATTTTGCAAATGTAAAAAATGTGCCGCGGCTCAAAAAAGGTTGGGAAACACTGTTATTGACAAAGAAACCACACAAGGCAGAAACACAAAAACAGCCCACATACCCAGAAAACCGTACGAGGTATGTTTACCAAAACACACACACACACACCCCACCCATAAAAGAGCCAACGGCCACAAATCCAAAAAAACATTATGGACTACAACTCCCATGATCCCCCACACCACCTCCCTCTGGCAGTTTACAGCGTCGGAATGTTAGTGGAGCTGACCAATTAGAGGCATTATGCAAATACTCCCTCAGTTAGAATGTAGGCTGGGAGCCCCCCCCCCCCCTGGCAGTTTAGAGAGTCGGAATGTTGGTGGTGGTAGGGAAAGGTAGGGAAAGGAATGGAGGGACTGAGACAAGGGGAGCAAGGACTGAGACAGAAAGGGGAGGAATGGCAGGAAGGAGGGAAATGAAGGGAGGGAGGGAGGGAAGCAGGGGAGAAGAAAGGAAAGGAAGGATAGAAGGAAGAATGGATGGAAGGAAGGAAGGAGGGGAGAAGAAAGGAAGGGAAGGATAGAAGGAAGAATGGATGGAAGGAAGGAAGGGAAGGATAGAAGGAAGAATGGATGGGAAGGAAGGAAGGAGGGGAGAAGAAAGGAAAGGAAGGATAGAAGGAAGAATGGATGGAAGGAAGGAAGGAGGGGAGAAGAAAGGAAAGGAAGGATAGAAGGAAGAGTGGATGGAAGGAAGGAAGGGAAGGATAGAAGGAAGAGTGTGTAGCACCCATGGGCCCGTTCGTGCCACTGGGAGGGGGTGACGCGCCGGGGGTCCCGTTGGCATTGGAACCTGCACAGGCTGGAAGGGACTCGGAGGATGAGTTAGAAGGCCCAGAGCAAGATTGGTCAGCCGTGCCTTTGCCCGTTTCACCTGTAGAGAGTTTAGCCTGGGATCTCGAGTGGGAGCATTCTCCCGGGGAAGGAGCGGACCAGGTGGAGATGGGAGGCAGCGAAGCAGATAGCGGAGATAGTTATGAATTCCCAAACGGCCGAGGTTCCCAAGAGCTGGCCGGGCAGCAGATGGAGGCTAGCGGCTGGGAATCTCCGGGGAGGCTGCTTCTCAGGAAGATAGCGATACTGAACTGCAAGAGCGGGCCGTTCTCATAACAGGCGCAGGGACATAGAGGGAGGGCAGGAGGAGCTGGCATTTGTCCCTAGACCGTCGCCGTTCGGAAAGTAGAGACTGGAGACGCCGGGCCCTAGATCGCGGGGTTCCAGGCCGAGGGATTAAATACGGCCCCGTGGGAACTGATCTTCAGTTCTCCGGCCACGTCTGATCTGAAGGGCGTGAAGCGGAGTGATTCCTGGAGCCTAGTTTGGCTCGTTCAAGACCAAGTCTTTGCCTTGTGGGGATTCGCATTGGTGCGGATCTCCTGCTTCGTTCCGGATAGGATCCGGGAGCCTTGCCAAGCTTTTGCCACGCTTGCCTTTGAATATACCTTTTGGAACTTTGCTTCCTATACTGAACTGCAGCTTCGTGCTGATTGCTTTATTCTATGAACTTTTTAAGTGAATTGCTTTTTTGAACTTGTTTTCTTCAATAAACTTAGTTAGCCTATACTACGTCTCCGTGTGTGTGTTAAAGGGGCAGTTCTAAGTCGGTGCTCGTGACAGAGTGGATGGAAGGAAGGAAGGAAGGGAAGGATAGAAGGAAGAATGGATGGAAGGAAGGAGGGGAGAAGAAAGGAAAGGAAGGATAGAAGGAAGATGGATGGATGGATGGAAGAAAGGAAAGGAAGGATAGAAGGAAGAATGGATGGATGGAAGGAAGGAAGGGAAGGATAGAAGGAAGAATGGATGGAAGGAAGGAGGGGAGAAGAAAGGAAAGGAAGGATAGAAGGAAGAGTGGATGGAAGGAAGGAGGGGAGAAGAAAGGAAGGAAAAAGGAAGGATAGCAGGAAGGAGGGGAGGAAAAGGAAGGAAAGGATAGAAGGATGGAGTGAAGGAAGGAAGGAAAGAGGGGAGAAGAAAGGAACACAGAAACACACACACACACCCATATATACTGTACATGCACAGAAATATACAAATATACACATACACACATACATAAACACACCTGTACTTACACACATCAACACATACAGTATACACGCACATACATATACAAACACACATATACATAAGTACACACATATACACGCATACACGTATACACATATACATAACTACACACACAGTCCCCAAGTTAAAAAAATCCCACAGCAACGCGTGGCCGAGTCAGCTAGTGTTATTATATAGTGTTATTACAACTGGCAATGTGCGGGTGTGTTTGTATGTCAGTTCTTAGTCGTCTTGAGGAAGGGCGGGGGATTGATCAAACAAATCGAATCAAGTTGGACAAGATCTTTTCCAGACGTCCTTTCCCCTCCTTCCTGGTTGATTACATCTTGTTGTTGACTCGGGATGAGCCCAAGACCGTTGGCACTCTTCCCTCTGGTTTTCTTCCCGTGCGCTCTCCGGCTTCAGGAGGCTTTCCCCAGTTGCATCCGAATGTCTTCTTTGATCTAACTTAGTTGGCCTATCTGTTGCCCGTTTGGGTCACTCATTCCAAAGGGGATCCGAAAGATGCACATCCAAAGCACTTTGATGCATGTTGGGCAGTTCTGATGTATACCCGGTTGTCCTGTTATGCTATATAACATCTATGGCAGGCATTCTCAGAGGTTGTTTCTTGCCTGGAATTCCCTTGTTTTGAGTGTTGTTCTTTATTTACTACTACCGTGTTTCCCCGAAAGTATGACACCCCCAATTGTAAGACGTATCGGGGGTGTCAGGGGTCGGCTAATGTAAGCCGTACCCAAAAATAAGACGTACCCCCGCCGCCTCCTCCTCGGTCCCGCCTCCTCCGCCTCCTCCTCCTCCGCCGCCTCCGGCGCCGCCTGCTACCTCCGCCTCGGTGCCGCCTACCTCCGCCTCCGGTGCCGCCCGCGCCGCTGCCTCTCGCCGCCGCCGCCGCGGCCCACGCCTGCGCCAGGCGCGGCTGCGCCGGGCGAACTCCGGACCTTCTGCCCATGCGCGACTGTCAGCACATGGGCAGAAGGTCCCGAGCGCGTCTGACGCTGGCGCGCTGACGCTGGCGCGCTGGCGCGGGCGCGGGGCGCTTCGGTACCTTCTGCCCATGCACGAATGTCTGCGCATGGGCAGAAGGTACCGGCAGCGTCTGACGCTGGCGCTGACCGGGCGTGCCGGGGCGCTCGGTACCTTCTGCCCATGTGCAGACATTCGCGCATGGGCAGAAGGCCTGAGCGCACCCGGCGCGCCTGCGTCAGCGCGCCTGCGTCAGACACCTTCTGCCCATGCGCAGACATTCGCACATGGGCAGAAGGCCTGAGAGCGCCCGGCACAGCCGCGCCTGGCGCAGGCGTGGGGCCGCTGTGCGGCGGCGGCGGAGACAAGCGGCGGCGGGCGGCACCGGAGGCAGAGGGAGGCGGCGGCGGGCGGAGGAGGCGGAGGAGGAGGCGGGACCGAGTGACGCGGCGGCCAAGGAGAAAGGCTTACTTTCGAAAGTAAGCCGTAGTGGGGATTTTGGGGGTCAAAAGAACGTAAGACGCTGTCTTACTTTCGGGGAAACACGGTAGCTTGGCGACCCGGCGGTGCCCAGGTTTTTTGAGAAACGTAGTAGTTGGTCTTTAGCAGTTATTTCTGTGACTCACAGTGGTGTCAGGAAGTTAGTGAAGGCACAGTAAGTCCCATCGTCCATGGTCTAACCCAGTGTTTCCCAACCAGTGTGCCAGGGCACACTAGTGTGCCGTGAGCAATCATCAGGTGTGCCGTGGGAAATTGGAACCTCCAGGAAGGGGGGGGAGAGAGAGTCTAGTGTGTTGAAGTATAAAAACCTAAGAAACCTACCTCGATAAAGGCACAAAATTACAACCACCCCCTCCCCACCCGTTGTCTACTTGGTCTCTCCCTCTCCATGCATTGGGAAGGCCCGCCTCCCTTTCCCCAAGTAGAGACCTCCTCTTGCCTCCTGGGGGTTCTGTGTGGGAAGTTTGGCCCAGTTCTATCTTTGGTGGGGTTCAGAATGCTCTTTATTGTAGGGGAAGTATCAATCCCAGCAACTACAACTCCCAAATGTCAAGGTTTATTTCCCCCAAACTCCATCTGTGTTCACATTTGGGCATATTGAGTATTCCAAGTTTGGTCCTGATCCAACATTGTTTGAGTCCACAGTGCTCTCTACAACTCCAAAACTCAAGGTCAGTGCCCACCAAACTCTTATAGCATTTTCTCTTGGTTGTGGGAGTTCTGTGTGGGAAGTTTGTGTCTTTCTGCCATTCCTGCCAGGATATCTATGTTGAGTTCATCGAAACACCCCCAGGTTTCACACTGAGTGTATAAATATATTTTAAAAACATATTAACTATATGTATTACTGTGTTCGAGTGTCATTTTTTGTCATTTTGGTTGGTGGTGTGCCCCAGGATTTTGCAAATGTAAAAAGTGTGCCGCGGCTCAAAAAAGGTTGGGAAACACTGGTCTAACCTCCTCCAGACCACACCAGGATGTAGAGTGGGCCATGGAGGCTCTGTCTGCCACGTTTGGCCTTGATCCATCATGATTGGGAGTTGCAGTGGTATCATGAAATTACTGAAGGTACTGCAAGTCCCATCATCTGTGGTCCACTCTCCTCCAAGAAGCTCCAGGACGTAGAGTGGGTCATGAGGGCTCTGTCTGCCAAGTTTGGCCTTGATCCATCATGGTTGGGAGTTGCAGTGGTATCATGAAATTACTGAAGGTACTGCAAGTCCCATCATCTGTGGTCCACTCTCCTCCAAGAAGCTCCAGGACGTAGAGTGGGTCATGAGGGCTCTGTCTGCCAAGTTTGGCCTTGATCCATCATGGTTGGGAGTTGCAGTGGTATCATGAAATTACTGAAGGTACTGCAAGTCCCATCATCTGTGGTCCACTCTCCTCCAAGAAGCTCCAGGACGTAGAGTGGGTCATGAGGGCTCTGTCTGCCAAGTTTGGCCTTGATCCATCATGGTTGGGAGTTGCAGTGGTATCATGAAATTACTGAAGGTACTGCAAGTCCCATCATCTGTGGTCCACTCTCCTCCAAGAAGCTCCAGGACGTAGAGTGGGTCATGAGGGCTCTGTCTGTCAAGTTTGGCCTTGATCCATCATGGTTGGGAGTTGCAGTGGTATCATGAAATTACTGAAGGTACTGCAAGTCCCATCATCTGTGGTCCACTCTCCTCCAAGAAGCTCCAGGATGTAGAGTGGGTCATGAGGGCTCTGTCTGTCAAGTTTGGCCTTGATCCATCATGGTTGGGAGTTGCAGTGGTATCATGAAATTACTGAAGGTACTGCAAGTCCCATCATCTGTGGTCCACTCTCCTCCAAGAAGCACCAGGACGTAGAGTGGGTCATGAGGGCTCTGTCTGCCAAGTTTGGCCTTGATCCATCATGGTTGGGAGTTGCAGTGGTATCATGAAATTACTGAAGGTACTGCAAGTCCCATCATCTGTGGTCCACTCTCCTCCAAATTGCAGGAGGATGTAGAGTGGGTCATGAGGGCTCTGTCTGCCAAGTTTGGCCTTGATCCATCATGGTTGGGAGTTGCAGTGGTATCATGAAATTACTGAAGGTACTCAAGTCCCATCATCTGTGGTCCACTCTCCTCCAAGAAGCACCAGGATGTAGAGTGGGTCATGAGGGCTCTGTCTGCCAAGTTTGGCCTTGATCCATCATGGTTGGGAGTTGCAGTGGTATCATGAAATTACTGAAGGTACTGCAAGTCCCATCATCTGTGGTCCACTCTCCTCCAAGAAGCACCAGGACGTAGAGGGGGTCATGAGGGCTCTGTCTGCCAAGTTTGGCCTTGATCCATCATGGTTGGGAGTTGCAGTGGTATCATGAAATTACTGAAGGTACTGCAAGTCCCATCATCTGTGGTCCACTCTCCTCCAAGAAGCACCAGGACGTAGGGGGGGGGGTCATGAGGGCTCTGTCTGCCAAGTTTGGCCTTGATCCATCATGGTTGGGAGTTGCAGTGGTATCATGAAATTACTGAAGGGGGGTCAAGAGGGCTCTGTCTGCCAAGTTTGGCCTTGATCCATCATGGTTGGGAGTTGCAGTGGTATCATGAAATTACTGAAGGTACTGCAAGTCCCATCATCTGTGGTCCACTCTCCTCCAAGAAGCTCCAGGACGTAGAGTGGGTCATGAGGGCTCTGTCTGCCAAGTTTGGCCTTGATCCATCATGGTTGGGAGTTGCAGTGGTATCATGAAATTACTGAAGGTACTCCAGTCCCATCATCTGTGGTCCACTCTCCTCCAAGAAGCTCCAGGGTGTAGAGTGGGTCATGAGGGCTCTGTCTGCCAAGTTTGGCCTTGATCCATCATGGTTGGGAGTTGCAGTGGTATCATGAAATTACTGAAGGTACTGCAAGTCCCATCATCTGTGGTCCACTCTCCTCCAAGAAGCTCCAGGACGTAGAGTGGGTCATGAGGGCTCTGTCTGCCAAGTTTGGCCTTGATCCATCATGGTTGGGAGTTGCAGTGGTATCATGAAATTACTGAAGGTACTGCAAGTCCCATCATCTGTGGTCCACTCTCCTCCAAGAAGCACCAGGACGTAGAGTGGGTCATGAGGGCTCTGTCTGCCAAGTTTGGCCTTGATCCATCATGGTTGGGAGTTGCAGTGGTATCATGAAATTACTGAAGGTACTGCAAGTCCCATCATCTGTGGTCCACTCTCCTCCAAGAAGCTCCAGGACGTAGAGTGGGTCATGAGGGCTCTGTCTGCCAAGTTTGGCCTTGATCCATCATGGTTGGGAGTTGCAGTGGTATCATGAAATTACTGAAGGTACTGCAAGTCCCATCATCTGTGGTCCACTCTCCTCCAAGAAGCTCCAGGACGTAGAGTGGGTCATGAGGGCTCTGTCTGCCAAGTTTGGCCTTGATCCATCATGGTTGGGAGTTGCAGTGGTATCATGAAATTACTGAAGGTACTGCAAGTCCCATCATCTGTGGTCCACTCTCCTCCAAGAAGCTCCAGGACGTAGAGTGGGTCATGAGGGCTCTGTCTGCCAAGTTTGGCCTTGATCCATCATGGTTGGGAGTTGCAGTGGTATCATGAAATTACTGAAGGTACTGCAAGTCCCATCATCTGTGGTCCACTCTCCTCCAAGAAGCACCAGGACGTAGAGTGGGTCATGAGGGCTCTGTCTGCCAAGTTTGGCCTTGATCCATCATGGTTGGGAGTTGCAGTGGTATCATGAAATTACTGAAGGTACTGCAAGTCCCATCATCTGTGGTCCACTCTCCTCCAAGAAGCTCCAGGACGTAGAGTGGGTCATGAGGGCTCTGTCTGCCAAGTTTGGCCTTGATCCATCATGGTTGGGAGTTGCAGTGGTATCATGAAATTACTGAAGGTACTGCAAGTCCCATCATCTGTGGTCCACTCTCCTCCAAGAAGCTCCAGGACGTAGAGTGGGTCATGAGGGCTCTGTCTGCCAAGTTTGGCCTTGATCCATCATGGTTGGGAGTTGCAGTGGTATCATGAAATTACTGAAGGTACTGCAAGTCCCATCATCTGTGGTCCACTCTCCTCCAAGAAGCTCCAGGACGTAGAGTGGGTCATGAGGGCTCTGTCTGCCAAGTTTGGCCTTGATCCATCATGGTTGGGAGTTGCAGTGGTATCATGAAATTACTGAAGGTACTGCAAGTCCCATCATCTGTGGTCCACTCTCCTCCAAGAAGCTCCAGGACGTAGAGTGGGTCAAGAGGGCTCTGTCTGCCAAGTTTGGCCTTGATCCATCATGGTTGGGAGTTGCAGTGGTATCATGAAATTACTGAAGGTACTGCAAGTCCCATCTTTCTGCAACCGAACTTGCCTATCTCAGATTGGCCTTTTTAGTCGTCAACGCGCTTGTAAAAAGCGTGGGATGAGTCCTTCCTAAGAATCTTCGTTCGCGAAGTAATACCGAGAGAGATGTATACAAGCTGTAAACCACCTTGAGCCTTCGGGAAAGGGTGGTATATAAAGTGAAATAATAAATAAATAAATAGATAAATAAATAAATAAAAATACACCACATAATCAACATCATTAAAAAGCATTAAAAACATTTTAAAAACATTACATTAAAAACCACTACATACAACAATAAATAATTAAAGCCACCAAGCGGAACACAAACTTGGCACACAGGGGCCCAATGGCCCACTTTACAAACCTGCTGTGGTTTACGGCAGGATGGCTCACAAATGATGGGATTTGCAGTACCTTCACCCGATTCATTTCCCACAGAACATTGCAACCCCTACAAATCACAGACCAGGCCCAGACTTGGCACACAGAGAACCCATGACCCAGTTTGGTTCAATTCCATTGTTGCAAGAGTTCAGGATGCTCTTTGTTTGTATGTTAACTATAAATCCCAGAAACTGTAACTCCCAAATGTCAAGGTCTATTGTTCCAAAACTCCATCTGTGTTCACATTTGGGCATATTGAGTATTCATGGCAAGTTTGGTCCCGATCCAACATTGTTTGAGTCCACAGTGTTCCCTGGATGTCGGTGAACTACAACTCCAAAACTCAAGGTCAATTCCCAAGCAAACCCTTTCAGTACTTTCTGTTGGTAATGAGAGTTCAATAGCCCAAGTTTGGTTCAATTCCATTGTTGCAAGAGTTCAGGATGCTCTTTGATTGTGTGTTAACTATAAATCCCAGAAACTGTAACTCCCAAATGTCAAGGTCTATTTTCCCCAAACTCCATATGTGTTCACATTTGGGCATATTGAGTATTTTTCATGCCAAGTTTGGTCCTGATCCAACATTGTTTGAGTCCACAGTGCTCTCTGGATATAGGTGAACTACAACTCCAAAACTCAAGGTCAATGCCCACCAAACTCTTATAGTATTTTCTCTTGGTTATGGGAGTTCTGTGTGGGAAGTTTGTGTCTTTCTGCTATTCCTTCCAGGATATCTATGCTGTGTTCATCGAAACAGGCCCAGGTTTCACACTGAGTGTATAAATACATTTAAAAACATATTAACTATCTGTATTACTGTGTTAGAGTGTCATGTTGTGACATTTTGGTTGGTGGTGTGCCCCAGGATTTGGTAAATGTAAAAAGTGTGCCGCAGCTCAAAACAGGTTGGGAAACACTGATATAGATAATCTCTCTCTCTCTCTCTCTCTCTCTCTCTCTCTCTCTCTCTCTCTCTCTATATATATATATATATATATACATACATACATACACATACTATAATATAATAATTATGATATTAATACTAATAATATATGAATATTTCTTGATGTATTAATATGTTAATATTAATGATGTGTAATATATAGTAAATATAGTAAATAAATAATGTAGATTAGAATGGAGTTCTGCCTTTAGGTGCGTCCCTCCATAATATTTTTTGGCTCTCGTGTGGCCCCTTGGAAAAAAATAATTGCCCGCCCCTGAGCTAGAGACTCACACGCATCCCATGTTTTCCTTTCCACATTTGGGTCACTCAGTTCATATCCCTTTAAGGCACGCATGCTTGGTTACCTATAAACATCCAACTTCATTTTCTCATGGCTGATGACACTTTTATCTGAGTGACTGCAAACAAACCTTTGGGTGAGATTGCCCATCTAGGTGTGTGTGTGCTTATGTGTGTCTAGGTGGGAGGCAAGTCCTCGTTATCCTAATTTTGCAAATGGTTTTATAATGCTTGGGAGACGCATCCTTGCCGCTGGCCCTGTTACTTTCTCCCATCGTCCCCTTCCATGATTGCAACGGTGTAATAAAGCGCCGGCGAAATTGTAACCCAACCGAACATAAGAACATAAGAACATAAGAAGAGCCATGCTGAATCGGGCCTCAGCCCATCTAGTCCAGCATTCTGTGTCACACAGTGGCCCACCAGTTGTACACGGGGATCTCTAGCAGAAGGGAGGGCAAAACCCTCACCTGCTCCCGACCCCCCACAACCAGTGCCCGGGGAAATCCTGCCTGCCTCCATCAACACAGAGGTGGCCCTTGGATGTCCATTTCAGTAACTCCTGATTCCCTTGGTCTCCATGAATCTGTCTAATCCTGCCTTGAAGCTGTCCAGGCTGACCGCTGTCACGACCTCCTCTGGAAGTGAGTTCCATGACCCAATGACCCTCTGGGTGAAGAAATATTTCCCTTTATTAGTCCTAACTTTCCTACCTTGGAGCTTCAGGAGTGCCCCTAGTCCTAGTGTTTTGTGACAAAGAAAATATTTTTCTTTATTCACCTTTTCTATCCCATGCATGATTTTATACACTTCGATCAAGTCACCTCTTAAACGCCGTCTTTCAAGGCTGAAAAGACCAAGGCGTTGCAACCTGGTTTCATAAGGGAGCCGCTCCATCCCTTGGATCATTTTTGTTGCCCTTTTCTGTACCTTTTCCAGTTCCGTTATATCCTTCTTAAGGTGCGGAGACCAGAATTGTACACAGTACTCCAAATGTGGCCTTACCAGAAAATGCATTTGCCACTTTGTTGCCCATTCACTCAATTTCGAGAGATCTTTCTGGAGCTCTTTACAGTCAGTTTCATTTTTAACTACCCTGAACAGTTTAGTGTCATCTGCAAACTTTGCTACCTCAGAATTCACTCCTACATCCAGGTCATTAATGAATAAATTAAAAAGTAACGGACCCAAAACTGAACCTTGGGGTACGCCACTTCTCACCTCTTTCCACCCAGAGAAATGTCCGTTTATTACCACCCTTTGCTTCCTGCAGTTTAGCCAGGTTCCAATCCAGGACAAGACCTGTCCCCTGATTCCATGGCTGAAGAGCTTGTTTAGGAGCCTTTGGTGAGGGACTTGGTCAAAAGCCTTTTGAAAGTCAAGGTAAACAATATCGACTGGGTCCCCTTTATCTATGTGTTTATTTACACCCTCAAAGAATTCTATCAAGTTAGTAAGACATGATTTGCCTTTGCAGAAACCATGTTGATTTTCCTTCAGCAATGCCTGTTCTTCTATGTGCCTAGTAATATTTTCTTTAATAATGGTTTCCATCACTTTGCCTGGAACTGAGGTCAGACTAACTGGCCTATAATTTCCTGGATCACCCCTGGATCCTTTCTTGAAGATCGGAGTTACCGAGAGTGTGTAACAGTTGCTTAGCTGCAAATGAGTTCGAGAAAGGAAAAAGAAAAGGAGTCACGTTAAAGGAAACAATAACGACCTTCGGATCCATGGAATTACCTATGATGGGGCCATGATATCGCACGATATATAATATTCCATGAAACGCCTATTATTATAGCACCTGGCCGCTTGATAAAGCCGTTAATCGGCGAAACGGACGGGCCCACTGCAGCTGAAGCCGTTGCGGCGTGCCCGGCGTTTCTTTCGCACTCGGAGCAGCCGTTTGGGTGTGGGCTTCTCCCGCGGAACGCCTCCCAGGACGACGTGTGTGGCTCGGGACTCAAGACGCGGCGCACTGCGCGCTTTGCTCCAGGCAATCGGCCTTTGGGAGCGGGATTACAAATTAGGCATTTGCCTTAGCCATTCATTGCTCACGGCTTGGATCGCGCCGGGAATTTTCCGCCCGTTCGTTTCATTGCTACGATCCCCATCCCAAGCGTACTTTGTTTCCCTATTGAGCTACATCACCTCAGCTCCTGGAACTCCGCCCGGACACCACGCCGCGCTTCATCGACGGGTATTTCAACCGATATTGTTGTCATTGTGAGCGCCGAGGGGTATTATTGTCACTGCCCCTTTACAGTGTGTACCTTGTGCCTTGTCATTCAATATATTTGATATATTTGCTATTTTTGACATTGTGTAGTCCAGGGCTGTCCAACTTCTACCGGACCGGGGCCTGAATTCTGGTCACTGATCACCTGGGGGGCCTTAGGGTCTGCCTCTGCCCCCGGCTCCGCCCCTCCCCAGCTCCGCCCCCGCTCTGGTCCCGCCCCCTCCACCAGCTCCGCCCCCTCCCTGGGCTCCAATTTACTTACAATTACTAGTTGCATTATTAATTATAAAATAAAAATGGAACTGAATGAAATAAATATAAATATAAATAAATATCAGAAGAGAGATGGATTGAGGAAGGGAATATATATGGGAGGGAAATAAATATAAATAAATAACATAAAAGAATTAAAGCAAGGAAGAAAGAAAGGAGCCCACCCCAGCAAAACAGCCCTCAGTTCCAAATTAAATACATTATTATAATATTTCTGCCCCATATATTCCCACCCCCATCTTCCCCTTATTTCCAAACTAAATACATTTATTATTGTTCTTATTATATTTCTGCCCCATATATTCCCACCCCATCTTTCCCTTATTTCCAAACTAAATACATTTATTATTATTATTATTATTATTATCATATTTCTGCCCCATATATTCCCACCCCATCTTTCCCTTATTTCCAAACTAAATACATTTATTATTGTTATTATTATATTTCTGCCCCATATATTCCCACCCCATCTTTCCCTTATTTCCAAACTAAATACATTTTTTATTATTATCATATTTCTGCCCCATATATTCCCACCCCCATCTTCCCTTTATTTCCAAACTAAATACATTTATTATTATTATTATCATATTTCTGCCCCATATATTCCCACCCCATCTTCCCCTTATTTCCAAACTAAATACATTTATTATTGTTATTATTATATTTCTGCCCCATATATTCCCACCCCATCTTTCCCTTATTTCCAAACTAAATACATTTATTATTATTATTATTATTATATTTCTGCCCCATATATTCCCACCCCATCTTTCCCTTATTTCCAAACTAAATACATTTTTATTATTATCATATTTCTGCCCCATATATTCCCACCCCATCTTTCCCTTATTTCCAAACTAAATACATTTATTATTATTATCATATTTCTGCCCCATATATTCCCACCCCCATCTTCCCCTTATTTCCAAACTAAATACATTTATTATTATTATTATCATATTTCTGCCCCATATACTCCCACCCCATCTTCCCCTTATTTCCAAACTAAATACATTTATTATTATTATCATATTTCTGCCCCATATATTCCCACCCCATCTTTCCCTTATTTCCAAACTAAATACATTTATTATTATTATCATATTTCTGCCCCATATATTCCCACCCCCATCTTCCCCTTATTTCCAAACTAAATACATTTATTATTGTTATTATTATATTTCTGCCCCATATATTCCCACCCCATCTTCCCTTTATTTCCAAACTAAATACATTTATTATTATTATTATCATATTTCTGCCCCATATATTCCCACCCCCATCTTCCCCTTATTTCCATCTCCGCCTCACCAAGATTGGGGGGGGGGGGAGGGAGGGAGTAGGAGGAGGAGGGAGCTTGCCCCGAAAAAATATATTAAAAATAATTAATTTTTTTAAAAAAAACTTTTAAAAATATAAAAAATGGTTTTTTTTACTTTAAACAGCTGATTTTTTTTAAAGGGTAGGGGGCCATAGGTAAGGGGCTGGGGGGCCTTATACGGCCCCCGGGCCGCCAGTTGGACAGCCCTGGTGTAGTCTATACTTGTGTATTCTCACTTTTATCTGAGTGACTGCAAACAAACCTTTGGATGAGATTGCCCATCTATGTGTGTGCGTGCTTATGTGTGTCTAGGTGGGAGGCAAGTCCTCGTTATCCTAATTTTGCAAATGGTTTTATAATGCTTGGGAGACGCATCCTTGCCGCTGGCCCTGTTACTTTCTCCCATCGTCCCCTTCCATGATTGCGACGGCGTAATAAAGCGCCGGCGAAGTTATAACCCAACCGAGAGTGTGTAACAGTTGCTTAGCTGCAAATGAGTTCGAGAAAGGAAAAAAGGAGTCGAGTTAAAGCAAACAATAACGAAACGCGTGCACTCCAGCCAAACGTGTGCTTGTCATCATCATTAGACTAGCAATAATCGGCTGCCAACAGAGGCCACTCGGCAATATGGCACACGATTACCCACACAGAAAGATGTTCCGTCGCATTAGGAGTCGCTCCGTGGAGCGCCATGGGTGGCAGCTGGCTTTTGTTGCCTGGGATCGAAGGGAGCATTTAGTGGGTGGAGAGCTCTTCAGGTTGCTTTGGAAAGATTGGCAACGGTGGAGGGGGCGCCAAGGCCTTACGTGTCCTCCTATACCTGCCACATCCCCCACTTCCTTGGTGGCGATATTCTTGGCTGGCATTCTGCTTGTATATGTAAACGGCCTGATGTATGTGCAAGATCGAAACATTTCACACCAGACAGAGTCTCATAAAGGTTGGTGCGATGCTACAATGCACAATAGTAATGTAATACAATATAATACTACTGATCTATGTATATAATAAAAGTCAGTGTTTGCGGGCGGTGGTGCGGTGGTGCGGTGGTGCGGAGGGAGGAATATGTGCCAGCGTTTCAATTGGCTGCCACTGTGGGATTATTTGCATAAAGGGCTCTGATTGGCCAGCCTCAGAACCCCAACATTCTACGGCCCCAGACAGAGGGGATTGGTTGCCACTGAAATGGTATTTGCATAAGGGACTCAGATCCATCCACTTTCCAACATTCCAAGGCCACTCAGAGGGAAAAGGAAAGGCCTCAGGCAGTCAGCTGCTGCGGCCCACAGCAATGACGGATCAGGACCAAACTTGGCAAACAGGGGACCAATGGCCCCTGGTGTGGTTTAGGGCAGGAGGGGCCACAAATGATGGGATTTGCAGTACCTTCACCTCATTCACTTCCCAAACAACAGTGTTGTAAATCACAGACCAGGCCCAAAATTGACAGCAAGGCTTCTTTAACTTGAATTTCCTGACTAGGCCTCAGCTCATGGGATACTGTTAGGCTTCCTCAACTTGATTTTCCTGACTAGGCCCCCAACAATGACAGAACAAGACCAAACTTGGCACACAGACCCCCCCCCCCCAAGATGCACCCTACACCCTGGTGCAGTTTGAGGGAGGATGGACCATGGATGATGGGACTTGCAGTACTTTAATTCACTTCCTTAGAGCACTGTGGCCCACACCAATGACGAATCAGGACCAAACTTGGCACACAGAGGCCCAATGGCCCACTTTACAAACCTGCTGTGGTTTACGGCAGGATGGCTCACAAATGATGGGATTTGCAGTACCTACACCCAATTCATTTTCCCACAGAACATTGCAGCCCCTACAAATCAGAGACCAGGCCCAAACTTGGCACACAGAGCCCCCATGACCCACTCTACATCCTGGTGCAGTTTTGAGTGAGACGGACCACGGATGATGGGAGTTGAAGTACCTACACTCACTTTCTGAGACCGCTGCGACCCTCATCCAATGACTGATCAAGACCACACTTGGCACACAGAGCCCCCATGACCCACTCTACATCCTGGTGCAGCTTGGAGAACGGGGGACCATGGATGGTGGGACGTCCACTTCCTTCCCTCACTTCCAGAGACCGCTGCAACCCTCATCCAGAGAATAATCAAGACCAAATGTGACACACACAACCCCCATGACCCACTCTACACCCTGGTGCCGTTTGGAGGGGGATAGACCATGGCCAATGGGACTCGCAGTACTTTCACTAAGTTCCTGAGACCACTGCAAGCCACATAAACATCTAATAGGAACCAACCTTGGCACACAATGTCTTCCTCAAATAACCCGGGCACCGCCGGGTCCTCAGCTAGTAATAATATAAAATAATGATTGTATATTATTTATTTATTTATTTGCAGTATTTATATTCCGCCCTTCTCACCCTGCAGGGGACTCAGGGCAGATTACAATGTACACATACATGGCAAACATTCAATGCCATAGACACACAACACACATAGACAGTCAGAGGCTATTTGACAATCCAACTTCTGGCCACCGGGGGAGCTGTTGCTTCACCGACCATCTGCGACACTGATGAAGTACTTTCCACGTTCCCCGCCTGCTTTTGCTGGAGATTTTTTATGGCCTCATAAATTTTGTTTAATTAGCCTCCCCACACATAGGTGATACCTAAATTTCCTACTTGACAGATGCAACTGTCTTTCGGGTTGCAAAGGTCGACAACAAGCTACACAATTGGCCGGAAGCTCACTCTGACCCAGGCTGGCTTCAAACTCATGACCTTTCGGTCAGTAGTGATCTTTAATGCAGCTGACACCCAGCCAGCTGCGCCACAGTCCCGGTGACATGTAATACTACTAATAATATTATAGTATAGTGCAGGGCTGTCCAACTGGCGGCACCCGGACCGTATACGGCCCCCCAGCCCCTTCCCCACAGCCCCCTACCCTCCTGCAAGATATCTGCTTTTTAAGATTTTAAAAAAATTAAATATTTTTTTGGAATATTTTTTTGGAATATTTTTTTGAATTTTTTTTTTCGCGGCAGGGGGGGTGAGGGGCGGGGCAGGGAGGAGTAGCAGGCTCTCTTCCTCCTCCTCCTACTTCCATCCCTCCCCCTCTCTCCCTCCCTCCTTCTTTCTCTCTTTCCCCTTTCATTTCTTCCCCTTCCACCACCTGAAGGAAAGAGGGAAGGAGAGAGAGAGTGCACGTGAGTGAGAGGGGCATGGCCAGAGCGAAAAGGGGCGGGGCCGAGTTCGAGCACGGGGGTGCTCATCCATTTCCTTTCCGGCTTCCTCCTCTTCTGAGGCTTCGTGCCAAGTTTGGTCCTGATCCATCATTATTTGAGTCCACAGTGCTCTCTGGATGGAGGAGAACTACAACTCCCAAACTCAAGGTTCAGTACTTTCTGTTGCTCTCATGAGAGTTTAGGTTTGATTCAACATGGCTGAGGAATGCTTTGATTGTGTTTCCCCTTATGGCAGAAGGAGATTGGACTGGATGGCCCTTGGAGGTCTCCTATTCTAGGAACCCATTGTAATTATTATTATTATTATTATTATCATCATCATCAGAGGCTGAATGGCCATCTGTGAGGAATGCTTTGATTGTGTTTTCTCCTGGCAGAAGGAGATTGGACTGGATGGCCCTGGATGGCCCTTGGAGGTCTCCTACTCCAGGAACCTGTTGTTATTATTATTATTATTATTATTATTATTATTAGCAGAGGCAGAATGAATATTATGCCTTATCATTCAGGGTTATAGGCCTGTGTGGAAGGGCCCTGGCTTCTTATTTGACTTCCTTTCCACACATCTGAATAAAATCCCATGTTATTTGCTTTAAACCAGATTATATGAGTGTGGACTCCGATAATCCAGTTCAAAGCAGGTATTCTGGGTTATATGGCTGTGTGGAAGGACCTGAGTCCACACTGCAATATAATCCAGTTCAAAGCAGGGACTGGGACTTGAGACTGGGATTTTGGTGTTCATCTCTATCTCCAAGTCAAAGCCCCGGTGTCCTCCACAGACACCTCCAAGGCGGGGAGAGGGCGGAGCCGGGGGGGGGCGGGGCAGGGGTGGAGCCAGGGGGGCGGAGCCTGGGCAGAGCCGGGGAGGGGCGGAGCTGGGGTGGAGCCGGGGAGGGGGCGGAGCCGGGGGCAGAGGCAGACCCTTCGGCCCCCCAGGTCATCAGTAACTGGAATTCCGGCCACAGGTCCGGTAGAAGTTGGACAGCCCTGGTATAGTGGTATAGTACAATATAATAATATATTATACTAATATTGTGCTATGCTAATAATATAATGGGCCCCCAGCTGGCGCAGTGGGTTAAACCAGTGAGCTGCTGAACTTGCTGACCGAAAGGTTGGCAGTTTGAATCTGGGGAGCGGGGTGAGCTCCCACTGTTAGCCTCAGCTTCTGCCAACTTAGCAGTTCGAAAAAACATGCAAATGTGAGTAGATCACTAGGTAACGTTTCAGTGGGTAGGTAATGCAGTCATGCTGTCCACATGACCTTGGAGGTGTCTATGGACAATGCCAGGTCTTTAGCTGAGAAATGGAGATGAGCACCACCCCCCAGAGTCGGACACGAGGGGTCGTGTTGCCAGCATGGCTGCATGGGCGCCCTTATTACCTTAGGAACAACTGCAGGATACTACAAAAATAACAATCCACACTAAATATCAAAATTGATTATATTGAGAGGCATAGTATATCAAATAAGCATACAATACCAAATCATTCCAAACAGAGCTCAGGAAGAAGGAGAGTCTATATTATAACCAGAGGGTATACAGAAGTCAGTCCATGTGATGAGTCTATAATTCAATCGTAGGAAACGCTCCCAAGAGGCACCAATGCACCTATTAGTAAAGTTCCAACTAGTTCGGGAAAATCCGCACCAAAAAAAATATACAAGTGTCACAGAATGAAAGGAGGCGCAAATGCACCTATTTGTAAAGTTCCAAGTAGTTTGGGATAATCCGTAGCAAAAGATCACTGGCGTCACAAAGTAGTAAAGATGAGTTCCATTCTCTTCAGTATATCGTGGCGACTTCCAATCAAATCGACATAAGGCTCCACCGGAATATGCAATGCCAGGACGCAGAGGGAAAGACAGACGAGTTTCCCCAAAGAGAAAAGAGAAGCTGTTGTTTACGCCAACGAAATGCTGATGCGGTATAACTGGCCCAGACTTTGTTTCGCCATTGCTGGCTTTTTCAAGGCGTGCAATAGATTAGATCAGGGCTGCCCAACTGGCGGCCCGCGGGCTGTATATGGCCCCCAGCCCCTTCCCTACGGCCCCCTAACCTCCTGCAAGGTATCTGCTTTTTAAGATCAAAAAAAAATATTTTTATTATTATTTTTTTGAAAATTTTTATTATTATTTTTATTATATTTTTTTCACGGCGGGGGGGGGGGTGAGGGGCAGGGCAGGGCAGGGAGGAGGATCAGGCTCCCTTTCTTCTCCTCCGCCTCCTACTTCCCTCCCTCCCCTCCTCCACCGCCGCCTCCCGCGCAGGCCCAGCCGCAGCCGGCCATCCCCGGCCGCTGCGGCCTTACCTATCATGGCGCTCCCGCTGCTCATCAGGGCCAGGCGCGGGGGGGGGGGGGGGCTGCTGAGGCGGCAGTTGGGGCTGCTGAGGCGGTGGCGGAGGAGGTTGGTCCCGCTGCGCCTCCCAGAAGAGTAAAAAAGCAGCGGGGATGAGCTGGGTCGCCAGGCAAGTTGAAGCCTGGAATAATGTAAACACTGGGATTTAAAGGGGAAGTAGCAAGGGTGTAATCCTTTCACCTTGGATTACACCCTCCCTTGCTTGGCCCCCCAGGTGATCAGTGACCGGAATTCCGGCCCTTGGGCCGGTAGAAGTTGGACAGCCCTGGATTAGATAATGCAGCGTCCAAATACATCTACAAAGGTATAAAACATCACCATTATAAACATCAATTGTGTGTCAGTAGTATGAGTCAAATTAGCCCCACCATAATATACAGAAAATCTAAACATACCGATTAATGCAAGAGGGAAAGCATAACCCTTCCAAATCCTGGTCGGGTGACCCAAAGGTAAGTAAAAGCGAAGGAGCTGCTACTCAAATACTGAGATCAATTAGAGTAATTACATCAGTAAGGAGTTAAGACTGATGGGTTCATTTAACCCTTGAGGCCATTCACAGTCGAGCAGGAGGATCCATTTACACTCAATCCTGCGTAATGAGGTACTGCTGTCAGTTTGCGTATTAGGGATGATCCGTTTAAGTATTCTAATTCTTAAAGAGGAAGCGGGATGGTTGTGTTCTTTGCAATGGGCATAAAATGCCGAGTCTGTTGATCCTGTAGATATTTTCGAGCGATGCTCAATAAAGCGTTTTCTAATCTCTCTAGACGTCTGCCCCACGTAAATAAGTGGGCAACCACACGTGACCGCTTACACGGCTGTGTGCGTGGCGCAGGTCCCAAAATCCTGTAGTTTAAAGGTCTTTCTTTTGGGCGGGCTATAGATCTCCTTTTCTGTAGCGATGTTCGAACAAATAGAACCGCTAGGTTGGCAGGAGCTAGGGCTAACAGCAGGAGCTCACCATGACCTGCAGCTTTGACCTGCTATCCCTTAGGTCAGCAGATTCAACAGTTTAACCCGTTGTGCCACTACGGCCCCAAATGTGTAACAAAGGGGCCCAAAATGTGCATTAAAGGTGTCCAAATGTGCATTGGAAATGCCCAAAACTTGTATCAACGGGATGGAAAAATCTATGAGAAATGTCTAAATTTGTACCAAAGAGGCCCAAAAGCCTTTCCGAAACGACCAAATGTGTATTAGAAGTGCTCAAATGTGCATTAAAGGTATCCCAATGTGCATTGGAAATGCCCAAATGTGTATCAAAATGGGCCGAAAGTCTATTGGAAATGCCGAAATGTGTATCACAATGGGCCGAAAGTCTATTGGAAATGCCCAAATGTGTATCACAGTGGGCCAAAAGTCTATTGGAAATGCCCAAAAGTGTATCACAATGGGCCGAAAGTCTATTAGAAATGCCCAAATGTGTATCACAATGGGCCAAAAGTCTATTAGAAATGCCCAAATGTGTATCAAAATGGGCCAAAAGTCTATTAGAAATGCCCAAATGTGTATCACAATGGGCCAAAAGTCTATTAGAAATGCCCAAATGTGTATCAAAATGGGCCAAAAGTCTATTAGAAATGCCCAAATGTGTATCAAAATGGGCCAAAAGTCTATTAGAAATGCCCAAATGTGTATCACAAACAATGGGCCCAAATGTGTATCAAAATGGGCCAAAGTCTATTAGAAATGCCCAAAAATGCCCAAATGTGTATCAAAATGGGCCAAAAGTCTATTAGAAATGCCCAAATGTGTATCAAAATGGGCCAAAAGTCTATTAGAAATGCCCAAATGTGTATCAAAATGGGCCAAAAGTCTATTAGAAATGCCCAAATGTGTATCTCAATGGGCAAAAAAAGTCTATTAGAAATGCCCAAATGTGTATCAAAATGGGCCAAAAGTCTATTAGAAATGCCCAAATGTGTATCAAAATGGGCCAAAAGTCTATTAGAAATGCCCTATTAGAAATGCCCAAATGTGTATCACAAAAATGTGAAATATCAAATGGGCCAAAAGTCATTAGAAATGCCCAAAGTCTATTAGAAATGCCCAAATGTGTATCAAAATGGGCCAAAAGTCTATTAGAAATGCCCAAATGTGTATCACAATGGGCCAAAAGTCTATTGGAAATGCCCAAATGTGTATCAAAATGGGCCAAAAGTCTATTGGAAATGCCCAAATGTGTATCAAAATGGGCCAAATGTGCATTCAAAGTATTCAAATGTGCACCGAAGATGATCAAATGAAATGTCTGTATTGATCTATTGAATAGATTTGTATGTGGAGGGCTGATTGAAGTAACCGCGCATCTACTTTGCAGCCAGAAAACATTCTTCCAGCATTTGCAAGGAATGCCTTCGCTCTTTGCGATGGTTATATTAGAATAATGCCTCTTTGCAATAGGCAAATACGTTTGCATGTTGTGCCTGGCGTATTCCCAAAGCCAGAATGGGGACAGTTCATGTTGTGTTTTGAATTCAGAAGTGGGTTAACATATGCCTCGAGGAGGCCGTGGAACGTCATCCAATACAGCAATGCTTCCTTGTTTTCTTTAGAAAATATACATTGTGTGCTACGAGTGCTTGGTAGGATGGATGCGTGCTCCTTGGGGATATATACATCTCTATCTCTATCTCTCTATCTTCTATATATCTATATATATAATAAAGCGGAATGTTTGTTTGTATGTGGGTGGGTGTGTATGTGGGTTTGTATGTATGTGCCGGCGTTCTGATTGGCTGCCACTTTCACAGGCCACAGCAACCAGCGCGGGTGAGGGACCTGCACAAAACTTGGGACACATAACCCCCCTGACCCCCTTTACGTCCTGGTGTGGTTTGGGGGACATGGACAACGGATTATGGGATTTGTAGTACATTCAAACAATTTGGTTCCCACGGACCACTGCGGCCACCTAAAAGGACCAAAACAGACCACACTTGGCACACACATCCCCCATTACCCACTCTACGTCCTGGTGCACTTTGGAGGAGGGCGGACCATGGATTATGGGACTTGAAGTAGCTCTACTCACTTCCCAAGTCCGCTGCGACCCTCATCCAATTACTGATCGAGACCACGCTTGGAACACATAACCCCCATGACTGCCTTCACGTCCTGGTGAGGTTGGGGGGGGGGGGCTGCCAATGGATGATGGGATTTGTAGTACTTTCACACCCCTCTACAGACCACTATGGCCCCCAACAAACACCTATGAAAACCACTCTTGGCACACAGAGCCCCAGTGACCCACTCTACATCCTACTGCAGTTTACAGTAGGGCAGACCATGGATGATGGGACTTGCAGTACCTTCCCTCACTTTCCAAGACTGCTGCAAACCTAATCCAATGACTGATCAACACCAAACTTGGTGCACAGAGCCCCCGTAACCCACTCTACATCCTGGTGCAGTTTGGAGGAGGGCAGACCATGGATGATGGGACTTGCAGTACCTTCCCTCACTTTCCAAGACTGCTGCAAACCTAATCCAATGACTGATCAACACCAAACCTGCCACACAGAGCCCTCATGACCCACTCTACACCCTGGTGCAGATTGGAGGAGATCAGACCATGGATGATGGGACTTGCAGTACCTTCACTAACTTCCGGAAACCACTGCGACCCACACAAACATCTCATACGGACCAACCTTGACACACAATGGACTTTCTTCAAATGACCCTGGCACCGGACCAACCTTGACACACAATGGTCCCAAGCTAGTCCCAAGCTAGTATATCAATAAAGCAGAATGTTTGTATGTATGTGTGTGTGTGTGTTTGTATGTATGTGGCAGCATTCTGATTGGCTCCTGGCCTCTACATTCTGACAACATGATTGGTTGCCAGTGAGGGAGTATTTGCATAACGCCTCTATTGGCCAGCCAACATGAACATTCCGACCTTCTAAACTGGCAGAGGCCTGAGGCAGTCGCCAACACGAACATTCCGACGCTCTAAAGTGGCAGAGGGGGGTCAGGAAAAGGCCTGAGGCAGTCAGGCATGGTGGGAGTTTCAGGCCAAAACACTTTGCGACCCCTTTGCGACCCCAAACAATGAGAGAACAAGACCAAACTTGGCACACAGAACCCTCAAGACCCACTCTACATCCTGGTGCAGTTTGAAGGAGGATGGACCATGGATGACGGGACTTGCAGTACTTTAACTCACTTGCTTAGAGCACTCTGGCCCACACCATAGAAGGATCAGGACCACACTTGGCACACAGATGCCCACTGGCCCACTTTACAACCTGGTGCGGTGTAGGGCAGGATGGGTCACAAATGATGGGATTTGCAGTACCTTCACCCGATTCATTTCCCACAGAAGATTGCAGCCCCTACAAATCACAGACCAGGCCCACACTTGGCACACAGAGTACCCATGACCCACTCTACATCCTGGAGCAGTTTTGAGTGGGATGGACCACAGATGATGGGACTTGAAATACCCTTACTCACTTTCTGAGACCGCTGCGACCCTCATCCAATGACTAATCAAGACCACACTTGGCACACAGAGCCCACATGACCTGGTGCAGTTTGGAGAAGGGGGGACCGTGGATGATAGGACTTCCAGTACCTTCACTCACTTCCAGAGCCCGCTGAGTCCCTCATCCCATGACTGATCAAGACCACACTTGGCACACAGAGTACCCATGACCCACTCTACATCCTGGTGCAGTTTTGAGTGGGACGGACCACGGATGATGGGACTTGATATACCTTCACTCACTTTCTGAGACCGCTGCGACCCTCATCCAATGACTGATCGAGACCACAATTGGCACACAGAGCCCACATGACCTGGTACAGTTTGGAGAAGGGGGGACCGTGGATGATAGGACTTCCAGTACCTTCACTCACTTCCAGAGCCCGCTGAGTCCCTCATCCAATGACTGATCAAGACCACACTTGGCACACAGAGTACCCATGACATTCTGGTGCAGTTTGGAGGATTTACAATGGATTATGGGACTTAAAGTACCTTCCCTCACTTCCCGAGACCGCTGTGACCCTCATCTATTGACTGATCAAGACCTAGCTTTCCTTCCTTCCCTCTGTCTCTTTTCCTTCTTCTTTCCCTTTTTCTTTCTTCCTTCTCTACCTGTTTCTTTCCTCCCTTTCTTTGCTCTTTGGTTCCATTCTTCCTTCTCTCTTCCCTTCCTTCCTTCCTTCCTTATTTATTTGGATTTGTAGACCGCGACTCCCAATGGCTCGGAGTGGTTTACAACATAGCTCGAAGACACTAATCAAAACAGGCTATAAACATAAAAACAATATAGCAGTAAATAAAACCATTGAATAAAACATAATTGAATCATGAGCTTTTGAAGGCCTGCCGAGACAAGTACGTCTTGCAGGCTTATTTTGATGCATAAGAAGACAGATTGAGAGAGTGACAGCTGTTGAGCAAGACCTTCGTGTGTGCCTTTCTGCCATTCCTGGGGGACACAGTGTGCTAAAAGCCCAATGTCCTACCACGAATAAGGTCCAAATGGTTGGAATGAAGGATAGTCTATCCAAAGTATTTATAATTCCAAGGATCCGATGATAAGAACATAAGAACATAAGAAGAGCCATGCTGAATCGGGCCTCAGCCCATCTAGTCCAGCATTCTGTGTCACACAGTGGCCCACTAGTTGTACACAGGGATCTCTAGCAGAAAGGAGGGCAGAACCCTCACCTGCTCCCAACCCCCCACAACCAGTACCCGGGGAAATCCTGCCTGCCTCCATCAACACAGAGGTGGCACTTGGATGTCCATTTCAGTAGCTACTGATTCCCTTGGTATCCATGAGTCTGTCTAATCCTGCCTTGAAGCTGTCCAGGCTGACCGCTGTCACAACCTCCTCTGGAAGTGAGTTCCATAACCCGATGACCCTCTGGGTGAAGAAATATTTCCTTTATTAGTCCTAACTTTCCTACCTTGGAGCTTCAGGAGTGCCCCTAGTCCTAGTGTTGGGTGACAGAGAAAATATTTTTCTTTATTCACCTTTTCTATCCCATGCATGATTTTATACACTTCGATCAAGTCACCTCTTAGACGCCGTCTTTCAAGGCTGAAAAGACCAAGGCGTTGCAACCTGATTTCATAAGGGAGCCGCTCCATCCCTTGGATCATTCTTGTTGCCCTTTTCTGTACCTTTTCCAGTTCCGTTATATCCTTCTTGAGGTGCGGTGACCAGAATTGTACACAGTACTCCAGATGTGGCCTCACCATGGATTTGTAGAGAGGCAATACAACATTTGCTGACCTATTTTCGATTCCCTTCCTGATCATGCCAAGCATAGAATTTGCTTTTTTTACTGCTGCTGCGCACTGGGTTGACATCTTCATTGAGCTGTCCACCAAAACCCCGAGATCCCTTTCCTGGTTTGTCTCGGAAAGCTTTGACCCCATCAATTGGTAGGTGTAGTTGGGGTTCTTTGCCCCGATGTGCATGACTTTACACTTGTTTAGGTTAAAATGCATTTGCCACTTTGTTGCCCATTCACTCAATTTCGAGAGATCTTTCTGGAGCTCTTTACAGTCAGTTTCATTTTTGACTACCCTGAACAATTTAGTGTCGTCTGCAAACTTTGCTACCTCAGAATTTACTCCTACATCCAGGTCATTAATGAATAAATTAAAAAGTAACGGACCCAAAACTGAACCTTGGGGTACACCACTTCTCACCTCTTTCCACCCAGAGAAATGTCCGTTTATTACCACCCTTTGTTTCCTACAGTTTAGCCAGGTTCCAATCCAGGACAAGACCTGTCCCCTGACTCCATGGCTGGAGAGCTTATTTAGGAGCCTTTGGTGAGGGACTTGGTCAAAAGCCTTTTGAAAGTCAAGGTAAACAATATCGACTGGGTCCCTTTATCTATGTGTTTATTTACACCTCAAAGAATTCTAACAAGTTAGTAAGAAATGATTTGCCTTTGCAGAAACCATGTTGGTTTTCCTTCAGCAATGCCTGTTCTTCTATGTGCTTAGTAATTTTTTCTTTAATAATGGTTTCCATCACTTTGCCTGGAACTGAGGTTAGACTAACTGGCCTATAATTTCCTGGATCACCCCTGGATCCTTTCTTGAAGATCGGAGTTACATTTGCCTCCCTCCAGTCCTCGGGTACAGTGCCTGATCTTAGAGAAAGGTTATATATTTTGGCTAGAATTTCAGCAATTTCACACTTGAGTTCCTTAAGAACTCTGGGGTGGATGCCGTCTGGCGATTTGTTGACATTTAGTTTAGTAAGGCATGTGAGAACATCTTCCTTGTTTATCTCTATCTGGTTTAATTCATTTAATTCCCTCCCTGAAAAAGCTGACTCAGCTGCATGCATATGTTGTCTGTTCTCCTGTGTGAAAACGGAGGCAAAGAAGTCGTTTAGCCGCTCGGCAATCCTGTAGCGGTGCAAGCCACAGCAGAAAGGCTGTATTTGTAATCCAAAGGATCCGATGATCCTGCCGAAGTGAGGCTGTGGGTGCAGGGGGCGTGTCCCAGAGTCGCTCCCAGTCGGAGCTCCTGGAAGCAAAGGAGAATGATCCGCTCCTATGAAGAGGTGCTGCTTGAAAACAAACGCCGACGGAAAACTGGTGCTACATATCCCAGGCCAAAAAGGGGGTTCCGTTTCACCCAAAGCGGGTTTTATCAAGGCGAAATGGTGGTATATAGTAGGCTTGGTTTCTGCGGTTTAAAAATTATTTGAAATCGTATTAAATTCGTATAAAAAGTTATTTTTAATTGTTTTTTGAACCACAAGCTCCAACGCGGAAGTATAATTTATTTACCAAACCTGGGGGGCCCCAATTTTCTTAATTATTGTAATTAGTTCGTATGTTCCCTCTCAGTTATTCTAATAGGAATATTTATCTCCTCCAAAATAGCTTTTTAGGGTACTTACAGTCATATCACGGCCCTTTGCCTGGTCGGAGCCTAATTAAAGTGAAAGGCCTTCCTGGAGGAAGTGAAAAAGCAATTGGAACCATAGAGAAAAAAATCGCCGCTCCTAGAGTGGCTTGGAGGACTGTAGGGAGAAAAGCAGTTTAAACACCCAGAAAATCAGGGTAGATAGAAGGAAAGAGGAGAAGGACATAAGAAAGGCTGAAAGAAGGGGAGGAGGGAGTGAGAAGACCACAGAGAGAAGAAGGAAAACTACAGAAGAAAGTAAAACCATAGAAAAAAATCACCACTCCTAGAGCGGCTTGGAGGACTGAAGGGGAAAAAGGCCTCCTTTGTGCGCTTTTCCTCCAACCAAGCAGCAGGGCCGCACAGCACTGTGATATGCCTGTAAGTCACCCTGAAAAGCAATATTGGAGAAGGTTGATATTCCTGTTACAAGAACCTCATACTCTTTAAGTTGGTGGTACCATTTCTATATGCTATAAATCTTTAGCTCCAGTCAATTGCACTCCAGAAGTGAAGGCAAATGTTTCCCCCTTGATTTGCCTGTGATGTCAGCCCAGTGTTTTCCTGCTGTGCGCATGCGCTGGAATAAGAACTAATAATGAATTTCGTTATTAATTACATATCAATTAAGAATTTTTTGAAATTTTTTTGTATTTCTATTACTAATCAAAAAAAATCCCTCCCCCCCATTTGATTTTAGAACCATGATTTTTTTTGGATCAACCAAGCCTAGTATATAGGCATTCCAGACTCTAAAGGGTAACATCACATAGATATATATGTTACATAATAATAAAGGCACATAAGTTAGCCCAAGGGTAGCATCATATAACATAAGTATACATACCAAACTGAGATGAATCATGAGCATAACCCTGAGCTAAGTAGCTGGGATGACCAGAAGGTGCTTTTAACAAGAAGTAGTGGGTTTATATAAGAGCACTGATTCGGCTGCACAGGTGTATCACGTCAGCAAAGCATTGATGCTGACGGGAACGTTGAGGCCCCGGGGCCATTCACAGTCCAGTCTTAAAATCCATTTTACCTCGGCCTTTCTTAATTGCATGGAATTATCCAGGTGGACGTTAGGGATAATTAGTTCCAGTACTCTGAGTTTTAAAGACGCAGCACTGTGTCTCTCCTGTAAACAATGTCTGTAGAAGGCCGATTCTGTTGAGTGATTCATTATTCTCGAACGTTGTTCCATAAATCTGACTTTAATTTCACGTCATGTCTGGCCCACATAAACCTGCAGGCAGTCGCAAGCGATGGCGTAGACCGAGAAATCCGAATTACAGGTTGCGAAGTCTAAGACTCTGAATTTGCGGTCCTCAACTACCCTGACCCCGGCTGCACAGGTGTATCACGTCAGCAAAGCATTGATGCTGACGGGGTCATTGAGGACCGCAAATTCAGAGTCTCTCTCGGCATTACTTCGCGAACGAAGATTCAGGAAGGACTCATCCCGCACTTTTTACAAGCGCGTTGATGACTAAAAAGGCCCATCTGAGATAGGCAAGTTTTAAAGACGCAGCACTGTGTCTCTCCTGTAAACAATGTCTGTAGAAGGCCGATTCTGTTGAGTGATTCATTATTCTCGAACGATGTTCCATAAATCTGACTTTAATTTCACGTCGTGTCTGGTCCACATATACCTTCAGACAGTCACAAGTGATGGCGTAGACCGAGAAATCCGAATTACAGGTTGCGAAGTCTAAGACTCTGAATTTGCGGTCCTCAATGACCCCGTCAGCATCAATGCTTTGCTGACGTGATACACCTGTGCAGCCGGGTCGGGGTCGTTGAGGACCGCAAATTCGTTCGAGAACAATGAATCACTCAACAGAATCGGCCTTCTACAGACATTGTTTACAGGAGAGACACAGTGCTGCATCTTTAAAACTTGCCTATCTCATAAGAAGGAATTGGCGGACAAAATCTGGTTAACCTATAAACAGATATTAAAGAAATCAGCACAAAAGAACTGGGAAATTAAGACAATAGAGGAATTACGTCAGATACATCCCAAACTAACTTGGTTCCAGTATTTCCAGATACACGACAGGTACAAAACAGACAGCAAGCTGGGATTTATGGAGGACACAACTTGGGAGCCAGTAGCCAAAAAGGGAAAGAAAAACATCAGTATAATGTATAAATTGCTACTAGGTTGGGCTACAGAGGAGGAGCTAGTAAAAGAAAGTCATATTAAATGGGCAAAGGATTGTGGGCAAACGATTTTTCTCCATGAATGGGAAGAGATATGGACAAAAAAATTAAAATATTTTGCGGCAACGGAAATAACGGAGAACTGGCTCAAAATGCAGTACCGGTGGCACCTATATCCCGAAAAAATTGCAAGATTTGATAAGAGGGCCTCCGGTAAGTGCTGGAAATGTGGAAAAGAGACTGGTACCTACTTCCACCAATGGTGGGACTGCAAACGGGTACAGAGGTATTGGAAAAACATACACAGGGAAACACAAGAGATACTAAAGGCAAAATACGAGCTGGACCCACGGGCTTACCTACTAGGGATAATAAACATAAACCTCACGGAGAACCAAGACAGGATGCTCTTCCTGTTGAGTGCATGTGCAAGAATCACCCTGGCAAGACTTTGGAAACAGGAAGCCACCCCCACCATAGAAGACTGGACAATAAAAATACTAGACATGATACAAATGGACGCTCTGGCACAACGCATAAACAATAAAAAGAGACCAACGGACTGGACCAATTTCAAAAAATATATACAAAATAAAGGGAATAAATTTACGGTAGAACTAAATGACCTGTGAAAATATTTAACAAAATCTATTTCTACTGTATCATGGTTAAGCTATAAGTAAGACAAGAACTTCAAATAACGGTGATGGAGTTGCTTTAGGAAGTCGATGCCTTTGTTTTTGTATGTAGTTGTATGTACATGTATAATCCTATTGTTCAACCCTACCCCCCCCCCCCCCAATTCCTTATCTATCCCAGCTACAATGCGTTTTTATGTGTGAAAAGCAATAAAAAACTACCGTGTTTCCCCGAAAGTAAGACACCCCCGATTGTAAGACGTATCGGGGGTGTCAGCAGGGTCGGCTAATGTAAGCCGTACCCAGTATGTAAGCCATCCATTCGAGCTCATGAAGGGGGGAGAAGGAGCAGGAGGCGGGTCGAAGCGGCGTCAAGACAGAGGCTTTGCCCCGCCTCCTACTCCTACTTCCCCCTCCCTTCATGAGCTCGAATGGATGACGGGGGGGGAGAAGGAGTAGGAGGCGGTTCAAGCGGCGACACGTCAGAGGCTTTGCCCTGCCTCCTGCTCCTTCTTCTTCCTCCCTCCCGTCCAATCGAGCTCACGAAGGGAGGGAGAAGAAGGAGCAGGAGGCAGGGCAAAGCCTCTGACGTGTCGCCGCTTGCCCCGCCTCCTACTCCTTCTTCTCCCTCCCGTGAGCTCGAATGGACGAGGGGGGAGAAGGAGTAGGAGGCGGGGCAAAGCGGCGACACGTCAGAGGCTTTGCCCTGCCTCCTGCTCCTTCTTCTCCCTCCCTTCGTCCAATCGAGCTCACGAAGGGAGGGAGAAGAAGGAGCAGGAGGCAGGGCAAAGCCTCTGACGTGTCGCCGCTTTGCCCCGCCCTGGCTCTCTTCCCCCTCCCTTCCTTTGTCCAAGGAGGGAGGGGAGAGAGCCAGGGGCGGGCAAAGCGACGACACGTCACTCTGACGCAGCGGCGCTTTGCCATGCTTCTGGCTCTCTTCCCCTCCCTTCCTTTGTCCAGAAAGCTGCGCCGCGGAGGTGTGCAGCGCGGCGTGACGGCGGCAGCGGCGGCAGCGGCGTCGGCGTGGGCCGATGGGGTACGTCTTAGTTTATATAAGACGTACCCCGAAAGTAAGACGTAGGGGGACTTTTCGGGGGGAAAAGAAAGTAAGACGCTGTCTTACTTTCGGGGAAACACGGTATTTTAAAAAAAACTTGCCTATCTCAGATTGGCCTTTTTAGTCATCAATGCGCTTGTAAAAAGCATGGGATGAGTCCTTCCTGAATCTTCGTTCGCGAAGTAATGCCGAGAGAGATGCACTAATAATAATCTTTTATATTTGAATGATTACTTTGCACTCTTGTGTCGTTTTTGAATTGATTTAGCCCTGCTTGTGTATCACTTTTTCTTCTTCTGCCATTCCTGCCAGGATATCTATGTTGTGTTCATTGAAACAGGCCCGGGTTTCACACTGAGTGTATAAATACATTCAAAAACATATTAACTATATGTATTACTGTGTTAGAGTGTCATTTTGTACCATTTTGGTTGGTGGTGTGCCCCAGGATTTGGTCAATGTAAAAAAGTGTGCCACGGCTAAAAAGGGGTTGGGAAACACTGCAGTAGAGTATATATATTTCCCGAGAAAACGGCCAATTGCATTCAACTTTCCCAAGCTTTGTGGGCAAAAGATCTCTTCCTCCCATCATCCCTCTTTGCAGTGTTGTCTCTTGTTACTGGAAAATAACAAGAAAATGCCAAAGATCCCAGACGACGGGCAGATGAATGCAAGGGAGGCAAAAATATATGGTTCTTAAGCAACGTAAGGGTAGAAAGGTCAAAACCAGAACTTTGCACGAAGCTTGGAAACTTACTGGGTGTCTGCAGAGTTGTTCAAATAATGACAGGATTGGGTTGCTTTTTGCCAGTTCCAGATGACGCTATGCAACGGAATTTTTTTTGGGGGGGGGAAGGTCCTGATTCTGGTGCGAAAGTGTTTTTCTCCTGTTCCATTGTACGGTCCTTACTCTGAAAGTAGTTGTTCCACTCCAGAAACCGCATTTTGTGGCCACAATCTCTTTTGAATTGGTTGAGGCGTGTTGTCAAAGGATTTCGTGGCCGGAATCATTGGGTTGCTGGGAGTTTTCTGCGCTGTATCAGGCCCGGATTACCCATAAGGCCACCCGAGGCCATGGCCTCGGGTGGCAGTTTGGGGGGGGGGCAGATTCGGGCCTGAAGGAAGGAGTGAAGGAAGGAGTGGCGCCCGCCCGCGCGAGGGAAAAGGAGCCGGGGGGAAGCCCCGCCGTCCCTAGGGCATCTGACGTGGCTTCCGCCGCCGCCGCTTTGCTCATGCGGGCGGGTGCCACTCCTTCCTTCAGTGAAGGGAGGAGGGGCGCCGGTGAAAGTGAGGTGGCGGCGGGGGAAGCCCCGTCAGACGCCCTAGGGGCGGGACTCCCCCCCGGCTTCTTGTCCCTCAGGCCGGCAGCGGCTCTGCCCCTCCTCCCTTCAGAGAAGGAGAAGCAGGGAGGGGCGCCCGCCCACATGCGGGACAAGGAGCCGGGGGAAGGCCCGCCCCTAGGGCGACTGACGCGGCTTTCCCCCGCCGCCTCCTTGCTTGTGTTTGGGGCACGGGCAAGCGAGGAGGCAGCGGGGGAAAGTGATATCAGTCGCCCTAGGGGCGGGACTTCCCCCGGCTCCTTGTCTGTCACGCCAGCAGCGGCTCCGCCCCTCCTCCCTTCAGTGAAGCAGGGAGTGGCGCCCGCCCGCGCGCGGGACAAGGAGCCAGGGCAAAGCCCCGCCTCTAGGGTGACTGATGCGGCTTTCCCCCGCCGCCTCCTCGCTCGCCCATGCCCCAAACACAAGTGAGGAGGCGGCAGGGGAAAACCGTGTCAGTCGCCCTAGGGGTGGGATTTCCCCCGGCTCCTTGTCCCTCACGCTGGCAGCGGCTCCGCCCCTTCTCCCTTCAGTGAAGCAGGAGTGGCGCCCGCCTCGCGGGACAAGGAGGGGCGCCCGCATCAGTCGCCCTAGGGGCGGGACTTCCCCGGCTCCTTGTCCCTCACGCCGGCGGCCCGCCCTCCTCCTTCAGTGAAGGCAAAGCAGGAGTGGGGCCGCCACGCGGGACAAGGGCCCCGCCTCGCCTGACGCGACTTTCCCCCGCCCCCCGTGTGCCCCAAACACGAGCGAGGAGGCGGCAGGGGAAAGCGCGTCAGTCGCCCTAGGGGCGGGCCGCCCGGCTCCTTGTCCCGCACGTGGGCGGGCGCCACTCCCTGCTTTGCCTTCACTGAAGGGAGGAGGGGCGGAGCCGCTGCCGGCGTGAGGGACAAGGAGCCGGGGAAGTCCCGCCCCTAGGGCGACTGATGTCACTTTCCCCCCGCCCCCTCCTCGCGCCAGCCCCGCCCTCCGCAAGAGGCCCCGCCCCCTGGGGGGCGGCATTTAGACAGGGGGGCCTAGGGCGGCACAATCCGCTAATCCGGGCCTGGGCTGTATAGCCATGTCCCTGAAGCATTCTCTCCTGATGTTTCGCCCAAAGGTTGTGAGGTTTGTAGTAAACTAGGCAAGGTTTATATATCTGTGGAATGATGTGGAAGAAAGAACTTGTCTCTGTTTGAGATAGTTGTGAATTGGCCAGTTTTATTAGCATTGAATGGCTTTGCAGCTTCAAAGCCCGGATGCTTCCTGCCTGGGGCAATCCTTTGTTGGGAGGTGTTAGCTGGCCCTGATTGTTTCCTGTCTGGAATTCCCCTGTGTTTTGAGTGTTGTTCTTTTTTTACTGTCCTGATGTTAGAGTTTTATATATATATATATATATATATATATATATATATATATATATATATATATATACATACATACATACATACATACACTGGTAGCCGGATTTTGTTCATTTTCATGGTTTATTTTATTTATTTATTGATTTATTATTGATTTATTATTTCAACTTATATACCACCCTTCCCAATAGGCTCAAGGTGGTTACACTCCCCCTGAAGACGCAGGTTCGCAGCCTGGGAGTGATCCTGGACTCATCGCTGAGCCTGGAGCCCCAGGTCTCGGCGGTGGCCGGGAGAGCTTTTGCACAATGAAAGCTTGTGCGCCAGCTGCGCCCGTACCTTGGGAAGTCTGACTTGGCCATGGCCGTCCACGCTCTGGTTACATCCTGAATAGACTACTGCAACGCTCTCTACGTGGGGTTGCCTCTGAAGACTGCTCGGAAGCTGCAATTAGCCCAACGTTCGGCAGCCAGGTTACTAACAGGAGCGGGGCACAGGGCGCGCACAACTCCCTTGTTGCGCCAGCTCCACTGGCTGCCAATGAGCTTCCGGGCACAATTCAAAGTGCTGGTTTTAACCTACAAAACCCTATACGGTTCTGGCCCAGTTTACCTGCCCGAACGGATTCTCACTTACGAACCATCAAGGATATTAAGATCCTCCGGAGAGGCCCTGCTCTCGGTCCCGCCGGCTTCGCAAGCGTGGCTGGTGGGGACGAGAGACAGGGCCTTCTCTGTGGTGGCCCCTCAGCTGTGGAACTCTCTCCCAAGTGATGCTAGGTCTGCCCCTTCCCTGTTGTCCTTCAGGAGGCTGGTGAAGACCTGGATGTGGAACCAAGCCTTCCCAGAATAGGCTGAGATTGGCTACTATCTGAATGTTTGACCACGTTTACAGATGGAGTGGAATTGTTTTAGTGGCGATGTGGTTTTATGCTGGGTTTTTATGTATTTTAATATGTTGTTGTAGTTGTTTTTAAATTGTATAGCATGGAATCTTTGCTGTTATGCCGGTCTGAGTCCCTCTGTTATGGAACAGAGACGTCAGTAGCTGAGTCCAGGAGTTAAAAAGATAACAAAAGTTTATTTGAACAACAAATGGAGGCAGGACTAACAAAAAAATAGCCAAAATCCGGCTTAAAAACCCACAATAATCCCAGGAAACCAAATAAAAATACTGTGGAGAAGAAAACTCAAAAACAAACACCAGACGTCCGTCTGCGTCGTCCAATCAGGGGGAGCATACACGAAGAGAGGTCCGACAGCCAGTCCGAGGATCGTAGGTAGGAGAATAGCAGAAGAAAAGAAGGAGGAGACTTGCCAGGGTCGTCAGGAGCTAAGTATACAAAAGGTACATAATTCACAGCCCCCATAAAACACAGCGTCTACCCCCTCCATCTCATACGATACCAACACTCTGCAGCAGGAACTCACAGTAGTCACAGCGAAGGTCAAGAGGAACACGGCAGCAGCTAAACAGAGAAGCAGACATTGAATCCCAAAAACCCCCACCTTTCCCCAATATCAGCTAGAGCTGCCATAGCAGCTCACCCAAGGAACAAAGTGGATAAGTAACCCATAAACTCACGAGTAACTGGAAACCAGGATCAAAGATACATGAAGACAGGAACACAGGATACACGAACCAGAATTGCAACTCCTTGACCACCGCGAGGGTCAAGCCAAATACTCACTTCTTTTACAGCACTAATAATCAGAGTCATCAGAAAGCCCGCCCTGTTCCAGAGCAGCAGCATTCTCATTCCTTGCAGCTGTTGAACTATGCCCAGACCTCCAAGCTAACCAAAGATCTTGTTGACTTAAAGGGTCCCGCTCAGCTTCGGAATGTGTAGACGGCCAATCCCGGTCCGTCTCAAACCCCAGAAATGTTCTGTGCCCAGAGTCTGCATTGCATACATCTCTCACTTCCTGAACTAATGCCGAATTTAAGTCCGCGTCACTTTCTTCTGACTGTAGTTCTGCATTCCCAGAAAACCCTTCAAAGGTATCTGACTCAGTAGGATCCCTAAGTATATGCTGGATCTTTCTCCTCTATTCTCTGCCTTTATCAAGGCTTGAAGCACTAGCAGCTCTTTTGATCCCAGCTGCCAGGCCCGGATTACCCATAAGGCCACCCGAGGCCATGGCCTCGGGCGGCACAAATGGGGGCGGCAGATTAGGACCCCCAAAATATATATATTTTTAAAAAATGTTGATTTTTTGAGTGAATAGACGGGAAACCGAGGAGAAGAAAGAGGCGGCGCGAAGGGGCGGAGCGTCAGAGGCCTTGCTGCTCTCGGCCCCTTCTCCCTCCCTTCCCCCTCCCTCGGGAAGGGAGGGGGAACCGAGGAGGGGAAGGCGGCGGCGCATCAGAGGCCTGGCTGTGACGCGGCGCCCCTTCGCGCCGCCTCTTTCTCCTCCTCGGTTCCCCCTCCCTTCCCTTGAGTGAAGGAAGGGGGGGGGGGGGCCGAGAAGGAGGTGGCGCGAAGGCGCGTCGCGTCAGAGGCCTTGCTGTGACGCGGTGCGCCTTTGCGCCGCCTCCTTCTCCTCCTCGGTTCCCCCTCCCTTCCCTTGAGTGAAGGAAGGGAGGGGGGCCGAGAAGGAGGCGGCACGTGTCAAGGCCTTGCTGTGACGCGGTGTGCCTTTGCGCAGCAAGGTTCCCTCCCTCTGACGCGCATTAAAGGGGCGCCTTTGCAGCCGCCTCCTTCTCGCCTCCTCCTCTCGGTTCTCCTCCCTTCCTTCACTGAAGGAAGGAAGGAGGACCTCGGGCCACTGCCGCACATGCGCAGCACGCCCTGGGGGCGGGTTTCCCCCTGAGCTGGGGCGGGGTTTCCCCACACCCCTGGGGGCATCGGTGCTTCTTTTGGCCTCGGGCATCAAAAGGAGCTAATCCGGGCCTGCCAGCTGCAGAAGCTTGACCATCCAGAGCCACGCCGAAAACCAAGCTACTGCTTGATGCTACTGACTCTGCATCTTCCCCAATGCTACTAGCTGTAGTAGCTGAAGGCTCATTCACAACACCCTCGATAGAGGTGAGAAGGTCGGGGTACAAAAGTTTTAAATACATAAATAATAATAATAATATGTTTCCAACACATGGGTAACCGCTTCCTCGTGCTTGGTAAATGTGCTTTGCAACCCATTTCTGAACATTTCCGGATATTCCCATCCTTGCGTCGTGCTCAGAACCTCAAGGGTGAACAATAATAAACGTACCATGCTTCTAGTCCCGGCTGCTTTCTGTCCTTCTCGGAAGAAGAAATTGTGCTTTTTGACGTTGAAGCTTGTCTTTTTCGGGACAGCTGTCAACGTCGCGCTTTGTTTATCAAAGGAGTGGACGGCTTGAGCCACATTTTATCGAGCAAATCAATTTCCATTGTTTTATTTCTTCTGTCGGCACGAGTCAGGCCTGTCTAGGAACACAGCGATCCCGAGACATAGGGGGACCATTCGTGCGCTGTAGCCACAGATCCTCGAGTCCATATATTTTCCAAGCATCTAATGAACTCTGTCGGTTCGCAAGGGAAAGAAGGCGAGGAAGGGACTGTCAGATTATTACATTTTGAATAGCAATTCATGAGTCAGCACAAGATATACTTTCGCAGTTTGAGATGAACTGCAGTGTGATATGTTTGACACCAGATGGCGCTGTCTCAAGACTGCTAAATGGAACCTTGAGGAAGTGACAGTTGAAAGTGACAGTTGGTGTCAGTTGGTTTGGAATATCTGTGAGGAAAGGATGTTTAGAGAGGTAGCTGTGAGGGCTGTTGTTTTTAGATGTTTTGCCAGTTATTGTTAAATACAATTCAATACAAAGTTATATATTTACCTTGTGAATTGAATGAGAGTTTCATTATTCACACGAACAGAGACTGGAGGTTTTAAGGGCCGATGGAGAATTAACATTTTATATTTCTGTTGCCTATCCGCTGTGACATAAATACTCGACGCCGAAGAGGTTTTGGGCCCAGATCCCAGAACCCAGAACACAGAATCCAGAATTGCAGAGGCACAGAGATACTACAAAACCCATAATTCATAGAATAAGATTTTGAATAACACTAGAGATTGCAGCAGAAGTCGCTGTTTACCTCAGTGTTAGAGAAAAAAAGCTGAAGTGAATTTTTGCCAGGAGCATCTGTAGTGTGAAGAAAGATGGCATTATTTGGAGCACAGCATCATTTAGAAAAACTCAGAGGCAGCTCAAATTATTTAATATGGGCTACCAAAGTGCGAGCAGTTTTGGCAAAGGAGGAGCTGTTATCTTGCTTAACACATCGACCTATTTCTGATGCAGAAAGGTTGAAAGATGGCAAGGCAAGGGCTACCATCATCCTGTCAGTTGACGATAGGCACCTCACATATTTAGCTCTGGAAGAAACAGCCGCTGACTGTTGGAAAAGGCTTGAAAAGCTGTATCAGCAGGCTACTGGAGGCTCAAAAGTTTTATTGAGCAGAGAACTGTTTTCACTGAAGCTTCTGTCAATAGAAGGTTGTGCCAGAGAGACTCATTTGAGTAAAATGCTGAGCCTATTTAATGATTTAGCAGCAAGGGCACCAATTTTACAGAAGATCAGAGAGGAGCGGCTACCGGGGAGGAGCGGCTAGAAGTCCCAAGCGCCCTGAGGAAGCGGTTCACGCGAAACGGCCACCTTGGCGTCAGCTTACCTCCCGCCGTAGGCGCCTGCCCACTTGGCAGTTGGCCAGCTCTCCCATGCTTCAAGGCTCCCCCAGTGACTCGGACTGCAGTGTGTGAGTTGACAAACTCCAACTGATTACAGGGTGACTTTGACTGAGTGTGAGCGTTGCTCCGGCCCAGTAGATTGTAAGGGCTGCATCTGTTTATGTTACTTGTTGTATTGTGTGTAAATTGCATGACATTGCACCACAGTGATATTGTAAAGCTATTGAGCACATTGGAAATTTACTATACTAAAGAGATTTTTTACTACATGATGCTGTTTGATTGACTTCTCCCTCAGTTCTGCCCTTTGAATGTGTACGGTATAGCATTGTGTATTATTTATTTATTTATTTATTATTCGGGTTTCTATGCCGCCGACTCCCTGAGGCTCGCGGCGGCTCACAGGAACCGAAGGTACAACTTCACACAAGCAATGCGATAAAACCTCTAAGACAGTTAAACAGTTAAAACAGCAAAATACAAAACCCCCAGGTACAGTTCAGGGATTAGACAGCGTGACACCCCAGGACAGCGGCTAAAGCGGAACATGGGCAGGACCTACTCACCGAGGCCTGCTTAAACAAATAAGTTTTGCAGGCGCGTCTAAACGGGAGCAGGTCCTTTATAGCCGCGTTCCAGCCGGGAGGCGTTCCACAGCGTAGGAGCTATAATGGAGAACGCCCTCCGCGAGTAGATGTCAGTTTACTGATTTCGCCGAGGGGTATCTCTAACAAATTAGCATCCTCGGAGCGTAGTGATCTCGGGGGACAGTGTGGGGTGAGTCGGTCCCTCAAGTACGCTGGCCCCAGGCCATGCAAGGCCTTAAAGGTAAGAACCAACACCTTGAAGGAGATCCGGTGCTCGATTGGGAGCCAGTGCAGATCCTGCAAAACAGGTGTGATGTGGCGGCCTGCTGGGGTTCCAGACAGGAGCCGGGCGGCAGTGTTCTGCACCAGCTTGAGCTTCCAGGTCGCCGACAAAGGAAGGCCAACGTAAAGCGCGTTACAGTAATCCAGCCTTGAGATGACCGTAGCTTGGATCACCGTGACCAGGTCATTCCGGGAGAGATAGAGGGCCAGCCTCCGAGCCTGTCGCAGATGAAAAAAAGCAACCTTGCTGACCGCGGAGACCTGGGCCTCCATGGTCAGCTGGGAGTCCAGATGGACCCCCAGGCTCTTAATGGAAGGCGATGGGCATAGCGCCACACCGTCCAGGGTCGGAAGCTGGACATCTACACCACCCGAGCGGCCCGACCACAAGATCTCCGTCTTCGCCGGATTCACCCTCAACCTACTGGCACGCAGCCATCCAGTAACGGCCTCGAGGCAGTGTTGGAAATTATCGGGGACAGAACCCGGCCTGCCCTCCATCCTCAGAATGAGCTGGGTGTCGTCAGCGTACTGGTGGCACTCCAGCCCATAACTCCGCACCAGCTGTGCAAGCGGCTGCATGTAGATGTTGCTTTAGTGGCATATTTTGTTTAGAGTAGAGGAAGGGACTTCTGTCTGAAGGGTTTATCTTCTTTTCAAGCAAGGCTTCTCGGATGTTGCCTTGAGGGATTTAAACCCAAATTGTGTGTGTGTGTGTGTGTGTGTGTGTGTGTGTGTGTTAAATAGGGAAAGCCAAGTCCCAGGGATCTTTCCCCGCGAAACCGCCGAGGCATCCTTTGCTCCGATTATCCATGCTCTAGATTCCGCTGCCAGGCACCTGGGGACGTGTCTATTCCCCCCCCCCCTATTATTTATCTTTTTACTCCCTTGCTTTTTAATCGTCATCGTCGTTTGGCTTGACCTACAATGCCATATACGAGGGCGGGTCAATAAGTCCGTGACTTTTTGAATGAAACACAGGTTTTTGGATTTTAAAAAAAATCATTTTATTTCTCTACGTCGTTTCCTTTGAGCTTTAGGTGCTCTTTCTGCCGAGTACAGGGGAAACCAGCTGATTCCTAATCCATCTATGCTGACGATCGTGCCATCACCACTCAAGCAGGAGCCTTGGTTGAACAGAAGCTCTCCGAAGCTCTCCGAAGCTTTAGGTGCTCTTACTGCCTATTACAGGGAAAACCAGCTGATTCCTAACCCAGTGTTTCCCAACCAGTGTGCCGGGGCACACTAGTGTGCCGTGAGCGATCATCAGGTGTGCCGTGGGAAATTGGAACCTCCAGGAAAGGGGGGGGGAATTCTAGTGTGTTGAAGTATAAAAACCCTAAGAAACCTACCTCGAAAAGGCACAAAATTACAACCACCCCCCCCCCCCACACACACACCTGTTGTCTACTTGGTCTCTCCCTCTCCATGCATTGGGAAGGCCTGCCTCCCTTTCCCCAAGTAGAGACCTCCTCTTGCCTCCTGGGGGTTCTGTGTGGGACGTTTGGCCCAGTTCTATCATTGGTGGGGTTCAGAATGCTCTTTGATTATAGGGGAACTATAAATCCCAGCAACTACAACTCCCAAATGTCAAGGTCTATTTCCCCCAAACTCCATCTGTGTTCATATTTGGGCATATTGAGTATTCATGCCAAGTTTGGTCCTGATCCAACATTGTTTGAGTCCACAGTGCTCTCTGGATAGAGGTGAACTACAACTCCAAAACTCAAGGTCAATGCCCACCAAATTCTTATAGCATTTTCTCTTGGTTATGGGAGTTCTGTGTGGGAAGTTTGTGTCTTTCTGCCATTCCTGCCAGGATATCTATGTTGTGTTCATCGAAACAGGCCCAGGTTTCACACTGAGTGTATAAATACATTTAAAGACATATTAACTATATGTATGACTGTGTCATTTTGTGTCATTTTGGTTGGTGGTGTGCCCCAGGATTTTGCAAATGTAAAAAATGTGCCGCGGCTCAAAAAAGGTTGAAAAACACTGCTCGATACACTTTGTCCAACGTTTCTCCATTTTTTTTTAATCCCTTCCAAAAAAAAAAAAGATTTGTCGAGGTCATCCAAAAAGTTATTTATTTGTGAGATGATTTCATGGTTGGAGTCAAATCTCTTTCCGCCGAGCCATTTCTTCAGGTTTGGAAACAAGAAATAGTCACTCGGGGCTAAATCCGGAGAATAGGGCAGTTGAGGGAGCAATTCGTATCCCAATTCATGGATTGTTGCCATGGAAACTGCGCATGTGTGCACCCTTGCATTGTCCTGGTGCAAAAGAACGTTTTTCTTGACCAAATGCAGTCATTTTCCCCCCAAATCCTCATTAAATCGACCCAATAAGTTGGCATAATATTCGCCATTGATTGTTTTACCCTTCTGAAGGGAGTCAATGTGGATTATACCGCGTGCATCCCAAAAAACGGTCGCCATGACTTTATTGGCTGACAAACCCACCTTGGCCTTCTTTGGCGCCGATTCACCCCGAGAAACCCACTGTTTTGACTGCTGTTCGGTCTCTGGTGTGTTGTGGTGGATCCACATTCCGTCCACGGTTACAAAATGGCAAAAAACTCCATATTGCGGCTGAACAACGCCAAACACTGCTTCGAAATTGTCACACGATTGCGTTTGTGTTCGAATGTGAGCACCCATCTTGCAGAAGGCTTTCTCACACCCAAGTGATCATTTAAAATTGAAACCACTAAGCCATGTGGTAAAATTGAAACTACTAAGCCATGTGGTAAAATTGAAACCACTAAGCCATGTGGTAAAATTGAAACCACTAAGCCATGTGGTAAAATTGAAACCACTAAGCCATGTGGTAAAATTGAACTACTAAGCCATGTGGTAAAATTGAAACCACTAAGCCATGTGGTAAAATTGAAACCACTAAGCCATGTGTGGTAAAATTGAAACTACTAAGCCATGTGGTAAAATTGAAACTACTAAGCCATGTGGTAAAATGGTGAAACCACTAAGCCATGTGGTAAAATTGAAACCACTAAGCCATGTGGTAAAATTGAAACTACTAAGCCATGTGGTAAAATTGAAACCACTAAGCCATGTGGTAAAATGGTGAAACCTACTAAGCCATGTGGTAAAATTGAAACTACTAAGCCATGTGGTAAAATTGAAACTACTAAGCCATGTGGTAAAATTGAAACTACTAAGCCATGTGGTAAAATTGAAACTACTAAGCCATGTGGTAAAATTGAAACTACTAAGCCATGTGGTAAAATTGAAACCACTAAGCCATGTGGTAAAATTGAAACTACTAAGCCATGTGGTAAAATTGAAACCACTAAGCCATGTGGTAAAATTGAAACCACTAAGCCATGTGGTAAAATTGAAACCACTAAGCCATGTGGTAAAATTGAAACCACTAAGCCATGTGGTAAAATTGAAACTACTGGTAAGCCATGTGAAACCACTAAGCCATGTGGTGGAAACCACAAAATTGAACTACTAAGCCATGTGGTAAAATTGAACTAATTGGCCATTGTGAACTACTAAGCCAAAATTGAAACCAAAGCCACTAAGCCATGTGGTAAAATTGAAACTACTAAGCCATGTGGTGAACTACTAAGCCATGTGGCAAAATTGAAACTAAAGCCATGTGGTAAAATTGAAACCACTAAGCCATGTGGTAAAATTGAAACCACTAAGCCATGTGGTAAAATTGAAACCACTAAGCCATGTGGTAAAATTGAAACCACTAAGCCATGTGGTAAAATTGAAACTACTAAGCCATGTGGTAAAATTGAAACCACTAAGCCATGTGGTAAAATTGAAACTACTAAGCCATGTGGTAAAATTGAAACCACTAAGCCATGTGGTAAAATTGAAACTACTAAGCCATGTGGTAAAATTGAAACTACTAAGCCATGTGGTAAAATTGAAACTACTAAGCCATGTGGTAAAATTGAAACTACTAAGCCATGTGGTAAAATTGAAACTACTAAGCCATGTGGTAAAATTGAAACTACTAAGCCATGTGGTAAAATTGAAACTACTAAGCCATGTGGCAAAATTGAAACTACTAAGCCATGTGGTAAAATTGAAACCACTAAGCCATGTGGAAAATTGAAACCACTAAGCCATGTGGTAAAATTGAAACTACTAAGCCATGTGGTAAAATTGAAACTACTAAGCCATGTGGTAAAATTGAAACCACTAAGCCATGTGGTAAAATTGAAACTACTAAGCCATGTGGCAAAATTGAAACCACTAAGCCATGTGGTAAAATTGAAACCACTAAGCCATGTGGTAAAATTGAAACCACTAAGCCATGTGGTAAAATTGAAACCACTAAGCCATGTGGTAAAATTGAAACTACTAAGCCATGTGGTAAAATTGAAACTACTAAGCCATGTGGTAAAATTGAAACTACTAAGCCATGTGGTAAAATTGAAACCACTGAGCCACGTGAGATGCCTATGGCTTCCACAATCTCTCGTACTTTCAATCTCCGATCGGCCAACACCATATCGTGAATTTTTTCAATTGTTTCGGGCGTAGAGACCTCAACTGGGCATCCAGAATGTCCGGCATCTTCCGTGCTGGTACGGCCACAACGAAATTCAGTAAACCATTGTTTTACCATTGAAATTGATGGTGCAGAGTCCCCATCGTATTTATCAAGCCTAGCCTTGGCTCGAGTGATGGTTTTTTACCCGCAAAAATTAATGCTTAATGAGCACACAAAATCCACTTTTTCCCACTTTCTTCTTAAATTATTCTGCTGTCAATGGCTGTCAAACACAAACTTAATGACACAGCTTGTTCAAATTTTATGTGGTGTGTTATAATGAGAAACAACATCTCTGGAGATGTTGGCGGACCACAAATCCCAGCATCTTGCACCCTTGACAACATGGGCTAGAGCAACTGAGTTGTGTGGCCCAACAGCGTCTGCAGACGTCCATCTTTGAAGCCATCTATAGCCAACGTTAGTCTTGTCCCCTTCATTGCCTTGGGTAGGTTGCATCTACATTGTGGAATGAATGCGGTTCGATACCACTCTAACAGCCATGGCCCAATGTTATGGGAGTTGTAGTTTGGTGAGGACCAGGGGCGGTCTTACATATACGCGAACTAGGGCGCCATCTTGAATAGGGTGCTGTCCGCGCCGTCCGCCGCCGTCCGCGCCGCTGCTGCGTTGGCTTCAGCGCCTGCAGCAGCTTCTGGGCATGCGCGGAGATTTTCGCGCATGCCCAGTGGCTCCGGAGCAAACCCCCCCCCATCACTCAGACTCCCATGATTGAGTCAAGGAAGGAGCCGGGCGCGAGGAGGAAGGAAGGGAAGCCCCGCCTCCTCCTCCTCGCGCCGTCCTTCCTTGACAAGGGGCGAGGAAGGGAGGGTGGGACAAGGGGGCGAGGAGGCGGGGCCCCTCGCAGCGCTTTCCCCCGCCCTCCCCTGAGAGAGAGAGAGTGTCATCTCTGTCCTGAGTCCATGTGCATTGTGTTTTTGTTTCACCTTTTTTGGGGGGTCTGTGATTTGCGCCCCCCCCCCCTTGCCTTGCGCCCCTAGGCCATGGCCTAGGTTGGCCTTATGGGTAATCCGGGCCTGATTCGTTCCACAGGGTAGGAGGAAGCCTTGGCTCGCTGTCTCGGAGAGGCAGCCTTGACACATAGCAACTGCAGCGCAAGTAAATATAGACCGTAGAACCCACTTAAAAGAATTCAGAACGAAAATAATGCAGGCAGATTGGGGGCGGTGGATGTTTCCCCCCCCCCCTTCCGTTCTCTCTGAAAGGAAACCATGAATCACTCTCGAATCCCCTCGCTGTGAATCAAAGCCTCCTCTCTCGCGACAGCGCATTTGTCTTGCCCACGGATCTAATTGGGTTGTGTTGATGACAATCATGCGCTGATTCTCATCCAGCGTAGATGTCAGAGCAGCACGTTGGTCCACTTGGAATACGTTTCCTCCTTCTCCTTTCTATCTATCTGTCTGCAGGCCCGGATTAGCTGCTTTTGGCGCCGTAGAAGCCCTGCCACCCCCAGGGGATGCTGCGCATGCGCGGCAGCGGCTATATACTGCCCTCTTGTGGTTGTATCTGAGCATTGCATGCATATATGCCTATAGGCTAGTAACTAATCCTTTCTATCTATATACTGCCCTCTTCTGGTTGCACCTGAGCATTGCATATATACATAATTACATTGGGCAGGCAGTAGCTAATTCTTTCTTTCTATATACTGCCCTCTTGTGGTTGTATCTGAGCATTGCATGCATATATGCCTATAGGCTAGTAACTAATCCTTTCTATCTATATACTGCCCTCTTCTGGTTGCACCTGAGCATTGCATATATACATAATTACAGGGCAGTAGCTAATTGTTTCTTTCTATATACTGCCCTCTTGTGGTTGTATCTGAGCATTGCATGCATATATACCTATAGGCTAGTAGCTAATCCTTTCTATCTATATACTGCCCTCTTCTGGTTGCACCTGAGCATTGCATATATACATAATTACAGGGCAGTAGCTAATTCTTTCTATCTATATACTGCCCTCTTGTGGTTGTATCTGAGCATTGCATGCATATATACCTATAGGCTAGGAACTAATCCTTTCTATCTATATACTGCCTTCTTCTGGTTGCAACTGAGCATTGCATATATACATAATTACAGGGCAGTAGCTAATTCTTTCTATCTATATACTGCCCTCTTGTGGTTGTATCTGAGCATTGAATGCATATATATACCTATAGGCTAGGAACTAATCCTTTCTATCTATATACTGCCCTCTTCTGGTTGCAACTGAGCATTGCATATATACATAATTACAGGGCAGTAGCTAATTCTTTCTATCTATATACTGCCCTCTTGTGGTTGTATCTGAGCATTGCATGCATATATACCTATAGGCTAGTAACTAATCCTTTCTATCTATATACTGCCCTCTTCTGGTTGCACCTGAGCATTGCATATATACATAATTACAGGGCAGTAGCTAATTCTTTCTATCTATATACTGCCCTCTTGTGGTTGTATCTGAGCATTGCATGCATATAGACCTATAGGCTAGGAACTAATCCTTTCTATCTATATACTGCCCTCTTCTGGTTGCACCTGAGCATTGCATATATACATAATTACAGGGCAGTAGCTAATTCTTTCTATCTATATACTGCCCTCTTGTGGTTGTATCTGAGCATTGCATGCATATAGACCTATAGGCTAGGAACTAATCCTTTCTATCTATATACTGCCCTCTTCTGGTTGCACCTGAGCATTGCATATATACATAATTACAGGGCAGTAGCTAATTCTTTCTATCTATATACTGCCCTCTTGTGGTTGTATCTGAGCATTGCATGCATATATACCTATAGGCTAGGAACTAATCCTTTCTATCTATATACTGCCCTCTTCTGGTTGCAACTGAGCATTGCATATATACATAATTACAGGGCAGTAGCTAATTCTATCTATATACATATATACCTATATATACCTATAGGCTATAGGGTGGCCTTATGGGTAATCCTGTCTGTTTGTCTGTCTGTCTATCTACCTGTCTTTCTGTCTATGTATGCCTGTTGGTTTGTTGGTTTGATCCACAAAGGCTCCGACATGGCTTGATGGAGCTGGACCAAACCTGGGACACATATTCTGCAATACTCACCTTATACTAATTGTTGTGGTTTCGGTTACAAAATCCATACCATTTTGGGGTAAAGCCCCAAAAGTACAAAAATGACAGATAGAAAGGATTAGCTACTGACTTATGGGTAAATACTATATATGCAATGCTCAGATGAAACCACACGAGGGCAGTAAATAGATAGAAACGATTAGCTACTGAGCTATAGGTATATATGCATGCAATGCTCAGATACAACCACAAGAGGGCAGTATACAGATAGAAAGAGTTGGCTACTAGCCTTTAGGTATGTATATATGCAATGCTCAGATACAAGCATAAGATGGCAGTATATAGATAGAAAGAATTAGCTACTGCCCTGTAATTATGTATATATGCAATACTCAGATGCAACCACAAGAGGGCAGTATATAGATAGGATTAGCTACTAGCCTATAGGCATATATGCATGTAATGCTCAGATACAACCACAAGAGGGCATTATATACAGTAGATAGAAAGAATTAGCTACTAGCCTTTAGGTATGTATATATGCAATGTTCAGATGCAACCAGAAGAGGGCTGTATATAGATAGAAAGGATTAGTTACTAGCCTATAGGCATATATGCATGCAATGCTCAGATACAACCACAAGAGGGCAGTATATAGATAGAAAGAATTAGCTACTAGCCTTTAGGTATGTATATATGCAATGTTCAGATACAACCAGAAGAGGGCTGTATATAGATAGAAAGGATTAGTTACTAGCCTATAGGTATATATGCATGCAATGCTCAGATACAAGCATAACAGGGCAGTAGGTATGTATATATGCAATGTTCAGATACAACCAGAAGAGGGCTGTATATAGATAGAAAGGATTAGTTACTAGCCTATAGGTATATATGCATGCAATGCTCAGATACAACCACAAGAGGGCAGTATATAGATAGAAAGAATTAGCTACTAGCCTATAGGTATATTCATGCAATGCTCAGATACAAGCATAAGAGGGCAGTATATAGATAGAAAGAATTAGCTACTGCCCTGTAATTATGTATATATGCAATGCTCAGATGCAACCACATGAGGGCAGTATATAAATACAATTAGCTACTAGCCTATAGGTGTATATATATATATATATATATATATATATATATATATATATATACATGCAATGCTCAGATGCAACCACAAGGGGGCAGTATATAGGATGATTTTCAATTTTTGGAGAGTTTTAGGGCCTTCAGGGCGCCCCAAACACACTCCAAATGGTCTCTACACGCTCTATGGTATATTTTTCGCTCTTCCAGATGTAGCATGAGAGGCGAGCCCATAGAGTAGAGGAGGAAAACAAATAATATCACACTATTGAGACAGGACCTCATTAATGTCTCCAATTTACTACAAAACACTTCTCCATTTTTGACGTTTTTGCAATGCCCCACCCTCAAACCTCGAAGAAGTAATTAACTCAACGTATCACTTGCTAACAAGAGACATTATCGCAGCTCGGAATCCATTTCCAATTTGTTCGGTGTCAAGTGCCACGGGTGATGAATATTTAATGCGTTCCCTTTCATGTTTCTCATTCCGAAATCACTAGGAACATCGTCTCCATCCGCATTAGGCAATACCTACATTTTGCGGGGCTGGCATTTCCCTTCTCCCCTGAAAGGAGCCACGTTCCTCTTTCTCAGTGGAGCTCGGAAGTGGGACCTTTGGGGGACTGCAACTCCCATCAACCCCTACTCGATTTGAGGCATTCTGGCAGACATAGTCTAAAACAGTGTTTCTCAACCAGTGTGCCGTGGCACACTAGTGTGCCGTGAGCGATCGATCATCAGGTGTGCCGTGGGAAATTGGAACCTCCAATACCCTTTCTTCCCCAAACTTGGGCAAACTTGGACCTTCCCTTTCTTTTTCCTTCCAGGTCTTTTTGGACTCCATCCACTCCCACCATTCCTAGCAGCCTCAGGCCCTTCTCCTTTCCCCTCAGCCACAGTGTTAGTGTTCAGCAGGGAAGGGCCTCAGGCTGTTAGGCAAAATCCAGGTGTTTTGGATTCCTAGCAGCCTCAGGTCCCCCTCAGCCACCCAGAGGGCCTCAGGCTGTTAGTTTTCCCATGCCTGTTTGAGGGACCTTAAAGTGGTGAGCCTCCTTCCGACATTGTGATTCTGGATAGAAAACAAACAACAACATAACATAACATTGTTTGAGTCCACAGTGCTCTCTGGGTATAGGGGAACTACAACTTCTAAACTCAAGGTCAATTCCCAAGCAAACCCTTTCAGTACTTTCTGTTGGTAATGAGAGTTCAATGTGCCAAGTTTGGTTCAATCCCATTGTTGCAAGAGTTCAGGATGCTCTTTGGTTGTGTGTTAACTATAAATCCCAGGAACTGTAACTCTCAAATGTCAACGTCTATTTTCCCCAAACTCCATCTGTGTGCACATTTGGGCATATTGAGTATTCATGCCAAGTTTGGTCCTGATCCAACATTGTTTCAGTCCACAGTGCTCTCTGGATATAGGTGAACTACAACTCCAAAACCCAAGGTCAATGCCCACCAAACTCTTATAGCATTTTCTCTTGGTTATGGGAGTTCTGTGTGGGAAGTTTGTGTCTTTCTGCCATTCCTGCCAGGATCTCTATGTTGTGTTCATCGAAACAGGCCCAGGTTTCACACTGAGTGTATAAATACATTAAAAAAACATATTAACTATATGTATTACTGTGTTAGAGTGTCATTTTTTGTGTCGTTTTGGTTGGTGGTGTGCCCCAGGATTTTGCAATGTAAAAAGTGTGACACTGAGTGTATAAATACTCAAAAAAAAAACGTTGTCATTTTGGAAACACTGGTCTAAAATGCCAATTCAAAGTTTGGACCATGAAGTAGGTGCAAGTCTACATTGAAGAGTGAATGCAGTTAACAACAACAACAAAATCAACGACAACGACAACAACATGACTTCCTAAAAGATGGCGGCGGTCGTTGAGCAACCTTCGGGAGTGCTCTGACTGAGCTTGCCTGAGCAGACTACTTTGATGTGTCAGTTACATAGAACCCATCCGGGTGAGTCTGAGTTAGATCCCCGGCCGTACCCTGCAGGCCCAGATTACCCATAAGGCCAAAAAAAAAAAAAAAACATTTGAAAAAAATATTCAAAAAAATAAAAAAAAATAAAGTGCACATGCGCGCGCCCCCTTTGCTCATTCCAAAGGCTCCGTCCCGGCCCCGGCTCCGGCCCCTTGCCAGCATGGTGGCTTTAGGGGGGAGGGAGGAGCCGTGGGGAGGCCCGGGGGGTGGGGCTTTCCTTCTCCTCGCTGGCGAGGGGGCGGGGTGGCGGTGGAGCCAGGGGTGGCGGCAGATGGCCCTTTTGGCCTAGGGCGGCAAAAGGGCCTGATCCGGGCCTGGTACCCTGTGGTCATTGGCGATCCTCAGCCCTCTGGGGGCTTAGTTTGATCGAAAAACGCTGGGTCTCACTCCATTGAGACACCGGTACAAGATCCAGGACCGGACCGGAGGAATGCCGGACAGCCGGGGCGATGGGTTCTTCACCCGGTGACAGCCACTACGGCCAAAATCCTCAGATCCTGGGGCAAGAAAAGGCCCTGGAAATTGACCCCCATGAAGATTTGAGAATATGACTGAATGGGACCTACACCAGGCAAGGGCCCCCCGATGACTACACGTCCCAGAAGGCTCTGCGCCGCTCACAGAGAACGCAGGAGACCCGGGGCCATCAGGGAAGTGTAACCCCATAGCCACGCCCCTTCCTTCCCAAAAGCCTTCTGGAAAATGTAGTCCCATCGCCAGACCCTCCTCCTACAACAACATCTTACGAACGACACCCTCCCAACAGGCACACACCCACAAAGACAGACAACAAGAAAAAGAACACACAAAAGAAGGACATGGCAGACACAGACAAGACTACAAAACACATACTAATAAACAACCATAAACAAAACCAAATAACATAAACCCACCAAACAAAACCACAACCAACATACACACACACACACACATATATACACACCCATACTACATACACAACAACATATATACACATAAACACACACATACATACACATACACACATACACACACATATATACAAACACAAACAAACATAAATATCTACAGCTACACAAATACACACACATACAGATATATACACACATACACAAATACAAAATATAAAAACAAACACACACCCACATAAAAACACAAACACACAAACACATAAACACATAGACATATATACATATACACCAAAACATACACAAAACCAACTATACATATATACACATATAAAAACACAAACATACACATACATACACACACAGCACACATAGCCACATCATTTCAAAACCTTACATACCCAGACGTACCCACAACTCCTAAATAGGGCACAGCAACGCGTGCCGGGTTCAGCTAGTTATATTATAATTTCAATATATTATAATGTCTATATATATACTATATATAGACATTATATATAGTATGTTTGTATATTGTATTACAGCCGCTAGACTAATTCCCGCAAAAAAATGGAAAGAAAGGGAGATACCATGCCTCGACTCTTGGAGATCAAAATTAATATTAATAATATATTAATTTTTCTTGATATATTAATATGTTAATATTAATGTTGTGTAATATATAGTAAATATAGCAAATAAATAAATAAATTATGGAGATTAGAATGTAGTTCAGTCTTTAGGTGCGGCCCTCCATAATATTTTTTGGCTCTCGTGTGGCCCCTTGGGAAAAATAATTGCCCACCCCGTCGTAGAGGGTGCGCATGCATGCCCGGCGGTCAGCTTGGCGGCGTTGCCGCTATAGCCCATCCCATGCCTTTTCTGCTGCTGACAATGACGTCACGCGTGCCATTTTCCCTACCATTTCGGCGGGAACAAGAGGGGGCGTGGCCGGGGGCGGAGCCACACCCCCTCTCATTCCCACCGAAATGGTAGGGAAAATGGCACGCGTGACGTCATGGCGGCGGAGGAAAAGGCATGGGAGACATCACCCAGGCAACTGGCAGAAGTGGGAACGGGCCCCAGCCGTTTTGGGCGACCTGGCTGGCTGTGGCTGGTGGCTGCCGCTCCTTCTCTCACCCCCTTCTTCCTTCTCCTCGCTGCTCGTGCTCGGAGTCAGCATGGAGGCGGACGCTGTGCGGTCCGACCGGGGGCAGCAGGAGTCGGAGGGGGCTCGGGGACAACTAAGATGCGTCCCTGAATGGGGCGAGTGGTAAGCGCGAGCCTACCTTGCTTACCGCAAGATCCGGCCCAAGATCCGGCCCTACTGATATACAGTATGACTTTGTATTAGCTGGAGGGACATCTTGCAGCACATTTCGATCTAGTTTTTCAAACATTGAGTCTCAACCAATTCAACCTAGTTCGTGACGCCCACAAAATAATGTTTCCGGAGTCCAGCCACTGCTTTCAAAGTCCGGACCGCACAATTAAACAAGGATAATACTGTCAAACCAGGAACAGAATATTTTTCGGATGTTGTAATAACAAGGTCGCTTAGTCCGGCAGCTGGACGTTCGGGGAAGCGGACCACGCTCGGGGCAAAGAAAGCATCAGAATTGAAACCGACAGCAGTGGCCGTCATGGAGGCGGATGCCCGCCCTCTCAAAGTGAAGCCTAGGATTGCATTTCTCCGAATGCTGCTCTGCTGTGACCGGCCTTTCACTGGGTTTGTCGGACTGTGTTCTTGACGTTTCCAAAGCAACTGAATGCGAGTCTCTTACAAAAACAAGTGGGTGGCCTATCTCTTCTTTGCTCACAACACACAGAACCCGCGAAGGGTCATAGAATGAATAAAGTAAGTATTAGAAAGATCCAAAATATTTATATTATTCAGTACTGCATATAGGACATACATTACCCAAATGGGTGCAACGTTCAATTCCCACGCAGGGGTGATAAATCAACTGGTGAATAGTTCAGAAAAGTAAATCCATAAATTAGCCTCCAGAACTTTAGCAACACTGTAGAAGCAAAGCACCAGCGCCACCTAGTGTTCACCACCAGAACTTCAGCAACACTGTAGAAGCAAAGCACCAGCGCCACCTTGTGTTCTCCACCAGAACTTTAGCAACACTGTAGAAGCAAAGCACCAGCGCCACCTAGTGTTCACCACCAGAACTTGAGCAACACTGTAGAAGCAAAGCACCAGCGCCACCTAGTGTTCACCACCAGAAACTTTAGCAACACTGTAGAAGCAAAGCACCAGCGCCACCTAGTGTTCACCACCAGAACTTCAGCAACACTGTAGAAGGAAAGCACCATCGCCACCTAGTGTTCACCACCAGAAACTTTAGCAACACTGTAGAAGCAAAGCACCAGCGCCACCTAGTGTTCACCACCAGAACTTCAGCAACACTGTAGAAGCAAAGCACCATCGCCACCTAGTGTTCACCACCAGAACTTTAGCAACACTGTAGAAGCAAAGCACCAGCGCCACCTAGTGTTCACCACCAGAACTTCAGCAACACTGTAGAAGGAAAGCACCATCGCCACCTAGTGTTCACCACCAGAACTTTAGCAACACTGTAGAAGCAAAGCACCAGCGCCACCTAGTGTTCACCACCAGAACTTTAGCAACACAGTAGAAGGAAAGCACCATCGCCACCTAGTGTTCACCACCAGAACTTTAGCAACACTGTAGAAGCAAAGCACCAGCGCCACCTAGTGTTCACCACCAGAACTTGAGCAAAACTGTAGAAGCAAAGCACCAGCGCCACCTAGTGTTCACCACCAGAACTTTAGCAACACTGTAGAAGCAAAGCACCAGCGCCACCTAGTGTTCACCACCAGAAACTTTAGCAACACTGTAGAAGCAAAGCACCAGCGCCACCTAGTGTTCACCACCAGAACTTTAGCAACACAGTAGAAGGAAAGCACCATCGCCACCTAGTGTTGTTCACCACCAGAACTTTAGCAACATTGTAGAAGGAAAGCACCATCGCCACCTAGTGTTCACCACCAGAACTTTAGCAACACTGTAGAAGCAAAGCACCAGCACCACCTAGTGTTCACCACCAGAACTTTAGCAACACTGTAGAAGCAAAGCACCAGTGCCACCTAGTGTTCACCACCAGAAACTTTAGCAACACTGTAGCACCAGCAAAGTGCACCAGCGCCACCTAGTGTTCACCACCAGAACTTTAGCAACACTGTAGAAGCAAAGCACCAGCGCCACCTAGTGTTCACCACCAGAACTTTAGCAACACTGTAGAAGCAAAGCACCAGCCCCCTAGTGTTCACCACCAGAACTTTAGCAACACTGTAGAAGCAAAGCACCAGCGCCACCTAGTGTTCACCACCAGAAGTTTAGCAACACTGTAGAAGCAAAGCACCAGCGCCACCTAGTGTTCACCACCAGAACTTTAGCAACACTGTAGAAGCAAAGCACCAGCGCCACCTAGTGTTCACCACCAGAACTTCAGCAACACTGTAGAAGCAAAGCACCAGCGCCACCTAGTGTTCACCACCAGAACTTTAGCAACACTGTAGAAGCAAAGCACCAGCGCCACCTAGTTTTCACCACCAGAACTTTAGCAACACTGTAGAAGCCACTCTGCGGCGCACCCTGGTGGTCACCACCAGAACTTTAGCAACGCTGTAGAAGCAAAGCACCAGCGCCACCTAGTGTTCACCACCAGAACTTTAGCAACACTGTAGAAGCAAAGCACCAGCGCCACCTAGTGTTCACCCAGAACTTTAGCAACACTGTAGAAGCAAAGCACCAGCGCCACCTAGTGTTCACCACCAGAACTTTACCAACACTGTAGAAGCAAAGCACCAGCGCCACCTAGTGTTCACCACCAGAACTTTACCAACACTGTAGAAGCAAAGCACCAGCGCCACCTAGTGTTCACCACCAGAACTTTAACAACACTGTAGAAGCAAAGCACCAGCGCCACCTAGTGTTCACCACCAGAACTTCAGCAACACTGAAGAAGCAAAGCACCAGCGCCACCTAGTGTTCACCACCAGAACTTTAACAACACTGTAGAAGCAAAGCACCAGCGCCACCTAGTGTTCACCACCAGAACTTTAGCAACACTGTAGAAGCAAAGCACCAGCGCCACCTAGTGCTCACCACCAGAACTTTAGCAACACTGTAGAAGCAAAGCACCAGCGCCATCTAGTGTTCACCACCACAACTTTAGCAACACTGTAGAAGCAAAGCACCAGCGCCACCTAGTGTTCTCCACCAGAACTTTAGTTTTGTAAGTACTTTAGAACCAATTATAACCATGATCACCCAGGCCTACTATCTATCAATCCATCATTTCGTATCGTATCGTATCATCTATCTATCTATCATATCTATATCTATCTAGCATTTCAATCTACCATATCTATCAATCTTGCTATCTTATTTATTTTAGCATATAATCCGGAACTGTGGGCTTTATAATAAGTGTTCGCCAGGCACGGATCCTCCATCCGTCTCAGCGGTCTCAGCGTGTGAGGAGGGGCGAGGTGGTCTCCGAGGGCTCCCCACTACTCTGTGGGGTCCCCCAGGGGGCCATTCTCTCCCCTCTGTTATTTAACATCTACATGCAGTCGCTTGCACAGCTGGTGCGGAGTTATGGGCTGGAGTGTCACCAGTTCGCTGACGACACCCAGCTCATTCTGAGGATGGAGGGCAGGCCGGGTTCTGTCCCCGATAATTTCCAGCGCTGCCTCGAAGCCGTTACTGGATGGCTGCGAGCCAGTAGGTTGAGGGTGAATCCGCGAAGACGGAGATCTTGTGGCTGGGTCGCCCGGGTGATGTAGATGTCCAGCTTCCGAGCCTGGACGGTGCGGTGTTATGCCCATCGCCTTCCGTAAAGAGCCTGGGGGGTCCATTTGGACTCCCAGCTGACCATGGAGGCCCAGGTCTCTGCGGTCAGCAAGATCGCTTTTTTCCATCTGCGACAGGCAAGGAGGCTGGCCCCCTATCTATCTCTCCCGGAACGATCTGGCCACGGTGATCCAAGCCACAGTCATCTCAAGGCTGGATTACTGCAACGCGCTCTACGTTGGCCTTCCTCTGTCGGTGACCCGGAAGCTCAGGCTAGTGCAGAACACGGCCGCCCGGCTCCTGTCTGGCACGCCAGCTGGCGCCCACATAACACCTGTTTTGCAGGATCTGCACTGGCTGCCAATTGAGCACCGGATCACCTTCAAAGTGTTGGTCCTCCCCTTTAAGGCCTTACACGGCCTGGGGCCAGCGTACTTGAGGGACCGTCTCACCCCATATTGCCCTCCGAGATCACTTCGGTCTGAGGACTCCAATCTCCTGGAGATACCTTCAGCTAAACTCGCAAGGCTGACTGCTACCCGCCGGAGGGCGTTCTCTGTCATAGCACCTACGCTGTGGAACGCCCTCCCGGCCGGAACTCGGGCTATGAAGGACTTGCTCCCGTTTAGACGGGCCTGTAAAACATACCTGTTTAAGCAGGCCTTGGTGAGTAAGTCCTGCCCATGCCCCGCCATCTCTTCGCTCTTCTGAGGATGGTGTGCTGTTCATTGTTTTAACTGTTATTAATTACTGTACTGCTGTTGTTTTTAATTGTTTTTAACTGCTTATTGCCTGTATTTTACTGTGCCCTTCGGCTCCTGTAAGCCGCCGCGAGCCTCAGGGAGTCGGCGGCATAGAAGCCCGAATAATAAATAAAATAAATAAATATCCGCGGTCCTAGTATGAATTCAATCTTGCGTTTTCTCTGGCAAAGAGAGCTGGGCCTTTGCCAAACTAAAAATCCCAAGATCCCATAGCATTGAGCTCCCGCTTCTGCTTCAACTTGCTCAGCTTTGCGCACAAATCGACCCGCAAGCCAGCCTTTGGCGGCCTTTGATGCCCAATGAAAGAGAGTGCTCTTAGCTGTCAACTGCACAAGAGGCAAAGGTGAAGCCAATTCCTTCATTGGACTTGGCGGTAAAGCAGCATCTTTTGTATCTGATTAGAAGGGAAGAGGGCGGCTTAACGCTCTTGGCTGAATCAAAGGGAGCGGGGAGCCGAGGCATTCTCAATCTCCAAGGCTAATGCTTTGAAATGAGTCAGCAAGTATTTTGAAAAAAGAGATTGGAAGAGAGCGGGTTTAGTGTTTCTGGAGCGACAGTTCAGATTCACTGGAAGCAATGGGGGTGCAGGTGCGAATTTGCCCAAAAGGAATATACCACAGACCTGGTTGTAGCAGGCCCAGGCCCAGGCCCAGATTACCCTCGGGCGGCACTTTTTTGGGGGGGAGGGCAGCAGATCCGGACCACCCAAAAATTTCAAAAAAATCCCCCCAAAAATTCAATAAAATCCCCCCAAAAATTCAAAAAAATCCCCCCAAAAATTCAAAAAAATACCCCAAAAATTCAAAAAAATCCCCCCAAAATTCAAAAAAATACCCCAAAAAATTCAAAAAATACCCCAAAATTCAAAAAAAATACCCCAAAATTCAAAACCCCCAAAATTCAAAAAATACCCCAAAAATTCAAAAAAATACCCCAAACATTCAAAAAATACCCCAAAAATTCAAAAATATACCCCAAAATTCAAAAAATACCCCAAAATTCAAAAAATACCCCAAAAATTCAAAAAATACCCCAAAATTCAAAAATCCCCCCAAAAAAATTCAAAAATAACCCCAAAATTCAAAAAAATCCCCCAAAAAAAAAATCCCCAAAATTCAAAAAATACCCCAAAATTCAAAAATACCCCCAAAATTCAAAAAAATACCCCAAAAATTCAAAAATACCCCCAAAATTCAAAAAATCCCCCAAAATTCAAAAAAATACCCCCAAAATCCCCCAAAAATTCAAAAATACCCCCAAAATCAAAAAAAATACCCAAAAAATTCAAAAAAAAAATCAAAAACCCCCAAGGTTCAAAATTTCAAAAAAAATCCCCCAAAAATCAAAAAAAATACCCCAAAAATTCAAAAAATACCCCAAAAATTCAAAAAAATACCCCAAAATTCAAAAAAATACCCCCAAAATTCAAAAAAAAAATACCCCAAAATTCAAAAAATCCCCCAAAAATTCAAAAATACCCCCAAAATTCAAAAAAATCCCCCAAAAATTCAAAAAAATCCCCAAAAAATTCAAAAAAAAATTCAAAAAATACCCCAAAAATTCAAAAAATCCCCCAAAAATTCAAAAAAATCCCCCCAAAAAAATTCAAAAAAAAAATTTGATTTTTTTTAAAAGGACGCATGCGCAGCCGTCCCTCCCTTTGGTCTGCTCCCTCGGCTCTGCTTTAGGAGGGAGGGAGGATCGGCTCCGCCCATGACTCCACCCCTCCTCGCCTCCGGCTCCGCCCCCGCCTCCTCGCCGGCGCGGAGCCAATTCGCCCTCCCTCCTAAAGCCGGCCTGAAAAGGGCGTGACGATGCAAGGGAGGAGGCGGCGCAAATTCTCTCTCCGCCTCCTCCTCCCTGCCTGCCGACGCCAAGCCAGGGAGGTGGAGAGAAGCCGCGCCGCTGCCCCTCCTCCCTTGCGTGGCGTGTCGACGCAAGGGAGGAGGGCCAGCGGCGCGGCTTCTCCCTGCCTGGCGACACCAAGCCAGGGAGGCGGAGAGAAGCTATGTTGCCGCCCCTCCTCCCTTGCGTCGTCACGCCACGCAAGGGAGCAGGGGTGGCGGCGGGACTCCTCTCTGCCTCCTCCTCCCTGCAACCAAATCATGAAGACAACCAATGGACTTAGAGAGATTTGCATTTGTTTTGTTTTGGATGCATGTGTTATTTATGTAATAGGTCTATATTTATTATTTATATATTTTTTTATTTATATACTAGCTGAGGACCCGGCGGTGCCCCGGTTATTTGAGGAAGGCATTGTGTGCCAAGGCTGGTTCCCATTAGATGTTTACGTGGCTTGCAGTGGTCTCAGGAACTTAGTGAAGGTACTGCGAGTCCCATTGGCCATGGTCCATCCCCCTCCCAACAGCACCAGGATGAAGAGTGGGTCATGGGGACTATGTGTGTCACATTTGGTCTTGATTATTTCAACTCCCATCATCCGTGGTCCGTCCCACTCAAAACTGCACCAGGATGTAGAGTGGGTCATGGGGACTCTGTGTGCCAAGTTTGGGCCTGGTCTCTGATTTGTAGGGGCTGCAATGTTCTGTGGGGAATGAATTGGGTGAAGGTACTGCAAATCCCATCATCCGTGGTCCGTCCCACTCAAAACTACACCAGGATGTAGAGTGGGTCGTGGGTACTCTGTGTGCCAAGTTTGGGCCTGGTCTCTGATTTGTAGGGGCTGCAATGTTCTGTGGGGAATGAATTGGGTGAAGGTACTGCAACTCCCATCATCCGTGGTCCGTCCCACTCAAAACTGCACCAGGATGTAGAGTGGGTCATGGGTACTCTGTGTGCCAAGTTTGGGCCTGATCTCTGCTTTGTAGGGGCTGCAATGTTCTGTGGGGAATTAATTGGGTGAAGGTACTGCAACTCCCATCATCCGTGGTCCGTCCCACTCAAAACTGCACCAGGATGTAGAGTGGGTCATGGGTACTCTGTGTGCCAAGTTTGGGCCTGGTCTCTGATTTGTAGGGGCTGCAATGTTCTGTGGGGAATGAATTGGGCGAAGGTACTGCAAATCCCATCATCCGTGGTCCGTCCCACTCAAAACTGCACCAGGTTGTAGAGTGGGTCATGGGTACTCTGCGTGCCAAGTTTGGGCCTGGTCTCTGATTTGTAGGGGCTGCAATGTTCTGTGGGGAATGAATTGGGTGAAGGTACTGCAAATCCCATCATCCGTGGTCCGTCCCACTCAAAACTGCACCAGGATGTAGAGTGGGTCATGGGTACTCTGTGTGCCAAGTTTGGGCCTGGTCTCTGATTTGTAGGGGCTGCAATGTTCTGTGGGGAATGAATTGGGTGAAGGTACTGCAAATCCCATCATCCGTGGTCCGTCCCACTCAAAACTGCACCAGGATGTAGAGTGGGTCATGGGTACTCTGTGTGCCAAGTTTGGGCCTGGTCTCTGATTTGTAGGGGCTGCAATGTTCTGTGGGAAATGAATCGGGTGAAGGTACTGCAAATCCCATCATCCGTGGTCTGTCCCACTCAAAACTGCACCAGGATGTAGAGTGGGTCATGGGTACTCTTTGTGCCAAGTGTGGGCCTTATCTCTGATTTGTAGGGGCTGCAATGTTATGTGGGGAATGAATTGGGCGAAGGTACTGCAACTCCCATCATCCGTGGTCAGTCCCACTCAAAACTGCACCAGGATGTAGAGTGGGTCATGGGTACTCTGTCTGCCAAGTTTGGGCCTGGTCTCTGATTTGTAGGGGCTGCAATGTTCTGTGGGGAATGAATTGGGCGAAGGTACTGCAAATCCCATCATTTATGAGCCATTGTGTCGTAAACAGCAGCAGGTTTGTATAGTACCCTACTACTACTACTACTACTACTACTACTACTACTACTAAACCATCTAGTCCGTGAGCTGCTTGTTGCTGACGATGCTGCCCTTGTCGCCCATTCAGAAGCAGCCCTGCAGCGCCTCACGTCCTGCTTTGCAACAGCTGCAGAGCTGTTTGGGCTGGAAGTCAGCCGGAAGAAAAGGGAAGTCCTCTACCAGCCCGCACCACAGGAAGAACACCATCATCCTCATGTCAGCATAGGCAAATCTGTGCTTGAGTCCGTGCAGCAGCTCACCTCCCTGGGAAGCATCATCTCTTCAGACACCAAGATTGATAAAGAGATAGATCACAGATTAGCAAAGGCAGAGAGTGCGTTTGGAAGGCTTCACAAAAGAGTCGGGAGCAGAGGTGCTCACTAGGTAGATCGTGATCTACTGGTAGATCTCGAAGGGCGTCCTGGTAGATCCCAAGCAGATTGCAGGCACAGTGTGTATGGCTTCCATGCCATTTGTGAGGAATGCTCAGGGGCTTATTGTACTCAAGTGTAGTTGAATTCAGTCTTAAAATGTTTTATATGCCTCTCACTGAAATACATTTCCTAATATTTTGCTTTAATGTCTCTCTGAGTAGTGGGCAGGTAGATCTTTGGGACTTGGTTGTTTTATAAGTAGCTCGCATTCTGGAAAAGTGTGAGCGCCCCTGGTCTGGAGCAACAAGCACCTGAGGCAAAGCACCAAAATCAGTGTGTACAGAGCTATCATACTGTCTATTCTCTTCTATGGGTCTAAAACATGGGTCACCTATCGCCAACACGTAGGCCATGGCCTAGGGCGGCAACCATGGGGGGCGGCAGGTCCGGACCCCCCCAAATTAAAATAATAATATTTTTTTAAAAAAGTTCGATCTTCGGGTGCACCTGTGCGCGGAGCACCATAGGCCCTAGGGCCTCTGACGTGGCTTCCCGCTGCCCCCTCCTCGCTCGGGTTGGCCCCGCCCCTCCTTCCTTCACTGACGGAAGAAGGGGCGGAGCCGATGCCGACGCGAGTGAGGAGGAGGCGGAGGGAAGTCCCACTGCCCCCTCCTCGCTCGCGTCGGCCCCGCCCCTCCTTCCTTCACTGACGGAAGAAGGGGCGGAGCCGATGCCGACGCGAGCGAGGAGGAGGCGTAGGGGAGTCCCACGCCCCCTCCTTGCTCACGTTGGCGTTGGCCCTCCTCCTTCCTTCACTGAAGGAAGGAGGGGCGGAGCCGACACCGGCGCGAGTGAGGAGGAGGTGGAAGTCCCGCCACCCCCTCCTCGCTCGCGTCAGCCCCGTCCCTCCTTCCTTCAGTGATGGAAGGAGGGGCGGGGCTGACACCGGCAGCAAGTGAGGAGGAGGCGGAAGGAAGTCCCGCCGCCCCTCCTCGCTCGCGTTGGTCCCGCATCTTTCCTTCACTGACGGAAGAAGGGGCGGAGCCGATGCCGACAGTGAGGAGGAGGCGGAGGGAAGTCCCACTGCCCCCTCCTCGCTCGCGTCGGCCCGCCCCTCCTTCCTTCACTGATGGAAGAAGGGGCGGAGCCGATGCCGTCGCGAGTGAGGAGGCGGCGGAGGGAAGTCCCACTGCCCTGTCCTCTCTCGCGTTGCCCCCGCCCCTCCTTCCTTCACTGACGGAAGGAGGGGCGGGGCCGATGCCGACGCGAGTGAGGAGGAGGCGGAGGGGAAGTCCCACTGCCCCTCCTCGCTCGCGTCGGCCCGCCCCTCTTTCCTTCACTGACGGAAGAGGGGCGGAGCGATGCCGACGCAGTGAGGAGGAGGCGGAGGAAGTCCCACTGCCCTGTCCTCTCTCGCGTTGGCCCCGCCCCTCCTTCCTTCACTCACGGAAGGAGGGGGGCCGATGCCGGCGCGAGCAAGGCGGAGGTGGAGGAAGTCCCACTGCCCCGTCCTCGCTCGCGTCGGCCCGCCCCTCCTTCCTTCACTGACGGAAGAAGGGGCGGGGCCGATGCCGACGCGAGTGAGGAGGCGGAGGAAGTCCCACTGCCCCGTCCTCGCTCGTGTCGGCCCCACCCCTTCTTCCTTCACTGACGGAAGAAGGGGCGGAGCCGATGCCGACGCGAGTGAGGAGGAGGCGGAGGGAAGTCCCGCCGCCCCCTCCTTGCTCGCGTCAGCGTCGGCCCTCCTTCCTTCACTGAAGGAAGGAGGGGCGGGGCCTACACCGGCGCGAGTGAGGAGGAGGCGGAAGGAAGTCCCCGCCGCCCCTCCTCGCTCGCGTCAGCCCCTCCCTCCTTCCTTCAGTGATGGAAGGAGGGGCGGGGCCGACACCGGCGCGAGTGAGGAGGAGGCGGAGGGAAGTCCCGCTGCCCCCTCCTCGCTGGCGTCGGCCCCGCCCCTCCTTCCTTCACTGACGGAAAGAGGGGCGGGGCCGATGCCGACGCGAGTGAGGAGGAGGCGGAGGAAGTCCCACTGCCCCTCCTCGCTCGCGTTGGCCCCGCCCCTCCTTCCTTCACTGACGGAAGAAGGGGCGGAGCCGATGCCAGCGAGTGAGGAGGAGGCGGAGGGAAGTCCCACTGCCCTGTCCTCTCTCGCGTTGGCCCCGCCCCTCCTTCCTTCACTCACGGAAGGAGGGGCGGGGCCGATGCCGGCGCGAGCAAGGCGGAGGTGGAGGGAAGTCCCACTGCCCCGTCCTCGCTCGCGTCGGCCCCGCCCCTCCTTCCTTCACTGACGGAAGAAGGGGCGGAGCCGATGCCGACGCGAGTGAGGAGGCGGAGGGAAGTCCCACTGCCCCCGTCCTCGCTCGTGTCGGCCCCACCCTTCTTCCTTCACTGACGGAAGAAGGGGCGGAGCCGATGCCGGCGAGTGAGGAGGAGGCGGAGGGAAGTCCGCCGCCACCTCCTCACTCGCGTTGCCCCTCCTTCCTTCACTGAAGAAAGGAGGCGGGGCCTACACCGGCGCGAGTGAGGAGGAGGCGGAAGGAAGTCCCGCCGCCCCCTCCTCGCTCGCGTCAGCCCCCTCCCTCCTTCCTTCAGTGATGGAAGGAGGGGCGGGGCCAACACCGGTGTGAGTGAGGAGGAGGCGGAGGGAAGTCCCACTGCCCCCTCCTCGCTCGCGTCGGCCCCGCCCTCCTTCCTTCACTGACGGAAGAAGGGGCGGAGCCGATGCCGACGCGAGTGAGGAGGAGGCGGAGGGAAGTCCCACTGCCCCCTCCTCACTCGCGTTGGCCCCGCCCCTCCTTCCTTCACTCACAAAAGGAGGGGCGGGGCCGATGCCGGCGCGAGCAAGGCGGAGGTGGTGGGACGTCCCACTGCCCCCTCCTCGCTCGCGTCGGCCCCGCCCCTCCTTCCTACACTGACGGAAGAAGGGGCGGAGCCGATGCCGGCGCAGTGAGGAGGCGGAGGGAAGTCCCACTGCCCGTCCTCGCTCGTTTCGGCCCCACCCCTTCTTCCTTCACTGACAGAAGAAGGGGCGGAGCCGATGCCGGCGCGAGTGAGGAGGAGGCGGAGGAAGTCTCGCCGCCACCTCCTCACTCGCGTTGGCGTTGGCCCTCCTTCCTTCACTGAAGGAAGGAGGGGCGGGGCCTACACGGCGCGAATGAGGAGGAGGCGGAAGGAAGTCCCGCCGCCCCTCCTCGCTCGCGTCAGCCCCTCCCTCCTTCCTTCAGTGATGGAAGGAGGGGCGGGGCCAACACCGGTGTGAGTGAGGAGGAGGCGGAGGAAGTCCCACTGCCCCCTCACTCGCGTGCCCCTCCCTCCTTCCTTCACTGACGGGGGCAGAGCTGATGCCGACGTGAGTGAGGAAGAGGTGGAGGGAAGTCCCACCGCCCCCTCCTTGCTCGCGTCGGCCCCGCCCCTCCTTCCTTCACTGACGGAAAGAGGGGTGGGGCCGATGCGGAGGGAAGCCGGCGGCATCGGCGTCGGCCCTCCTTCCTTCAGGAAGGAGGGCCCCCCGCAAGCGGCCCCACCCCCTGCAAACGGCCCCACCCCCGCAAGCGGCCCCACCCCCTGGGGCGGGGGCGGCACTTCCAGAGTGCCACAAACCGTTAATCGGGGCCTGCTTCCAGTGGGTCATGTGTCCCAAGTGTGATTGGATTCCATCATTGGTTGAGTTCGGAATGTTCTTTGATTGTAGGTTGACTATAAATCCCAGCCGCTACAACCCCCAAAGACAAAATAAATCCCCCACAACCCCCACCAGTATTCAAATTTGGGCATATCACGTATACGTGCCAAATTTGGTCCAATGAATGAAAATACATCCCGCATTTCAGAGAACTTGAGACCCCGTGGCCCTCCGCCGGCCCACCCTCGACCGGTTTCGGCCACTGGACGCAGATGCTGTTGATAAGATAGTGGCTGCAACTAGGCCTACCACCTGCTCCTCGACCCGTGCCCCTCCTGGCTTGTTAGATCGTGCCTGGAGGGGTTACGTGGCCTCTGTTGAACATCGTAAACAGCTCCCTTGAGCAAGGAGTCTTCCCAGAGTGCTTAAAAGAGGCGGTGGTAGCTCCATTACTGAAGAAACCGTCACTAGACCGGGCGGTTCCCTCCAACTACCGACCAGTGTCGAACCTTTCGTACCTGGGGAAGGTAGTTGAGAGGGGCAGTAACGAGCAGTTGCAGTCCTTCTTAGATGATGCAACATGGCTAGACCCCCTTCCAGTCCGGCTTCCGTTCGGGGCACGGGACGGAGACGGTCCTGGTCTCCATCACAGACCAACTCCGCTGCCAGCTCGACCAAGGCGGGTCTGCGCTGCTCGTGTTATTGGACCTCACGGCAGCGTTTGACACGATCGACCACAATCTATTGATCCACCGCCTGGCCGTGGCTGGAGTGAGGGGACTGCCCTTAAATGGCTGACCTCCTTCCTCCACCAGCGGTCTCAGCGTGTGAGGAGGGGGGGGTGGTCTCCGGGCTCCCCACTACTCTGTGGGGTCCCCAGAGGGCCATTCTCTCCCCTCTGTTATTTAACATCTACATGCAGCCGCTTGCACAGCTGGTGGAGTTATGGGCTGGAGTGTCACCAGTACGCTGGCGACACCCAGCTCATTCTGAGATGGAGGGCAGGCCGGGTTCTGTCCCCGATAATTTCCAACACTGCCTCGAAGCCGTTACTGGATGGCTGTGAGCCAGTAGGTTGAGGGTGAATCCGGCGAAGACGGAGATCTTGTGGCTGGGTCGCCCGGGTGATGTTAATGTCCAGCTTCCGAGCCTGGACGGTGCGGTGTTATGCCCATCGCCTTCCGTAAAGAGCCTGGGAGTCCATTTGGACTCCCAGCTGACCATGGAGGCCCAGGTCTGCGGTCAGCAAGATCGCTTTTTCACCTGCGACAGGCAAGGAGGCTGGCCCCCTATCTCTCCCGGAACGATCTGGCCACGGTGATCCAAGCCACAGTCATCTCAAGGCTGGATTACTGCAACGCTCTCGTTGGCCTTCCTCTGTCGGTGACCCGGAAGCTCAGGCTAGTGCAGAACACTGCCGCCCGGCTCCTGTCTGGCACGCCAGCTGGCGCCCACATCACACCTGTTTTGCAGGATCTGCACTGGCTGCCAATTGAGCACCGGATCCCCTTCAAAGTGTTGGTCCTCCCCTTTAAGGCCTTACACGGCCTGGGGCCAGCGTATCTGAGGGACCGTCTCACCCCATATTGCCCTCCGAGATCACTTCGGTCTGAGGACTCCAATCTCCTGGAGATACCTTCAGCTAAACTCGCAAGGCTGGCTGCTACCCGCCGGAGGGCGTTCTCTGTCATAGCACCTACGCTGTGGAACGCCCTCCCGGCCGGAACTCGGGCTATGAAGGACTTGCTCCCGTTTAGACGGGCCTGTAAAACATACCTGTTTAAGCAGGCCTTTGGTGAGTAAGTCCTGCCCATGCCCCGCCATCTCTTCGCTCTTCTGAGGATGATGTGCTGTTCATTGTGTTAACTGTGTTATTAATTACTATACTGCTGTTGTTTTTAATTGTTTTTAACTGCTTATTGCCTGTATTTTACTGTGCCCTTCGGCTCCTGTAAGCCGCCGCGAGCCTCAGGGAGTCGGCGGCATAGAAGCCCGAATAATAAAATAAATAAATAAAATAAATAAATAAATATTAACAGTAGCAAAATTACAGTTATGAAGTAGCAATGAAAATACCGTATTTTTCGCACCATAAGGCGCACCTGCTGATAAGACGCACCTAGATTTTCGAGGAGGAAAATTGGGGAAAAAATGGGGGCTGGCTACACTAATATGGAGGGGAGACACTAACATGGAGGCGCTGGAGCAGGGGTGGCGCGATGTACTCACGCTATATTCGCGCACCCCCGGCGGCTCCCGCGCATGCCCAGACTCTCGCCGCCGTGTCGCCGCAGCCAGCCGGCGGGGCGGAAGAGGGACTCACGCGCTCATGGACCCGAGGAGGAGCAGGAGGAGGGGGGGAGGCCATGAGGCGGCCCCACGGAGACGCAGCGGCAGCAGCAGCAGCCGCAGCAGCGGAGGGCCCGAAGCCAGAGGCGCATCTTTGTGACGTCACGAAGATGCGCCTCTGCCGAGGAGGAAAGCCTCGCCGCCGCGCGCTGTAAGAACGCCCGGAAGAGAGGAGGGAGGGAGGGAGGGAAGGAGGAAGAGTTCCCTCCCTCCTCTCTTCCGGGCGTTCTTACAGCGTGCGGCCGGGCGAGGCTTTCTCCTCGGCAGAGGCGCATCTTCGTGACGTCACTCGGCAGAGGCGCGACGGTGACATCACGAAGATGCGCCTCTGGCTTCGGGCCCTCCGCTGCTGCGGCTGCTGCTGCCGCTGCGTCTCCGTGGGGCCGCCCTCGTGGCCTCCCCCTCCTGCTCCTCCCGGGTCCGTGAGCGGCGTGAGTCCCCTCTTCCGCCCGTTCCTCCAGCGACACGGCGGCGAGAGTCTGGGCATGCGCGGAGCCGCGGGAGCCGCCGGGGCCCCCCGCGAATATAGCGTGAGTACATCGCCGCCCCTCTGCTCCAGCGCCTCCCCCCCCCTCCCTGCCTGCATCTTTGCTCCATAAGACGCAGCTGATTTTTCTTCCTACTTTGGGAGGAAAAAAACTGCGTCTTATGGTGCGAAAAAGACGGTAGTTATGGTTGAGGGGTCACCACAACATGAGGAACGGTATTGAGGGGTTGCGGTATTCGGAAGACTGAGAAACACTGGAATGTAAAGTTGAGAATGGCACAATGCCACGAGGCTAATTGCCAGTGTGGCCGCCCATGCTGAGGCTGCGTTGTTTGAGCCTCGTGTTTCTTCAGAACGCCTTTAATACTATTACTTGGAGAATTCCACTGGCACGGTGCCATTGCTTCCGACAGCCGTCCCAACCAAGGCTGAGACTGGACTGGAATGCTTTAAACATGCAAACCAGTGTTCCCCAAGCAGTGTACCATGGCACACTAGCGTGCCGTGAGCGATCCTCAGGTGTGCCGTGGGAAATGGGAGCCTCCAACCCCCTTCCTTCCCCCTCCTGCCGAACACTTTTTCTTCTCCACTCGGGCTCCCTTCTTCCCAGCCTCGCTCTGCTCGCTTTGCCTTGCTTTGCTCTGGGGCGAGTCTGCGCAGTAGCGCCCGCCCGGGTCACACCTTCCTCCCTCCCCCCTGAACACGCTCACACTGCCCCCTCGGATCAACATGGCGGCAGAAGCGGCAGTGTAAAAGGAAAAGTCAGTGTTGGGCAGGAGGGGGAAGAAAGGGCGCGAAGGGGAAGGGAGAGGTCTCTGTCGAAAGCTGGCATGGGCAAACTTGGACCTTCCAGGTGTTTTGGACTCCAACTCCCACCATTCCTAGCATCCTCAGACCCTTTTTCCCCCCCCCCCTCAGCCACTTAAGCAGGAAAGGGCCTCAGGCTGTTAGGAATGGTGGGAGTTGAAATCCAAAGCACCCAGAGGACCGAAGTTTTCCCATGCCTGTTTGAGGGACCTTCAAGTGGTGAGCCAAAGCACCCAAACTCAAGGTCAATTCCCAAGCAAACCCTTTCAGTACTTTCTGTTGGTAATGAGAGTTCAATATGCCAAGTTTGGTTCAATTCCGTTGTTGCAAGAGTTCAGGATGCTCTTTGATTGTGTGTTAACTATAAATCCCAGAAACTGTAACTCCCAAATGTCAAGGTCTATTTTCCCCAAACTCCATCTGTGTTCACATTTGGGCATATTGAGTATTCATGCCAAGTTTTGGTCCTGATCCAACATTGTTTCAGTCCACAGTGCTCTCTGGGTGTAGGTGAACTACAACTCCGAAACTCAAGGTCAATGCCCACCAAACTCTGCTGGCTTGGCACTGCCCCCTCAAGGCTGGCGAAGCTGTGGGAGAACTGAAGCCAAGGGGAGGGGGCGGGGCATGGCGCCCTCTCCCCCCCCAGCTTCAGCGCTCACACAGCTTCACCAGCCTTGAGGGGCAGTGCCAAGCCAGCAGTGGCAGAGCCAGCACAATGCTGGCTTGGCACTGCCCCTCAAGGCTGGCGAAGCTGTGGGAGAACTGAAGCCAGGGGAGGGGCGGGGCATGGCGCCCCTCTCCCCCAGCTTCAGCGCTCACACAGCTTCACCAGCCTTGAGGGTAGTGCCAAGCCAGCGGTGGCAGAGCCAGCACAATGCTGGCTTGGCACTGCCCCTCAAGGCTGGCGAAGCTGTGGGAGAACTGAAGCCAGGGGGGGGCGGGGCATGGCCCTCTCCCCCAGCTTCAGCGCTCACACAGCTTCACCAGCCTTGAGGGGGCAGTGCCAAGTCAGCAGTGGCAGAGCCAGCACAATGCTGGCTTGGCACTGCCCCTCAAGGCTGGCGGCTGTGGGAGAACTGAAGCCAGGGGGAGGGGCGGGGCATGGCGCCCCTCCCCCCAGCTTCAGCGCTCACACAGCTTCACCAGCATTGAGGGGGCAGTGCCAAGCCAGCAGTGGCAGAGCCAGCACAATGCTGGCTTGGCACTGCCCCCTCAAGGCTGGCGGCTGTGGGAGAACTGAAGCCAGGGGAGGGGGGGGCATGGCGCCCTCTCCCCCCAGCTTCAGCGCTCACACAGCTTCACCAGCCTTGAGGGGTAGTGCCAAGCCAGCGGTGGCAGAGCCAGCACAATGCTGGCTTGGCACTGCCCCTCAAGGCTGGCGGCTGTGGGAGAACTGAAGCCAGGGGAGGCGGGGCATGGCGCCCTCTCCCCCAGCGTCAGCGCTCACCCAGCTTCACCAGCCTTGAGGGGGTAGTGCCAAGCCAGCGGTGGCAGAGCCAGCACAATGCTGGCTTGGCACTGCCCCCTCAAGGCTGGCGAAGCTGTGGGAGAACTGAAGCCAGGGGGAGGGGGCGGGGCATGGCGCCCTCTCCCCCCCAGCTTCAGCGCTCACACAGCTTCACCAGCCTTGAGGGGGTAGTGCCAAGCCAGCGGTGGCAGAGCCAGCACAATGCTGGCTTGGCACTGCCCCCTCAAGGCTGGCGAAGCTGTGGGAGAACTGAAGCCAGGGAGGGGCGGGGCATGGCGCCCTCTCCCCCAGCTTCAGCGCTCACACAGCTTCACCAGCCTTGAGGGGGCAGTGCCAAGTCAGCAGTGGCAGAGCCAGCACAATGCTGGCTTGGCACTGCCCCCTCAAGGCTGGCGAAGCTGTGGGAGAACCGAAGCCAGGGGGAGGCGGGGCATGGCGCCCTCTCCCCCTCAGCTTCAGCGCTCACACAGCTTCACCAGCCTTGAGGGGGCAGTGCCAAGCCAGCAGTGGCAGAGCCAGCACAATGTTGGCTTGGCACTGCCCCTCAAGGTTGGGCAGCTGCTGGGAGTGCCGAAGCCAGGGAGGGGGAGCCAGGCTGCGCCATGCCTCGCCCCTGGCTTCAGCCCTCCCAGCAGCTGCTCCAGCCTTGAGGGCAGTGCCAAGCCAGCGGTGGCAGAGCCAGCACAATGCTGGCTTGGCACTGCCCCCTCAAGGCTGGCGAAGCTGTGGGGGAACTGAAGCCAGGGGGGAGGTGGCGGGGCATGGTATGGCCTGGCTCCTCCCTCCCTCCCTGGCTTCGGCACTCCCAGCAGCTGCTCCCAGCAGGCCACCGTCCCCAGCCATTCTTTACTGTGTTAGAGTGTCATTTTTGTGTCATTTTGGTTGGTGGTGTGCCCCCGGATTTTTTTTAATGTGAAAAGTGTGCTGCGGCTCAAGAAAGGTTGGGAAACACTGACCTACGGGACCCACCGCCAAGAGACTACACTTGGACGTCACGTGGTGTGTCCTGCGTACAAGTTGAATACCTCGGGCGAGAGTCGACAGCCGAAAGGAAGAACTGTTTCGAGACTGAAAACAAATAAGATCAACAGCGACGGGTGACGACGCAAATGGCAAAATTGTGCCGGGGGGTAGAAGCCGGGAAATCCACCGTGGTTTTCTCTCCTGCGGGAGTGCTTCCAGGCTTTGATGTACTATGCACGCTCGTTGAATATTTAAATAGGGAATGGCAGTGATTGACAGGAGGGGAAAAGGCTCCTTTCTTCCCATAGAGCGTTGCAGAGCTGTGGCTTGTGTCTCCATTCCGTTCAGGGCTCGGCGCATGGCGCGTGGGGCACCCATCCTTTCCTGTGGCTCATTTCCTCCTGGTTCTGCTGCATGGCACCTGATTCACAGCCTTCCTCGCATCTCCCTCCTCACTATAAATCAGGATTGTTCCACTTTGCGGCTGTGTTGTGGGGGGGACGACGACACGGAAGCGAGATGGTACATGCCTCCAGCTCTTCTGAGCCCCAACTGTATTCGGAGCCAAGGGTTGCGATTGCTATGCGTGGCGGAAGAGCACCGAGTGGGAGGATAGGAAGAACTCCCTCGCTCTCCACCAAATCATAAGGAGAAGAAGGAGAAGAAGAGGAAGGCATGGCCAGGGCGAAGCTGAAGAAGTCGCCGTCGGACAGCAATGCCCACCAGAAAAGCATCCCGCCGCTGGCCACCACCGAGGACGTCCCGGGGGTCAGCCCCCTGTTGCCGGCCCGAAGGATGGGCTCCGTAGGCAGCGAAGCCGGACACAGGTACCACAGAGGTCTGCATGCCGTGGGGTGGAGTGGCCCCCTAGGTTTGTGGGCCCGGAAGGCGCTGGAGACCCGGGTTCCCCTCTTGGGTTGAACCCGACACCTTGCGCGGATTTGGTACCTCATGTTTACGTCCGGGGCACATTGAGACCACTTGGTATGGCGGTAATGGGTCCAGATCCTGCCAGATCCTTCTCTGCACCATTTTTGGGACAACTCAGAGGTTGGGAATGGACTCTTCTCCTAGAGGGTCTCTCCCTCCTCTCGGCCTGTCTCGTGCATTGCGAGGGTGGGGGCTCGGAGGGAGAAAACAAAGCCCAGTGCTGCATCCATCCATCCATCCATGCGCCCGCCTTGTGGGTGCATTGGCGATCAGGGAAGGGGGAGAAGCCCAGCCTGTTCTTCGAAACCCGGCATGTGCTTTTGTGTGTTCCCTGTGAGATCATGCCTGGACAATGACGGTCCCGGCACTGCAGATCCCCAGAAGCGAGCCTTCCTCTCCCTCCCCTTGTCTGCCTCTCCTTTTCTCTCTGAGCCTGTCTCTTTCCTTCATTCGCCACCAACTGCCTTCTCTTGCAAATCGTGTCTCTCCCACCAATGATGTGCTGCATATTTGGCTCGGTGTTCTCTTTTCCTGGCCGTAAACAGAGGATATTAAAAAATGGAGGGGGGGGGGGAGTAGTTGTTTAACTGAGTCAGCATGGACTGGGAGGGAGGGAGGAAGCTGGGCTGGAAGCAGTGGGAAATCCTATTGTATTGCCTCTGGAAACTGGGGAGAAGCAGCGGGTTGTACGCATCGTCTCCAAATAGCAAATGCATATATTACAAGCCAGGGCAAAAAAAAAAAACCCAAACAAAACGTTGGATTGGGTACTTGTTGGCTTCTCTGGTGAATGTCTTTTGGGTTAGCAGAAGATCGTAGAATCATAGAGTTGGAAGAGTCCTCATGGGCCATCCCAGTGGTTCCCAAGTGGGCAGGCCCGGATCAGGCTCTTTTGGCGCCCTAGGCCAAAGGCTCTGCCCCAGCCCTGCCCCCGGCTCCTCCCCGCTCCGCCCCAGCTCCTCCCCAGCCCCCCGCCCCCCAGCTCCTTCCCTCTCCACCCCAGCCCCAGCTCCTCTCCTGCTCCACCCCACCCCACCCCTGGGTCCTCCCTGCTCTGCCCCCTCCCCCTGGCTCCTCTCTGTCCCCGCCCCACCCCTGGCTCCTCCCCACTCCACCCCAGCCCAGATCCTTCCCGCCCCGCCCCAGCTCCTCCCTGCTCCTGCCCTGCCCCTCCCCCACCTCCACCCCAGCCCCAGCTCCTCCCCCTCCATCCCTGCCCCCCGGCCCTCCCCTCCACCCCAGCCCCACCCCTGGCTCCTCCCTGACCCACCCCTGGCTCCTCCCCGCTCCGCCCCCACACCCAGCTTCTCCCCACCCCACCCCGGCTCCTCCCCACTCCACCCCAGCCCCACCCCTGGCTCCTCCCCTGCCCCACCCCCGGCTCCTCCCTGCTCCTGCCCTGCCCTCGGCTCCTCCCCGCTCCACCCCAGCCCCACCCCAGCTCCTCCCCCTCCATCCCTGCCCCACCCCCGGCTCCTCCCCACTCCACCCCAGCCCCATCCCTGGCTCCTCCCCACTCCACCCCAGCCCCACCCCTGGCTCCTCCCCGCTCCACCCTTGGCTCCTCCCCCTCTGCCCCGCCCCACCCCCAGCTCCTTCCCGCTCCACCACAGCCCCACCCGGCTTCTCCCCACCCCCACCCCACCCCTGGGTCCTCTGCCCCCCTCCCCGGCTCCTCTTTCCCCGCCCCACCCCTGGCTCCCCCACTCCACCCCAGCCCCACCCCCGACTCCTACCCACTCCGCCCCACCTCTGGCTCCTCCCTGCTCCTGCCCTGCCCTCGGCTCCTCCCCGCTCCACCCCAGCCCCAGCTCCTCCCCACTCCATCCCTGCCCTGCCCGGCTCCTCCCCACTCCACCCCAGCCCCACCCCTGGCTCCTCCCTGACCCACCCCTGGCTCCTCCCCACTCCGCCCCACCCCAGCTACTCCCCACCCCACCCCGGCTCCTCCCCACTCCACCCCAGCCCCACCCCTGGCTCCTCCCTGACCCACCCCTGGCTCCTCCCCACTCCACCCCCACCCCAGCTCCTCCCCAACCCGCCCGGCTCCTCCCCCTCCACCCCAGCCCCACCCCCCGACTCCTACCCCAGCCCCACCTCTGGCTCCTCCCCCTGCCCCTGCCCCGCCCCCAGCTCCTCCCCCACTCTGCCTCCGCCCCGCCCCTCCTCCCTACTCCACCCCAGCCCCACCCTTGGCCCTCCTGCTCCTCCCCCACCCCACCCGGCTCCTCCCCCTCCTCCCCTGCCCCACCCTGGCTCCGCCCCACCCCACCCCAGCTCCTCCCCACCCCGCCCCCCAGCTCCTCCTCCACCCCACCCCCACCCCCGGCTCCTCCCGCTCCGCCTCCCCTGCCCCTGCCTCCTCCCCCCTCCCCCAGCCCCGGCTCCTCCTCCCGCTCCGCCCCCGCCCCACCCCCGGCTCCTCCCTGTTCTGCCCCAGCCCTGCCTCCGGCTCCGCCCCACCCCAGCTCCTCCCTGCTCCTCCCTGCTCCGCCCCCAGCTCGGCCCCCGCCTCCTCGCCGGCTCCTCCCTCCCTCCTAAAGCCACTATGCCGGCCTGAGAAGCGGCCAAAATCGCGGATTTAGGAGGGAGGGAGGAGCTGTGGGGAGGCCCCACATCGGCTCCGGGGGTGGAGCTTTCCTTCCTCCTCGCGCCAACAAGGAGGTGGGGGCGGAGCCAGGGGTGGGGCAGAGCCGAGGGCGGGGGCAGAGCCGAGGGGAGCAGAGCAAAGGAGGGGGCGGCCGTGGATGGCGCTTACGCCACCGTGCCCATGTGCCCTTTATATATATTATTTATTTATTTTTTTGAATTTTTAAAAACTTTTTTTTGGGGGGTCCGGACCTGCTGCCCCCGCAAAGGTGCCGCCCTAGGCCCGGGCCTAGGGTGGCCTTATGGGTAATCCGGCCTGCTTGTGGGCGGTGGGGTGATCCAGGGGGGAATTTGGGGGGCGTTGAACCCCTGTAAGGGGGCAGTGGCATCAGGCTCGGATTAACACCTTTTTGCACCCTAGGCCACACTTTGGAATTACGCCCCCTTTAAGCCAACCCCTACCGCACCCCCCACTTTCTCTCCCCCTCCTCCGCCTCATGCCGCCGCATCCTTCCCGTCCTGTGCCAATGGGGCTGAGGGGAAAGGTGCGCACATGCTGTCACTGAAGAGAAGGGAACGGGCCCCTTTGTGTGGCGGGGAGCGAGTTCGTTACCCCTCGGGAAGGAGGCAGAGGAGGGCCCAAAGGGACGGGGAAAGCCGGGCTGGGTTCAGAGCATGCTCTTCGTCTGGGGCAGCGGCTTCAGAGGCGGCCCCACGTGCAGCTCATGGCCCAGAGAGTCGGGCTACAGAGAGTCGGGGCCTTCCTCCGCCTCAGGCTCCCCTCCGGACCTCCACGCCGCCGCAAGCCGCCCTTCTTTCCCTCAGCATCCTCTTCCCTCAGCAGCCTGCGAAGGAAGCTGCTCCGAGCCAGGCCAGGCCTGGCGCCCCCTCCCCTCCTCTCAGGCTGAGAAGCAGCGGCGTAGATGGATGGGCTGAGGCTGACGCGGCCAGCACGAGCGCTGCCTCCGCGGAGCCCGGCCTTGGCTCCGCCTCCTTTTGGGTACCAGGCGGCAGGAGCCAATCGCGGCGCGATATTTTTATTATTTTATAACATTTTTATTCAATTTTTTTTTTGGTCTGTGATTCTGCGCCCCCATCGGCTTGCGCCCCTAGGCCATGGCCTAGGTTGGCCCTATGGGTAAACCGGGCCTGGGTGGCGTCAGCCAGGCCACAGGCTCCCCGCAGGGCCCACCCCCTGCCTCCGATGGAAGCGCGAGTGGCTCCGCACCTCCTTGCTTGTTACACATTGAACATAATTAAAGCATAGTGATTTAGTGAAGGAGTTGTGGCAGGGAGAAGAGGAGGAGTTGGGGTCGGGCCCCTTCGATTTGGGACACTTGTTATAGGGCCCGTCGAGTGGCGTGATTGGTTTGGCCTAAGAGCCTGAGGCCTCCTTTCCCAGTCAGGCCCGGATTAACCATAAGGCCACCCTAGGCCATGGCCTAGGGCGGCACCTTGTGGGGGGCAGCAGGTCCGGACCCCCAAAAAAGTTTTTTAAAAATTCAAAAAAATTTTAAATTTTTTTTTAAAAGGGCGCATGCACACGGGGGCGTAAGCGCCATCCACGGCCGCCCCCCCCCCCCAGCTCTGCTCTCCTCGGCTCCTCCCCCACCCTCAGCTCTGCCCCACCCCCGGCTCCGCCTCCGCCTCCTCGCACGCCCCTCCCTTGGCTCACGCCCCCCCCAGCCTGTGTTTCCCTGCTTCTCGCGTGGGGGCGGAGCCGGGGCGCCAAAAGGGCCTGATCCGGGCCTGTTCCCAGTGCAGATGCACCTTCAGCTTCCTTGATGTTTGTCCGGTGCTCTCTTGCTCTCTACTTCCTGCAAATATTTGGTGTGTATCTGGCAATTAATTGTGTTATAATTGCAAAAGGCAATTAATGGTGCTATAATTGCACAATCCCACTGAGATAACGCAAGGCCAAGGCTTTGCATCCCGTTCTCCGAGAGGCAGTTAAGTAAGGGAACAACACCACACTGGGACTCGTGGCTAAGGGCACCACAAGGTTGTTGTTGATGCAAATCTTTGGTGTCGTATTCTTGTGGTCTGTGATTTGCTCTTCTGCACATTCACATGTCGTGGGGGCCACTTTGTAGCCCCATTTCTGAAGATTGGCTCTGCATCTCGTGGTGCCAGAATGCAATCTGTTCAGCACCTTCCAAGTCGCCCAGTCATCTGTGTGCCCAGAAGCAGGCCCGGATTGCCCATAAGGCCAACCTAAGCCATGTCCTAGGGGCGCAAGGCGAGGGGGGGGGGGGCGCAGATCACGGACCAAAAAAATAATGTTGAAACAAATAAAAACGCCGTGGCCAGCCCCTGGGGTCTCTCCCAACTCTCGGAGCCAGGGCCGGTTCGTCCATTAGGCAGGCGCGTAGGGTGACGTCACCCGGGAGGGGCGTCGCCACCTGGGAGGGGCGTCGCCACCTGGGAGGGGTGTCGCCGTGGCGACTCCGCCCCGCCGCCCGTGCCGCGTCGCGCTGCCTTGCCCCGCCGTTGCGCCGGCCAGGCCTCTGCAGCCGGCCTTGCGGCCCACGCCGCCGCGCCAGCCAGGCCTTTGTTAGGCGGCCCCGGCGCCTGAGGCCCTCCGGCCACACCTCCGCATGCGCGGACGCGCGGCTCCGCGCATGTGTACTGGCTCCAGAGCGCACCTCCCGCTTTGGAGTCAGTGCGTGTGTGCGCAGTTTCGCGCATGCGCACTGGGCTCCAAAGCGGGAGGCGCGCTCTGGAGTCAGTGCGTGTGCACACATATTGGCACATGTGCACTGGGCTCCTGGGGGGGGGGCGAAAAATTTTTTCGCGTACCCCTGGGAACAGGTAGGTCCGCCCCTGCTCGGAGCTTGCGAATGCCAAGGGGGAGTTGGGTGTGTTGGTTGTGGGGAGGGTGCCTGGCTTTGTCCCTGGGTCCAATCCCAAGGACCTGGCCCTCTTCTCCCTCCCTCCTTCCCTTCTGAACATGGCCTCCTTTGCGGTGGGAGGGAGGGAGCGAACGGCGTGCAGGCGGCTGCCTTGGCCTGGCTGGCCCATTCCCTCCCTCCATCTCTCCTGGGGAGGCTCTTCCCGGGGCCCTTAGCTTCTCCCTTGGCTGGGAAGGAGAAGGAGGCCAGGTGGGGGGCTCTGCTTCTTGGGAGGGAGGGAGAGAGAGAGAGGAAGAGCTTCCTGACTGTGTGTGTGTGTGAGAGAGAGAGCTATTGTTCATCAGGGAACTCTCTGCTTTTGTGAAAATAATTATCCTTACGAGTGTATGTGTGTGTGTGTTCTGAATGGGTTTCGTGGGGGCAGTCCCATGGCTGGGGAGGGTCTTTCCTGCTGAAAGTCTCTCCAGCGCTGGTGGAGCCAGTCTTTCCTCGTGGCTTCTATCATCAAAACATGGGTGGGGAGAGTGGGTTCAGCTGGGGAAACGTGGCTTTTGCGGGACCATCAGGAGAGAGGGAGGGAGGGGCCCCTTTCACTTCGTTTGTCAACGGACAGCCCCCCGGGGGAGCCTCCGCCCTTGAGGGCACATCTTTGGGGGGCAGCCCCTTGCCTCCTCTGCCTTCTTGACACACCGGCCAGGCACGGACACTTTGCCTGGGCTCTCCTGTCCCGGCCTGGCCCCTGGCTCCCGGCTGCCCGGGACAATCCTCCTTCCGCCTGGCCATGGGAAGCGCCTGCCGGAGCCACCTGGTGGCCTTGGCCTTCCTGCTCTGCTGCTCGGCGGGTAAGGAGGGGGCCCGGCCCTTTCCCGGAGGGGGGGGGGGCGTGCGGTAGAGGTTGGCTTAAAGGGGCCGTAATTCCAATGTGTTGCCTAGGGCGCAAAAAGGCGTTAATCCGGGCCTGCCCAGGAGGGAGTTCTTCATCCGGTATCAGCCACTGATTGAGGTTCTAGGTTTTAACCTGCTGCTTTTGGATTCTTGTTTGCTGAGATGTTCCTGCGAGTATCTCTGTAGATCAGGGGTGCTCACACTTTTTCAGCATGGGAGCTACTGATTAAAAGCCAAGTCCCAAAGATCACCTACCCAGAAATGTAAAACGTATAACTATTCTCTTATTTATTTATTTATATTTATTATTCATTTTTATGTACCGCTCCTTCCAGCAGGCTCGGGGCAGTTTACATAAAATGAAGTTATAAAACATCCACATTTCAATTCAATAACAACAATATAAAACAGAGCATAAACATACATCCAACCACCCCATTTCTCCCACACTGCCATATTACCACATATATTATCAGCCAGAAAGTAAGAAGAGAGGCTTTTGAACTGCAAGACCATTTAATACTCAGCAAGGTAAACAAAGGGACATGCAAAAATACATCCAACCACCCCATTTCTCCCACATTTCCATATTCCCCAACATATATTTCTCAAGGAACAAAGCAAGCAGAGAGGCTTTGGAGCTAAAAGGCCATTTTTAAAGATTAAAAATAAACAAAGAGACATGCCACAGAACAATCAAGCACCCACCCCAAAGTAAAAAGACCGACCTTTGAGATGCGGTAAGGAAATGACCCCAAAGCGTCCTTCTTCTTCTCCTCCGTCGTTGCTCCTATTTCCACACCGCCAGCATGCGTGCCGCCTCCAAGAGCTCACAAGAAGTCAGAGAGGCAGAATGGGCGCTTCTGCGCATGCGCGCGGGGTCAGCCATGCATCGTGTCATCCAGGCCCGCCCCCTTTGATCTCCTACGACTCTGAGTGGCTGGAGAAGGACGGAGGGGGGAGGAGGAATCCATAAGAGGGGGCCCATTCTGCCTCTTGGACTCTGGAGCTTTTGGAGGCGGCGCGCGAGCAGGGAGCGGGAGGAGCAACGACGGAGGACTTATTTGCAGCGTGCAGGGGCGCGTGAAGAGGACCAACAGCAAAAATATCTGGTGAGGGGCCTGAAGATCACCAGGATGAGGCCCGAAGATCACTCTGGTGATCGCGATCACCATTCTGAGCACCCCTGCTGTAGATCTTAGGAAGCTATTTCTTGATTTAAGGCATTGGCTTGCTGGGTGATATCTGAACAGAAGATGGGCTGGAGCTGTCAATGCCTTGATCCTGTCCTTATTGGCTGCTACTTCCCGACGGATGTCAGGTGGTGCAATACTGGCTAAACAGTTTCTCCAGTGATGTATGGCATAGACATCATGTGAAAATGTGGCATGTCACATTAAGAGCCACATCCACTGTTTTAACGTGGTGAGATGTGTTCCACACTGGGCATGCGTATTCAGCAGCAGAGTAGCCAAGCGCAAGGGCAGATGTCTTCACTGAGTCTGGCTGTGACCCCCAGGTTGTGCTAGTCAGCTTTCGTATGATATTATTTCTAGCACCCACTTTTTACTTGGTATTCGAGCAGTGCTTCTTGTAAGCCAGAGCATGGTCCGGAGCGATTCCCAGGTATTTGGGTGTGCTGCAATGCTCCAATGGGCTTCAGTGCTCCCAGGTCATCCTCAGAGCTTGAAATGCTTGTCTGTTCTTAAGATGAAAAGCACACACCAGCATTTTAGCTGGATTAGGAATCAGCTGGTTTTCCCTGTAATAGGCAGTAAGAGCACCTAAAGCTTCGGAGAGCTTCTGTTCAACCATTTCAAAGCTCCCTGCTTGTGCAGTGATGGCATGATCGTCAGCATAGGTGAAACTCTCTCTCCTTTCTGGCAGTGACTTGTAATTTGTGTATGTAAGGACTCTCTATATTTCACTTTCAACGGTGGCCGGGTAAGTTTCTGTTACCACCTTTCAGTGATCAGGGATGGGGACCCTATAGCCCTCCAAATGATACTCCAAATCCCAGAAATTTTTGGATAAAAGGCAGCGATTTGGATAAAAGGGCTTTGGACAAAAGGCAGCGATTTTATGGGAAATGCTCGTGTTTGTTCAAAAATGCCCGAAGATATGTTTATATTGGTAGAAGGGGGAGCAAGAAATGACTAACCAACATGGGCAGATGCGCCCAAGCTGAAGAGCGGCTATTTTTAAAAATAGCTCATTAAAGTTGGAGATATAAAAGGTAGACCCGAGGAATGTTTCCAAGGGAAGAGTGGGATTTTGCCTCCAAAGGGAAAGACTTTCTAGGGCAGGGGTGCTCACACTTTTTCAGCATGGGAGCTACTGATTAAAAAACCAAGTCCCAAAGATCACCTGCCCAGAAATGTAAAACGTATAACTATTTACTTATTTATTTATTTATATTTATTATTCATTTTTATGTACCGCTCCTTCCAGCAGGCTCGGAGCAGTTTACATAAAATGAAGTTATAAAGCATCCACATTTCAATTTAATAACAACAATATAAAACAGAGCATACAAATACATCCAACCACCCCATTTCTCCCACACTGCCATATTACCACACATATTATCAGCCAGAAAGTAAGAAGAGAGGCTGTTGAACTGCAAGGCCATTTCATACTCAGCAAGGTAAACAAAGAAGCATGCAAAAATACATCCAACCACCCCATTTTTCCCACACTGCCATATTACCACACATATTATCAGCCAGAAAGTAAGAAGAGAGGCTGTTGAACTGCAAGGCCATTTAATACTCAGCAAGGTAAACAAAGAGGCATGCAAAAATACATCCAACCACCCCATTTCTCCCACACTGCCATATTACCACACATATTATCAGCCAGAAAGTAAGAAGAGAGGCTGTTGAACTGCAAGGCCATTTAATACTCAGCAAGGTAAACAAAGAGGCATGCAAAAATACATCCAACCACCCCATTTCTCCCACACTGCCATATTACCACACATATTATCAGCCAGAAAGTAAGAAGAGAGGCTGTTGAACTGCAAGGCCATTTAATACTCAGCAAGGTAAACAAAGGGGCATGCAAAAATACATCCAACCACCCCATTTCTCCCACACTGCCATATTACCACACATATTATCAGCCAGAAAGTAAGAAGAGGGGCTGTTGAACTGCAAGGCCATTTAATACTCAGCAAGGTAAACAAAGAGGCATGCAAAAATACATCCAACCACCCCATTGCTCCCACATTTCCATATTCCCCAACATATATTTCTCAAGGAACAAAGCAAGCAGAGAGGCTTTGGAGCTAAAAGGCCATTTTTAAACATTAAAAATAAAAAGGGGCATGCCACAGAACAATCAAGCACCCACCCCAAAGTAAAAAGACTGACCTTTGAGATGCGGTAAGGAAATGACCCCAATGCGTCCTTCTCCTCCTTCTCCGTCGTTGCTCCTATTTCCATGCCTCCTCCAAGAGCTCACGAGAAGTCCGAGAGGCAGAATGGGCGCTTCTGCGCATGTGCGCGGGGCCAGCCATGCATCGCGTCATCCAGGCCCGCCCCCTTTGGTCTCCTACGACTCTGAGTGGCTGGAGAAGGACGGAGGGAGGAGGAGGAATCCAAAAGACGGGGCCCATTCTGCCTCTTGGACTCTGGAGCTTTTGGAGGCGGCGCACGAGCATGGAAAAGCAACGACGGAGGACTTCTTTGCAGCGTGCAGGGAAGTGAATTGGGTGTTTGTGTTGGCGACTGCCTCAGGCCTTTGCCTTATCCTCCTCTGACAGTTTATTATGGGTCGGAATGTTCATGTTGGCTGGCCAATAGAGGCGTTATGCAAATATTCATAAGAACATAAGAAGAGCCATGCTGAATCGGACCTCAGCCCATCTAGTCCAGCATTCTGTATCACACAGTGACCCACCAGTTGTACACGGGGATCTCGAGCAGAAGGGAGGGCAAAACCCTGACCTGCTCCCGACCCCCCACAACCAGTACCCAGGGAAATCCTGCCTACCTCAACCAACTCCGAGGTGGCACTTGAATGTCCTTTACAGTAACTACCGATACACTTGGTATTCATGAATCTGTCTAATACTCCCTCACTGGCAGCCAATCATGTTGTCAGAATGTAGAGGCCGGGAGATTTGTTGGCAGCCGCGAAGGACGCTGGGAAATGTAGGTTTTTTTGTATTGTTGTTTTGGGGGCCTTCTAGGTTTTGGGGGGAAAGTTTCTTTGCTATAAACCTACCTTGCCTGAGGCCTATTTTTGTTGCCAAGTTTGGTGTCTCTGCCTTGTAAGGTTTCTCTGCCTAGGACGGTCGTTCCATGACGGGACCTCCTTTATATAATAGATAGCAACGAAAATATGGACGGGGGTCACCACAACATGAGGAACCTTATTTAGGGGTCACGGCATTAGAAAGGTCGAGAACCACGGCATTAATACATATATCTTTCTGTTTAATTGCTATTTAAAAATTTCAAAAAAAATTCTAGGGGGGCGGTGAATAAATATTTTTCTGGAAAGGGGGCGGTAGGCCAAAAAGGTTTGGGAACTACTGCTTTACAGTATAATGTATGTATTTTTGTTGTTGTTGTTGTTATTACTACTACCAATATTAAGCAACCCAGGACAAGCCTCTGGTGTACTATTCGCAAAACAAACAAACTTGGCAATGCGTAGTCTCAGATTTCACATGGATTATTCATGCCTCTCTTGGGGATTTTTCAATTTACGCAGAACTATATATACCTCCGTGGTGCATGACAGGCAATGTTTATGAAGGGAAGGAGGTTTACCATTCCTTGGGCAAAAGTATAAAAATGTAATAATAATAATAATAATAATAACAATGTGTTGTTGAAGGCTTTCATGGCCAGAATTACTGGGTTGCTATGCGTTTTCTGGGCTGTATGGCCATGTCCATGAAGCATTCTCTCCTGACGTTTCGCCTACATCTACGGCAGCCATCCTCAGAGGTTGTGACAGGCCCGGATTATCCATAAGGCCACCCTAGGCCATGGCCTAGGGCGGCACCTTTGCGTGGGGGCAGCAGGTCCGGACCCCCCCAAAAAGTTTTTTAAAATTCAAAAAACAAATTTTTAAAAAATCAAAAAAAAATCAAAAAAAGAGGGCGCATGCGCACGGTGGTGTAAGCGCCATCCACGGCCGCCCGCTCCTTTGCTCTGCTCCCCTCGGCTCTGCCCTCGCCTGCGTCCCGCCCCCAGCTCCGCCCCTGCCTCCTCGCCGGTGTGAAGAGGATGAAGGAAAGCCCCACCCCCAGAGCCGATGCGGGGCTTCCCCACGGCTCCTCCCTCCCTCCTAAAGCCGCGAATTCGGCCGCTTCTCAGGAAGGCATAGTGGCTTTAGGATGGAGGGAGGTAGGAGCCGGCGAGGAGGCAGTCTTCGGCGTTGAGTATTTATGTCACAGCGGATAGGCAACAGAAATATAGAAGTTTAATTCCCCATCGGCCCCAAAACTCCAGTCTCTGTTCGTGTGAATAATGACACTCTCATTCAATTCACAAGGTAAATATATAACTTTGTATTGAATTGTATTTAACAATAACTGGCAAAACATCGAAAAACAACAGCCATCACAGCTACCTTTCTAAACATCCTTTCCTCACAGATATTAAATCCCAACTGACAAATCCCAACTGTCACTTTGTAACTGACATTCCTCAAAGTTCCATTTAGCAGTCTTGAGACAGCGCCATCTGGTGTCAAACATGTCACACTGCAGGTCATCTCAAACTGCGAAAATATATCTTGTGCTGTTCAAAATGCAATAATCTGACAGGCAGGGGTGGAGCTGGGGCGGGGCGGAGCCGGGAGGAGCCGGGGGTGGGGCGGGGCAGAGCACGAAGGAGCCGGGGGTGGAGCCAGGGGCGGGGGCGGAGCCTTTGGCCTAGGGCGCCAAAAGGGCCTGATCCGGGCCTGGGTTGTGAGGTCTGTTGGAAACTAGGCGAGTGGGGTTTATAGATCTGTGGAATAATGTCCAGGGTGGGAGAAAGAACTCTTGTCTATTTGAGGCAAGTGTGAATGTTGCCATTGGCCACTTAGCACTGAATGGCCTGGCGGCTTCAAATCCTGGCTGCTGCCTGCGTGGGGGAATCCTTGATTGAGCGGTGTTAGGTGGCCCTGATTGTTTCCTGTCTGGAATTCCCTTGTTTTCTGAGTGTTGCCCTTTAAGTACTGTCCTGATTCTAGAGCAGGGGTGGGCAATTATTTTTCCCAATGGGCCACACGAGAGCCAAAAAATATTATGGAGGGCCGCACCTAAAGGCGGAACTACATTCTAATCTACATAATTTATTTATTCACTATATTTACTATATATTACACATCATTAATATTAACATATTAATATATCAAGAAATATTCATATATCATTAGTATTAATATCATAATTATTATATTATAGTGTATATATATAGACATTATAATATATTGAAATTATAATATAATATAACATTATATTATATTATTATTATAAAATTATTATACAATAATAATAAAAACCACTAAAATAAAGTAAAATTAAATTCAAGAAGACAAGGTGCGAACCAAGATAGAGGCTGACATCCTCAAGAGAGGAAGGATCCCAAGGTGGAACGGCCCAATGGACCCAGCCCAGAGGATGGCAAAGCGGACCCAGCCGCCGCCACCGCAGAGCAGCAGGCAATCGGAGGCTGCAGGCCTCCCCTCGATCTCACCCCCAGCCGCTCCCCAGCTGATTGCCCTGTGGGGCCGAGAGGAAGAGGTGCTGCCGCCGCCATCCGATCGCGGGCTCTGTGGGGCCTGTGTTGGCAGACAGGCCGGAGGAGCGGCGGCTTTGGAGTGCCCGCCATCCCTGGAGGCGATCCTGGCCTGCAGGGGGGAGCACTTTCTTCGGCGTTGAGTATTTATGTCACAGCGGATAGGCAACAGAAATATAGAAGTTTAATTCCCCATCGGCCCAAAAACTCCCGTCTCTGTTCGAGTGAATAATGAAACTCTCATTCAATTCACAAGGTAAATATATAACTTTGTATTGAATTGTATTTAACAATAACTGGCAAAACATCGAAAAACAACAGCCATCACAGCTACCTTTCTAAACATCCTTTCCTCACAGATATTAAATCCCAACTGACAAATCCCAACTGTCACTTTGTAACGGAAATTCCTCAAGGTTCCATTTAGCAGTCTTGAGACAGCGCCATCTGGTGTCAAACATGTCACACTGCAGGTCATCTCAAACTGCGAAAATATATCTTGTGCTGACTCATGAATTGCTATTCAAAATGCAATAATCTGACACACTTGGCAATCTGAGCCGGCTCATCGCCGTGGCAACCCGGAAGACGATCAAGTCTTCCGGGTCGCCACGCCGATCAGCCCCCTCAGGTCGTGGAGTGCTCCCGCTGCAGGCGCGGATCGCCTCCAGGGATGGCGGGCACTCCAAAGCCGCCGCTCCTCCGCCTGTCTGCTAACACAGGCCCCACAGAGCCCGCAATCGGATGGCGGCAGCGGCACCCCTTCCTCTTGGCCCCGCCCCTGACGCCCTTCTCTCGGGCTGCACAGAACTGGCTGCCGGGCCGCATCTGGCCTGCGGGCCGTAGGTTGCCCACCCCTGTTCTAGAGTTTTTAAATACTGGTCACCAGATTGTGTTCATTTTCATTGTCCCCATGCTTGTGGATTCCAATAGTTTCTCTGTGTAGTCTGACATGGTGGTTGTCAGAGCGGCCCAGCATTTCTGTGTCCTCTAATATGCTGTATTATTTCATGTACTAAAATCAGGACAGTAAATGTAGAGGAATACTCAGAAAACAGAGGAATTCCAGACAGGAAACAATCAGGGCCAGCTTATACATCCCAACAAAAGATTCCTCCAGGCAGGAAGCAGCCAGACCTTGAAACTGCCAGGCTATTCAATGCTAACCAAGGTGGCCAATTGCAACATTCACACTTGCCACAAGCAGGCAAGAGTTCTTTCTCTTACCCTGGACATCATTCCACAGATATATAAACCTCACTTGCCTAGTTTCCAACAGACATCACAACCTCTGAGGGTGCCTGCCATAGATGTGGGCGAAACATCAGGAGAGAATGCTTCTGGAACAGCCCGGAAAACTCACAGAAACCCAATAATAATCTATATATATATATAGGAAGAATCGTCATGGAACGACCGTCCCAAACAGAGAAACCTTACAACGCAGAAACACCAAACTTGCCAACAGAAATATGCCTCAGACAAGGTAGGTTTGTAGCAAAGAAACTTTCCCCTCCAAAACCTAAAAGGCCCCCAAAACAACGAGTAAAAAAACCTACATTTCCCAGCATCCTCCGGGGCTGCCAACGACTCCCCCAGCGTCTACATTCTGACAACATGATTGGCTGCCAATAAGGGCGGATTTGCATAACTCCTGTACTGGCCAGCCAACATGAACATTCCGATCCATAATAAACTGTCAGAGGAGGATAAGGCAAAGGGCCGAGGCACAAACACAAACACCCAATTCACTTCCCACAGAAAATTTACACCCCTACAAATAACAGACCATACCAAAAATTGACAGTAAGGCTTCATTAACTTAATTTCCCTGACTAGGCCTCGCTTAATGGAATGCTGTTTACGTTCTGAATTGACAGTAAGGCTTCATTAACTTGATTCTCCCGACTAGCCCTCAGCTCATTGGACATTGTGTATGGCCTGAATTGACAGTAAGGCTTCATTAACTTGCTGTTCCTGACTAGGCCTCAGCTCATGGGACATTGTGTATGGTCTGAATTTACAGTAACCTACCTTGGCACACAGAGCCCCTATGACCCACGCTACATTCTACTACAGTTCTGAGGAGGGTGGACCATGGATTATGGGACTTGAAGTACCTCCATGGATAATGGGATTTGTACTACTTCAAAACCCATCATTCCCCAAAGACCACTGTGGCCCAGAACCAAGACCGATAAAGACCAAACTTGGCACACAATGCCCCCCATGACCCACACTCCATCCGACTGCAGTTCAGAGGAGGACACACCATGGATAATGGGATTTCAAGTACCTCCACTCACTTCCAAAGTACCCCACCCACACACGCATCAACCTCTACATCAACACAGCAGACGGAAAGACAAAAAACATTGTATATCCACAAGCTCTGCAGAACGCCAGCAACACCACACACCGACAACTCCCCAGGACTCCAACATCCCACCCACCAGAACAACCCACAACGACACAGCCAGGGCCCCAACAACACCATAACTAACAACAATTCCAACCCTTACATACTCAGACTTTCTCGCATCTACTAAATAGGGCACAGCAACGCGTGCCGGGTACAGCTAGTAATAATAGCTGGCCACGGTGATCCAGGCGACGGTCATCTCGAGGCTGGACTACTGTAACGCCCTCTACGTTGGCCTCCCCTTGTCGACAGTCTGGAAACTCAAGCTGGTGCAGAATGCTGCTGCTCGCTTGCTGGTGGGAGCACCGGTGAGAGAGCACATCACTCCCATCCTCCGGCAACTGCACTGGCTGCCTATTGAGTACCGGATTGCCTTCAAGGTGTTGGTTTTAACCTTTAGGGCCTTGCACGGTCTAGGGCCTGAGTACCTTACCCCGTACATTCCCCCAAGATCACTGCGCTCGGAAGAGCAGAACCTGTTGGTTATTCCATCACCCCACTCCTGCCACCTGTCCAGCACAAGACAGCGGGCCTTTTCTGTCGTGGCTCCCATGACTTGGAACTCACTGCCTCGCCACGTTCGGGCGATCCACGAACTTGGCCCTTTTCGAAGGGCCTGCAAGACTGCCCTCTTCAGACTAGCGTTTGGCTAGCCTGAATGTAGATGCATATCATCGTCCGAGTTAAGATCTGTAATTTACTGGCTACTGGCTATGTATTGTGCGTTTTACTGAATTTTACTGTATGTTTTATTGTGTATTTTAATGCTATTGTGATCCGCCCCGAGCCTGCAGGGAGGAGCGGAATATAAAACCGAATAATAAATAAATAAATAAATAATAATAATAACAACAACAACAACTGCTAAACATTTTAAGGAGGAGAGGCCAAATATTCATTTGCGGACTTAGATCTGCAGGAAATAGAACATTCCCATCATGCCCTACTCAGCAAGGGGCTGCAACCATGTATGTTGCGCAATGGGCACCTGAGGCCCTGATGGTGCCAATCTGCATCATGCATGCTTGTAATTCACTCGCAGAATGTCTTAGTGCCGTTCCTACCTGGCTAATGAGAGCTAAGGTTACATAATATGGACGGTGACAGAGAATTTGGACAGAAGTTGTCAGCTGTGCTCCAGTTCCATGGGATGCGGGGAAGAGGCCAGATCAGGATCCCGGGTTGCACTCAGCAGAAACCAGCGTTCCCCTTTTTTAATTTAGTTACAAATCCTTGTGCTCAACTTAAGTCAAAGTGGTTTCCAACTGCATCACTTTGACAATGTAGATGCACCCTCGATGTGGATTATTATTTCTCACTTTCCTCCCTTAAATGAGACTCAGTGCAGCTCACGATGCTGAAAGCAATACTCATGCCCGGATTACCCATAAGGCCAACGAGGCCCTCCTCGCTCCTTCTCCCGGCAAAGTCTCTGCTCCGTCTCACGCGCTCTCTCTCTCTCTCGCTCTCTCTGTCGCTCTTGCTCTCTCTCTCTCTCACTCTCGCGCGCACTCTCTCTCTCACGCTCTCTTGTGCTCTCTCTCTCTCGTGCGCGCGCACGCACGCACACACTCTCACACTTTCTCACGCTCTTGCTCTCTCGCTCTCTCTCGTGCACGCACACTCTCTCTCTCACGCTCTCTCACGCTCTCTCACGCTCTCTCACGCTCTTGCTCTCTTTCTCTCTCTCTCTCACGCTCTCGCTCTCTCTCGCTCTCTCACGCACGCACTCTCTCTCACACACACTCTCACGCTCTCTCTCTCTCGCTCTCTCTCTCACGCTCTCTCATGCACGCACTCTCTTGCTCTCTCTCTCTCGCTCTTGCTCTCTCTCTTGCTCTCTCTCTCTTGCTCTCTCTCTCTCTCTCTCTCTCTCTCTCACGCACGCACTCTCTCTCACACACACTCTCACGCTCCTCTCTCTCTCTCTCTCTCTCTCTCTCTCTCTCTCTCACGCTCTCTCTCACTCTCTCTCACGCTCTCTCTCTCTCTCTCTGCTCTCTCTCTCTTGCTCTCTCTCACGCTCTCTCTCTTGCTCTCTCTCGCTCTCTCTCTCTCTCTCTCTCACGCACTCTCTCTCACACACACTCTCACTCTCTCTCTCTCTCTCTCTCTCACGCTCTCTCTCTCTCGCTCTCTGGCTCTCTCTCTCTCGCTCTCTCATGCACGCTCTCTCTCTCTCTCTCACTCTCTCTCTTGCTCTCTCTCTCTTGCTCTCTCTCACGCTCTCTCTCTCTCTCTCTCTCTCTCTCGCTCACACACTCTCTCTCTCACTCTCTGCTCTCTCACGCTCTCTCTCTCTCTCGCTCTCTCTCGCTCTCTCATGCATGCACTCTCTCTCTCACGCTCTCTCGCTCTCGTGCGAGCTCTCTCTCTCTCTCACGCGCTCTCTCTCGCTCTCTCGCTCTCGCGCGCACTCTTTCTCGCTCTCATGCTCTCTCTCTCTTGCTCTCTCTCACGCTCTCTCTCTCTTGCTCTCTCTCATGCACACACACTCTCTCTCTCACTCTCATGCTCTCTCACACTTGCTCTCTCTCGCTCTCTCTCGCTCTCTCATGCATGCACTCTCTCTCTCACGCTCTCTCGCTCTCGTGCGAGCTCTCTCTCTCTCTCTCTCATGCTCTCTCATGCTCTTGCTCTCTCTCTCTCTTGCTCTCGCGCTCTCTCTCTCTCTCTCTCTCTCTCTCCCACGCTCTCTCTCTCTCTCTCTCTCTCTCTCTCTCTCATGCGCACCTTTGGAGTGAGTTTGCACCCACTGCGCTCTCCCCAAGCCTCCCGACTCCCGAGGAGACCTTCAGAGCAGAGCGGAGCTTTCCAGCCGGTGGGAATGGGGACCTTGGAGGTGGCGGGATGGGGCCTACTCACCTTTCTCTTCTGCTCCGGAGGCACCATGGCAAGAGCCAGCCAAGTGTGGGTCTGAGTGGTGTGTGTGTGTGTGGGGGGTAATTCCAAAGTGTGGCCTAGGGAACAAAAAAGTGTTAATCCTGGTTTGGCAATACTACGTAATATTGTGGAAAGGCATTTAACTGACTGTCAGGAACCAGGAGCAGAGGTCCTTGTGGATCCTTCTATATTACTTACTAGCTTTGGGGACCCAGCGGTGCCCGGGTCATTTGAGAAAGGCATTGTGTGTCAAGGTTGGTCCTTATCAGATGTTTATGTGGCTCGCAGTGGTCTCAGGAAGTTAGTGAAGGGACTGCGAGTCCCATCGGTCATGGTTCATTCCCCTCGAAACAGTACCAGAATGTAGTGTGGGTCATGAGTGCTCCGAGTGCCATGTTTGGGTGAGATCCATCAGTATTGGGAGTAGGCGTGGTCTCATGAAATTGGAGACGGTACTGCAAGTCCCATCATGTGTGGTCGGTGCTCCTCCGAACTGCAGGAGGATGTGGACTGGGCCATGGGGGCTCTGTGTGTCAAGTTTGGTCTTGATTCGTCATTATAAGGAGTTGCAGTGGTATCATGAAAGTACTGAAGGTACTGGAAGTCCCATCATCTGTGGTCCACCCTCCCCCAAATTGCAGTAGGATGTAGATTGGGTCATGGAGGCTCTGTGTGCCAATTTTGGTCTCGATCAGTAATTGGATGAGGGTCGCAGCAGACTTGGGAAGTGAGTAGAGGTAGTTCAAGTCCCATCATCCCTGTTCCACCCTCCTCGAAACTGCACCAGGACATAGAGTGAGTCATGGGGGCTGTGTCTGCCAAGTGTGGTCTGTATTGGTCCTTTTTGGTGGCCATAGTGGTCTGTGGGAACCAAAGTGTTTGAAAGTACTACAAATCCCATAATCCGTGATCCACCTCCCCCAAACCGCACCAGGACATAAAGGGGGTCAGGGGGGTTATGTGTACCAAGTTTGGTGCAGGTCCATCACCCGCGCTGGTCGCTGTGGCCTGTGGAAGTGGCAGCCAATCAGAATGCTGGCACATACATACATACAAACCCACAAACATACAAACAAACATTCCGCTTTATTATATACTAGCTGAGGACCCGGTGGTGCCCGGGTTATTTGAGGAAGGCATTGTGTGCCAAGGTTGGTCCGTATCAGTTGTTCATTTGGCTCGCAGTGGTTTTGGGAAGTGAGTGAAGGATTATGGACCATGGACCATAATCCATGGTCCATCCTCCTCCAAATTGCACCAGGATGTAGGGGGTTCTGTGTGCCAAATTTGGTCTTGATCAGACATTGAATGAGGGTCGCAGCAGTCTCGAGAAGTGAGTGGAGGTACTTCAAGTCCCATCATCCGTGGTCCATCCACCTGAAAACTGCATCAGGGTATAAAGTGGGTCATGGGGGCTCTATGTGCCAAGTTTGGTCTTGATAAGTCACTGGATGAGAGTCGCAGTGGTCTCAGGAAGTGAGTAAAGGTACTGCAAGTCCCATCATCCATAATCGGTCCTCCCCCAAACTGCACCAGAATGTTGAGTTGGCCATGGGGGCACTCTTTGCCAAGTTTTGTCAAGCTGAGGCCTAGTCTCGAAAATCAAGTTGAGGAAGCCTTACTGTCAATTTAGGCTGAGGCCTAGTCAGGAGAAAGCCTTACTGTGAATTCAAGCTGAGGCTTAGTCTCGAAAATCAAGTTGAGGAAGCCTTACTGTCAATTCAGGCTGAGGCCTAGTTTGTAAAATCAGCTGAAGGAAGCCTTTGTGTAAAGAACTCTGCCTGGCACCTTTGAGATTTGGGATGTTGGAATGCTGGCCAATCCGTGGCCCATCCTCCCTCAAACTGCACCAAGACGTAAAGTGGGTCTTGGGGGTTCTCTGTGCCAAGTTTGGTTTTGTTGTCTCATTGTTGGGGGCTGCAAAGTGTTTTGGACTGAAACTCCCAGCATGCCTAACTGCCTCAGGCGTTTCCCTACCCCCCCTTGGCACTTTAGAGTCTCGGAATGTTCATGTTGGCTGGCCAATGGGAGTTGTTTATGCTAATAATCCCACAGTGGGACCCAATCAGAAAGCTGCCACATATCCTTCCGCCCTCTGGATACAAACATACATACATACAAACATTCCGCTTTATAAAGGTACTAGCTGTACCTGTGCACGCATTGCTGTGCCATGTCTCTCTCGCTCTCTCTCTCTCTCTCTCTGTCTCTTTATTTCTCTATCTCTCTCACTCTGTCTCTCTCACTCTATCTCTCTATTTCTCTATCTCTCTCACTGTCTCTCTCACTCTATCTCTCTCTCTGTCTCTCTCTCTATTTCTCTCTCTCTCACTCTCTCTCTCTAACTCTGTCTCTCTCTGTCTCTCTCTCTATTTCTCTCTCTCTCTATTTCTCTCTCACTCTGTCTCTCTATTTCTCTCTCTCACTCTGTCTCTCTCTATTTCTCTCTCTAACTCTGTCTCTCTGTATTTCTCTCTCTATCTCTCTCACTCTGTCTCTCTCTCTATTTCTCTCTCACACACTCTGTATCTCTCTCTCTCTATTTCTCTCTCACACTATGTCTCTCTGTCTCTCTATCTCTCTCACTCTCTCTATCTCTCTCTGTCTCTCTCTCTCTCTGTCTCTCTCTATTTCTCTCTCTCTCACTCACTCTGTCTCTCTCTCTCTCACTCTCTCTCTCTATCTTTCACTCTCTCTCGCTCTCTGTCTCTCTCTCTATCTCGCTCTCTCTCTCTATTTCTCTCTCTCTCTCTCTCTCACTCTCTCTCTCTCTCTTTCTCTCTCTCTCTCTTCCTCCCTCCCTTCCCGGGCGCCCCATCGCCGCGATCGGGGAGGCGGCGATGGGGCGCCTGGAGAGGAGGAAGGCGGTAGCTCTGCCCAGGCCTTTCCTTCCCTCCCTCCCCTGCGCCCGCGCGAACGTTGTAAACGTTTGCGCTGGCAGCGGAGCGGCCTGGGAGGGAGTTTCGTTGCCAGTTTAAGGGGGTCGGTGTTTTAGGGTGTTGCGAGGTACGTAGGGCCGGGTTTTTTGGCGCTGTCTGTACCTCGTTGTATGGTTAGCAAGGCTGCCGAGTTTGGTGGTTTTGGGATGTTTAGTTTCGTTGTCTATATACGACATTCCACGGACCTAAGAAAAAAATATATATAGATAGAGATAGAGATCAAGATCGAGATAGAGATAACAGATGGGACTTGGCACAAGAACCTAGACATTCCACTTTATTGCAGAACTTAATACTTAATATGCAACCTTTGGCTGTAAAATATTTGCTGCCACGAAGGAAAAGGCTTCTTTGTGTGCCAGGGGCTTCTGGGCTTGCCAGCCAGGGAAGCAACAGCATCGCCATCTCAATCACTCTTGGAACAGCCTGCAATCCGCTTGCAAGTCCTGGTGTGCAAGTCACAGGGAGAGTGTCTCAAGCCATCCAGGGGTTCTGTTATGACGGAGCATTGGCCTGCTTATTAGCCCAAAAAAGCCAACGCAGCAATGTAGCCGCAGGCGAAAGGGAACGGAGCCCAGCTCCAAGCGGATTCTGGAAGCTTTCCATTTAAAACAGTGGTTTCCAAACTTTTGTGGCCTACCGCCCCCTTTCCAGAAAAAAATTTACTCACCCCGAAATTAATTTAAAAAAATATTAATAGCAATTAAACAGAAAGATAGATGTATTAATGCAGTGGTTCTCGACCTTTCTAATGCTGTGACCCCTAAATAAGGTTCCTCGTGTTGTGGTGACCCCCAACCATATCTTCGTTGCTACTTCATAAATAACTAGCTGTACCCGGCAGGCGTTGCTGTGCCCTATTTAGGAGATGCGAGAAAGTCTGAGTATGTAAGGGTTGGAATTGATGTGACTTACGGTCTTGGTGGTGTCATGGCTGTGTCGTTGTGGGTTGTTCTGGTGGGTGGGATGTTGAAGTCCTGGGGAGTTGTGGGTGTGTGGTGTTGCTGGCGTTCTGCAGAGCTTGTGGATATACAATGTTTTCTGTCTTTCCGTCTGCTGTGTTGATGGAGAGGTTCTGTGGTTTCCCAACTCTGGAGCACGCTACGTAGAGTTGTCCGTGGGAGAAGCATTCTGTGTCAAGGTCTATGCCACAGATGTGTAGTGTTTGTCCTTGAGCCTTGTTTATGGTGATGGCAAAAGCTAGTGTAGTGCAGTGTCTTTCTGTTCCGGCGTTTGTTCTGCCCTTTTTTGTGTGGTGTATGTAGCGTTGCGAGTGTGTCGTCCGATGCTGTTCTTTTTAGGGAGGCATGGCTTGTCTTTTTGGGTCAGCTTATGCCTGTGTGGAAGGAAGGAATGGCATACAAATGGGTTGAGCAGTAGAGACGCAAGGTTGTGTTATGTGCGTATTGAGTTGTGTGTAGGTATTACTTTTTTGGTGAGTTAGTGGGTGTGTGGTGGCATTGTGGGTGGTAGTATGTTGTGGAATGCTTGTGTGGGTGGGGTGTTTTGGGTGTTTGTGTGTGTTTGTAGAGTATCAGTGCAGTGTTGTGTTGTGGTTGGAGTATAGGTGGAGTTGGTTTTTGTTTGTGGTGGTGGTAAGTGTCGTGTGTGTGGGGTCCCATAAGGTTGGGGGGATGGGTTGTGATAGGAAGTTGTGTTGTGTTGTGTTGTGTGAGTAGGAATTGCTGGAGTATTGTGCCTGGGACGTGTGTGTATTTGGAGGTGTGTGTGGTGGTGAGTAGTGAGTACGGTCCTGTGTTTTGTGTTGGGGAAGTTGTCAGGTATTTGTGGGGTGTATTTTGTGTGTGTTGTGGTGACATAGTTGTCTTAGTCTGGCTGTGTGTTGGTTGTGATGTGGAGGGGGTGTTGCTTTTGCCAGTGGTGTTTGTTGTGTATTTTGTTTGGGGTGGGTTTTGTGTTGCAGGATTGGGTTTTTTTTGTGGGTTTTGCAAGTTTGTGTTATTCTGGGGGTATGTGTTTGTCAGTGGTGCTTGTGTCCCTGGTGCCCTATTTGTCTCCCTCCTAGATCTTGGCCTTGACAATTTAACCCTCAAACACCAACTGACTAAACTCAAATCACTCAGCATTCTATCCTAGCCTTGGCTGGCTTTGCTCAGCATTACTATGGTTACTCAGCCTCCCTGCATTTTGTGTGGGCCGATGTTGGCCAATGGGTTTCGCTGGCAGCCACAGAGGATGCTGGGAAATGTAGTTTTTTAACACCGTTGTTTTGGGGGCCTTCTAGGTTTTGGGAGGGGGGAGTTTCTTTGCTAAAAACCTTCCTTGCCTGAGGCTTATTTTTGTTGGCAAGTTTGGTGTCTCTGCCTTGGAAGGTTTCTCTGTCTTTGTCAGTCGTTCGATGACGGGACCTCCTTTATATAATAGATTTTGCTACTCTTACGAATTCTAATGCAAACTTTGGGAACCACGGCTGTAAGGCGTACTAGGTTTTCATCTTGCTTTTGCAAAATGCAAAGTCTCTTACCAAAAAAAAAAAAAAAAAGGACAAAAAGTCTCACCTGAAAAACCGCAGAACAAAGCAAACCCTGCTTCTGTGGTCACTTCTTCCTCCGGAATAAACGGGGAAATTGTTTATTTTGCCACTGCTTTCCTTTATGCGATGTCTTTTTGCAAAAAGAAAGAAAGAAAGAAAAAAGTCTTTACTTGTGGTCATAGTAGAGTGCTCTCTTAAGAGAAATGGAAAGGGTTCTTTGGAATTTGTCCTAATTGAAGATGATTATTTTCGAGAAGTAGACCTGTCCAAAAATGCTTTTAGCTTTTAGATACAGCAACCGATGCCCAATTAAATGATAATTTCATGGGCATCATTGCCCCTGGTCCACTCATTTTTTTTCAAAAGATGTTTTCCCCAAACCTTTGCATAGCAGGTTTTGTGGTGTTGCAGCCTGGTGTTTGTGTGCATGATTTATTTATTATTCGGACTTATTAGACCGCCCCTCCCGAAGCTCGGGGGCGGTTGCCAACGCAATAAAATCACACAGACATTCTAAAAACATCACAAAAACATTCCTAAAAAACAATCAGACATGGGGGGCCTGTGCAACAGGCGGCCCGCAGGGCTCACATGGCCCGCCAGCCCCATGGATGCGGCCCTCCTACCCTCCTGCAAAAAAATTATTTAATTTTTTTTTAAAAAATCCATTTTTTTAAATTCCAAAAAAAAGTGCGCATGCGCACGGTTTCGCCCGCTTCTGAGGCTGGCGTGACGCTTTGGGAGGGAGGGCGGGCCATGGGGAGCCCCGTGGCTCAGCCCTCTCTCCCAAAGCGTCATGTCAGCCTCAGAAGCTTCTGAGGCTGGCGTGACACTTTGGGAGGGAGGGCGGAGCCATAGGGAGGCCCCCATGGCTCCGCCCTCTCTCCCAAAGCGTCATGTTATCCTCAGAAGCGGCGGATTCTCCCGCTTCTGAGGCTGGCATGACGCTTTGGGAGGGAGGGCGGAGCCATGGGGAGCCCCCGTGGCTCCACCCTCGCTCCCAAAGTGTCACGCCAGCCTCGGAAGCGGGCGAAACCGGAGGAGGAGGGCCAGGGGCGTGGCCGGGGCGGAGTGGCCCCCCAGGTGATCAGTGACCGGAATTCCGGCCCTTGGGCCAGTAGAAGTTGGACAGCCCTGGTTTAGAATAGACATCACGATCAAGCTTTCCTCGTCTCTAGTTTATGGTTTATGTTTTTGCCTTGGCCTTGTTTCATGGATTGATTCTATAGCTGCATTGGACTGTTCTAGAACAGGGCTGTCCAACTTCTACCGGCCCAGGGGCCTGAATTCCGGTCACTGATGACCTCGGGGGCCTGTCGGGTCTGCCCCCGCCTCCGCCCCCACCCGGGCTCCACCCCCGGCTCCGCCCCCACCCCACCCCTCCCCCGGCTCCAATTTACTTACAATTCCTAGTTGCATTATTAATTATAAAATAAATATAATATTTTACTAACATTAAATGCAGGGGGTCATTCAAAAGGGCCATCCATACAATTAAATATAATATTTTACTAACATTGAATGCAGGGGGCATTCAAAAGGGCCATCCATACAATTAAATATAAGATTTTGCTAACATTAACTGCAGGGGGGCATTCAAAAGAGCCATCCATACAATTAAATATAATATTTTACTAACATTAAATGCAGGGGGGCATTCAAAAGGGGCATGCATACAATTAAATATAATATTTTACTAACATTAAATGCAGGGGGCATTCAAAAGGGGGCATGCATACAATTAAATATAATATTTTACTAACATTAAATGCAGGGGGCATTCAAAAGGGGCATGCATACAATTAAATATAATATTTTACTAACATTAAATGCAGGGGGCATTCAAAAGGGGCATGCATACAATTAAATATAATATTTTACTAACATTAAATGCAGGGGTGCATTCAAAAGGGGGCATGCATACAATTACATATAATATTTTACTAACATTAAATGCAGGGGGCATTCAAAAGGGGCATGCATACAATTAAATATAATATTTTACTAACATTAAATGCAGGGGGCATTCAAAAGGGGCATGCATACAATTAAATATAATATTTTACTAACATTAAATGCAGGGGGGCATTCAAAAGGGGCATGCATACAATTAAATATAATATTTTACTAACATTAAATGCAGGGGGCATTCAAAAGGGGCATGCATACAATTAAATATAATATTTTACTAACATTAAATGCAGGGGGGGCATTCAAAAGGGCCATCCATACAATTAAATATAATATTTTACTAACATTAAATGCAGGGGGGGCATTCAAAAGGAGCATGCATACAATTAAATATAATATTTTACTAACATTAAATGCAGGGGGCATTCAAAAGGGGCATGCATACAATTAAATATAATATTTTACTAACATTAAATGCAGGGGGCATTCAAAAGGGGCATGCATACAATTAAATATAATATTTTACTAACATTAAATGCAGGGGGGCATTCAAAAGGGCCATCCATAAAATTAAATATAATATTTTACTAACATTAAATGCAGGGGGGCATTCAAAAGGGGCATGCATACAATTAAATATAATATTTTACTAACATTAAATGCAGGGGGCATTCAAAAGGGGCATGCATACAATTAAATATAATATTTTACTAACATTAAATGCAGGGGGGCATTCAAAAGGGGCATGCATACAATTAAATATAATATTTTACTAACATTAAATGCAGGGGGTATTCAAAAGGGGCATGCATACAATTAAATATAATATTTTACTAACATTAAATGCAGGGGGCATTCAAAAGGGGCATGCATACAATTAAATATAATATTTTACTAACATTAAATGCAGGGGGCATTCAAAAGGGGCATGCATACAATTAAATATAATATTTTACTAACATTAAATGCAGGGGGCATTCAAAAGGGGCATGCATACAATTAAATATAATATTTTACTAACATTAAATGCAGGGGGCATTCAAAAGGGGCATGCATACAATTAAATATAATATTTTACTAACATTAAATGAAGGGGGGCATTCAAAAGGGGCATGCATACAATTACATATAATATTTTACTAACATTAAATGCAGGGGGCATTCAAAAGGGGCATGCATACAATTAAATATAATATTTTACTAACATTAAATGCAGGGGGCATTCAAAAGGGGCATGCATACAATTAAATATAATATTTTACTAACATTAAATGCAGGGGGCATTCAAAAGGGGCATGCATACAATTAAATATAATATTTTACTAACATTAAATGCAGGGGGCATTCAAAAGGGCCATCCATACAATTAAATATAATATTTTACTAACATTAAATGTTAGTAAATGCCGCTGCTCGCTTGCTGACGAGCTCGTCGGTAAGGGAGCATATCACGCCCATCCTTCGGCAGCTGCACTGGCTTCCTATTGAGTACCGAATCGCCTTCAAGGTGTTGGTATTGACCTTTAAGGCCTTACACGGCCTAGGGCCTGCGTACCTGAGGGACCGCCTTACCCCGTACGTACCCCCGAGATCACTGCGGTCAGACAAACAGAATCTTCTGACGGTGCCATCTGTCCGCTCCTGCCATCTATCTGGGACTAGACAGCGTGCTTTTTCCGCAGTAGCTCCAGTACTATGGAATTCTCTGCCGGACAGTGCTCGAGCCATCTCAGAGCTGGCACCATTTAGAAGGGCTTGCAAGACAGCCCTCTTTGGACTGGCTTTCAGTTAAATGGCCGAGAAGGACTACACCCCAAGACCTCGGCTATCACCCCCGAAATGTGTCAAATTGTATGTTTTAATGTGTTTTATTCTTTTATTGTAGGGCCCCATGTCTGTGACATGATGCCTATTGTTGTAGTTGTTATCCGCCCCGAGCCTGTAGGGAGGAGCGGAATACAAGAACGAAGTAATAAATAAATAAATAAATAAATAAATGCAGGGGGGCATTCAAAAGGGGCATGCATACAATTAAATATAATATTTTACTAACATTAATTTCAGGGGGCATTCAAATGGGGAATGCTTACAATAAATATAATATTTTACTAACATTAAATGCAGGGGGCATTCAAAAGGGGCATCCATACAATTAAATATAATATTTTACTAACATTAAATGCAGGGGGCATTCAAAAGGGGCATGCATACATTTAAATATAATATTTTACTAACATTAAATGCAGGGGGCATTCAAAAGGGGCATGCATACAATTAAATATAATATTTTACTAACATTAAATGCAGGGGGCATTCAAAAGGGGCATCCATACAATTAAATATAATATTTTACTAACATTAAATGCAGGGGGGCATTCAAAAGGGCCATCCATACAATTAAATATAATATTTTACTAACATTAAAGGCAGGGGGGCATTCAAACACACAATTACATAATAATAACATAAAGGTTAGCCTACCTTCCCAAACGTGCGGGATCCAGGAGCAGCCGGACCACGAGCAAGGCGACGAACGAGCGAGGCAGCAGCCGGGAAGGTACAAATCACGTCTGCGTGGGCCACAGGGATTAAGTAGCCGAGATTTCGGCAACAGGAGTATCGCGAGACTACGGAAGCCACACGGGATTTCGCTCTCAACGCAGGCGAGATTTCGCATTGAGAGCGAAATCCCGTGTGGCTTCCGTAGTCTCGCGATACTTGCTCCAAAACCCGGAAGTGGGTAATTAAAAAAAATATTTTAATTTAATTTATTTTTTTATTTATAATTTGTATCAAAAAGCTTAGGGGGCCGTAGGGAAGGCGCTGGGGGGCCGTATACGCCCCCCGGGCCGCCAGTTGGATAGCCCTGTTCTAGAACCTAGTATCAAGCTTTTAAACCTTACCTTTTGGAGCTTGGGTTTTTGAACGGTGTGCTTATCTGGGATATATCGTTTGTTTTAACCTTCTTTTACCTTTTGTTGGACACGATACTTTGCTTCAATAAAATACTATTTTTCAAACACTGTCTGATGTGTGTGTGAACTTGAGGAATACTTTCTGTCTGAAGTGCAACAGGTTTAGAGTTGATTTAATTCTTCGATAAAACAACGTAAACACCATGTCTAATACCAGGGGGATGTTGTAGCACAGGATTTGTCAGAGGATGAGACGGGTGTTGGGTTTCCATATGAGGAATTTGTGTGATCAGAGAGAATTGCAAGCCTCAGATTAGAGAGAATCGCAGGCAGAAGAGGCTGATGTTTGGGATTCTGGTGCTGGTTCCCCGGCAACAGGGAAAAGTGAAAGTCCTTGGGCTGATGGGGAGTTTTTCCAGGAAACTAGATTAGGTCTGAGGGGAGTAAAAAACAAAGAAACTAGATATTTTCACAGAATCCATGAGAAGACCTTGAAGTCCAGGTGTGTTCGGCATGATGTCATGGGTGCCTGGATGGGCTTAAATTAAGTGATCTGGCTTCAAGTCTCTCAGAGAGGACAACTTTGCAGAAGGATTTTTCCTGTCTCTGCTCTCAAGTTCATGGCTCAAGTTTCTTCTTCTGGCTCATGTCTTTGTTCCTGTTGCCTTGGAAGAAGCTCCTGTTTTCTGGTTTATGGGTTTTCTGGTTTATGGGTTACTGGTGCGTAGTTTTGGCCTGGAGTGTGATGACACCCAGCTTGTGCTGAGGATGGAAGGCCGGCTGGACTCCATACCTGATTATTTCCATCGGTGCCTGGAAGCCGTGACTGGGTGGCTACGGGCCAGCAGGTTGAAGGTGAATCCGTCGAAGACGGAGATCCTGTGGCTGGGTCACCTGGGGGGGGGGGGGAGCTCCGGCTACCAATTATGGATGGAAGCCCCTCAGACCTGGTGAAAATCCTGGGGGTCCAATTGGACCCTCTCCTGACGATGGAGGCTCAGGTGCTCCTCCTTTTCGGCCTCATGGTGGGGGGCAGTTGGCGGCTCCAGGAGGTTGGGCTCACCCTGCGACGATGGTGGATGCGCAAAACTTCCACGCGTGTGCCATTGCTGCAGGGCAGGCCCGGCTGCCCAGAGCCGCTGATCGTCCTACACGGGGCCGAAAGGGAGGAGTGTTTTGGAGGCAGCTAGAGGCTTAGCGCCTCTGGCTACGGAACACTCCTCCTTTTAGGTCTTGTTGGGGGGGGGGGCGGTTGGCGGCTCCAGGCAGTTGGGCTCGCCCCGCGATGGTGGTGATTACGCAAAACTTCCACGCTTGTGCCATTGCCGCGGGGCAGGCCTGGCTGCCCAGAGCCACTGATTGCCCTACACGGGGCCAAAAGGGAGGAGCGTTTTGGAGGTGGGTAGAGGCGGAGTGCCTCCGGCTATGGAACGCTCTTCCTTATAGGCCTCGTGGTGTGGGGCGGTTAGCGGCTCTGGGAGGAATGGGCTCGCTTTGCGGTGATGGCGCATGCGTGAAATTTCCACACGTGCGCCATTGACGCAGGGTAGGCCCGGCTGATCGCCCTGCACTGCGAGGCCAGGAGGGAGGAGCGTTTTGCAGCCGGGGGTGCTCCGCCTCTGGCCGCCTCCAGAGCGCTCCTCCTTTTCGGCCTCGTGGTGTGGGGTGATGGGGGCAACGTAAAATGCGCCCCTGAATATTGGCAAGTGGTGAGCAAATGCTTACTTTGCCTAGTGCAGGGCTGTCCAACTTCTACCAGCCCAGGGGCCTGAATTCCGGTCACTGACGACCTGGGGAGCCGTAGGGTCTGCCCCCGCCCCCGGCTCCACCCCCGGCTCCGCCTCCGGCTTACTACTCATAAGAGGCATGCATATAGTCAAATATAATCCTTTACTGAGATAAAATGCAGGGTGGGCATTCAAAAGGGGCATCCATACAGTCAAATATAATATTTTACTAACATTAAATGCAGGGTGGGCATTCAAATACACAATTACATAATAATAACATAAAGGTTAGCCTAACTTCCCAAACGCGCGGGATCCAGGAGCAGCCGGACCACGAGCAGAGGCGACGACCGACCGAGGCAGCAGCCGAGAAGGTCCAAATCACGTCTGCGTGGGCCGCAGGGATTAAGTAGCCGAGATTTCAGCAACAGGAGTATCACGAGACTACGGAAGCCACACGGGATTTCGCTCTCAACGCAGGCGGATTTCGGCGTTGAGAGCGAAATCGTGTGGCTTCCGTAGTCTCGCGATACTTGCTCCAAACCCGGAAGTGGGTAATTTTTAAATATTTTATTTTATTTTATTTTATTATTAAAAAGCTTAGGGGGCCGCAGGGAAGGGGCTGGGGGCCGTATACGGCCCCCGGGCCGCCAGTTGAACAGCCCTGGCCTAGTGCAAGATCCGGCTCTGATCCCTTAGTATTGAGCCATGGCGGTTCGATTGCATTAAGCCTTGCAGGGTAGAGGCAGCTGAATACAGCATCAAGGCCAATGTCTTTTCCAGCCTCCTTTCTCCATCTGAAGACAAGGCACGGACCCCTAACCCTGCCGGGCTCCTCTCAGCTCCTGTCGTACTCATGCACAGTTTTATATAACCATCAGTCGGTGTGAAGCTGTGTAATAAATCAACCTTGATGGCTTTTAATGAAAGGACGGGGCTGGCTCGTGGCGCTCCGGCAACCCTGGAAACAGGACGGTAATTAAAGCGGTGGATCTTGTTTTATCTTCTGTCAGTTTCCCTACAAGCGACAAGTTAAAATGCTTTGGATTTTAGTCACTTCGATACGGGGAGAAATGTTTTCTAAGCATGATAGGAAAGAGTTGTAATCGAAGGAAGGAAGGCAGGAAGGAAGGAAGGGAAAGCCAACAAGAATAATACACAGCTCAACCTTCAGTCACATGGTGGTAGCCAAGCTTCATGATGATTGGTTGGAACCTTGGAAGCCAGCTGAGGTGGGAGCCAATAGCGCAATCGCGTCGCTTCCTCCTTGGCGAATGGAAAGCGAGGGGCAGGAATGTTGTTCAAAACACGCAGCTGGAGTTTCCTTGTTCAAATTATGTCCTTTCGGGCCAAAGGAATTCTTTTGTTCTTGGTGAGAAACAGGAATTTGTCCTTAACAACCCTCCTTGTTGACAAAGGGCCACATGCAGATTCTATCCATGAGAAGTTTCAGCCTTCTGGATGGTAAACACGAAATAACTGTAGCCATGTGCTGGTTTCCAAGGCCAGTAGTGACAGCCTATTGTGAAATATGAAATATAGTTATGCCATACGTTCTATAAACGAGGCTAATCTCAGGGGGTCCGGCGTTTATGAAACAAAAGGAGGGTCCGGCGTTTATGAAACAAAAGGAGTCTTTCAGAAATGAGGAGAAGGGAAAGAAAAACTTCTCCAAACCATAAAAGTCCTCTGTTATGCAAATTGCTCCAATGATTGCAATTATTTATTTCTTTATTTATTTATTCGTTCTTGTCTACCGCCCTTCCCGAAAGGCTCGGGGCAGCTAACAACATATTCACAAAACAATCGTACACAACAACATTAAAACCACGATTAAAACATAGCTAAAAGCACAGTATGCCACGTATTAGACGCAGTGTGGCACAGGATAAAACAATTGAGTGCAAGTGGCGACATGCAACAAGGACTGCAGCTCATCCGACTCCAAAAGCCTGCTGGAATCGCAGGGTCTTACATGCTTTCCGAAATTAAAGGGTGCAGTCAGGAAATGTGGTCACCCTGATCTCAAAACAAACAGCTGGGTCTTTCACAAACATGTAGCATTTCTTCATATTATTTTACACATGGGGAGGGGGGGAAACATGCAGGAAAATTACATAGGAGGGTTTCAGGGGAATATCACCAATATCTCATAATTATTTCATATGCAAGGGGTGGAAGGAAAGTCCATATGATCTTGAAAAGCATCAAATCCATATGCTTTGCGGAAAGCCCCATCTGTGTCCTTGGGAAAACTATAAGAGAAAAGTCCTTTTTTGCTAATAGCCAGAGGAGAGTCCAAACACACGGAAGTCCTTGGAAAACTATGTCTCCCAAACAGGGCTTGCCCCTGTTGGCCTGTCCACATGCACAAAGAGTCCATGGCTTCGGGTTAAGTGAGGCAAGAAAACAGAGAGGTAGAAATGGCTGGAGGCCAAATCCCAGCCTTTGGTGCTAGAGATGCCAGACCACATGTGCAGGAACGTTGGAACTCCTGGCTGCAGGTCAAACCAATTAGGATGCAGATGGGCTCTTTCTGGGGCTTGCCTTCAGTGTCAGAAGTGAATTGGGAGTGTTACCGAACAGGGGGGGGGCTTGTTATGAAGGCAGACCAGCTAGACCCACCAAAGAGGATCCATATTAACCCTGGTGAGAAAGGAAGCCCAAATCCCAATTTTCCCTAGAATTTCCCAATAAAAAAGTTCGCCAAGTCGAAGGAGTACCGCCAAGGTGTTTATTCAGACCAGCTGGAAAGGATGACAGCCGCAATCTTTCGTCAATGCTGACATAAAAGTTACATTGGAAAAACATGGCATTTTATAAGGTTACAGATTCAAATTTCCCACTTCCCGCCCCCAGTTATAAAGTAGAAGACTCTCTACTTTATAACTTTTGCTACCACCCAAATGTTAGGAACTGAGGTATTTTTGATCAGGGACTGTAATTGTCAGGATCTCCAATTCTGCCTCAAATTAATGGAGGTGTGTGTCACCAAACTGTAATGACGCAACACCTTTGTAAATCTGCTGCCACCAGTGAGTAATTCTTGACCACCTGGTGTTTCTAAAGAGGTCACTGAGAGAGATTTATGAATAAAGAACTTTAACAGTTTATTTGTTAACAGGGTTTAAAGCGTGGAGGTTTTTAGGTACACAGAGCTTAGTTGGTTACAGTATCTTCTTAGAGGCACAGCTCTTAAGGTTGCTAAGTTTCTAAATGGGATACAATGTTTGACTGTATTTCTCCAAATACTGATTCAACAATATTATAGATACTTTGCCCACTTATATGCCTACTAGCTGTACCCGGCACGCGTTGCTGTGCCCTATTTAGGAGATGGGGTGGGTTTTTGTGTTGCAGGATTGTTTCTTTTTTGTGGGTTTTGCAAGTTTGTGTTATTCCGGCGGTATGTGTTTGTCAGTGGTGCCTGTGTCCCTGGTGCCCTATTTGTGTTAGTGTTATGTCCTCCTGGTAGTTGTTATGTCCTCTTGTGTTAGTTGGTTGTACTGTGTAGGTTTCTGTTTAGCAGTGGTATGAATGCGTTGTGTGTGTTGTGTGTCTGTTGTGTTGTGGGTCTGTAGAGGTAGACATCGCAAGTTGTGTGGCTGTCATGTTGTGGGTGTGGTGTTTGTAAAGTGGAGGATTGGTGGTGTGTGGGTGGGATGGTGCTTGGATAAGAGTTTGTGGTGTTGAGTGTGTAGTTTGTTGTTGTGAGTGTACACTGATAGTGTGGTGTGGATGTACGGTGTGTATGTGGGGTGTGTTAGTTGGTTGTACTGTGCTGGTTTCTGTTTAGCAGTGGTATGTATGTGTTGTGTGTGTTGTGTGTGAGTTGTGTTGTGGGTCTGTAGAGGTAGGCATCGCGAGTTGTGTGGCTGTCATGTTGTGGGTGTGGTGTTTGTTAAGTGGGTGTCTTTTGTTGTGGGTGTCTTTTGTCCTGTGAGTGGTATGTATGTGCTCTGTGCACATAGTTGTGTATCTTCTGCATATTGGCGTTGTGTGGTATTTTGTGCTGGCTTGGTCTTTTGGATTGTGTTTCTCGAGTGTGGTTGTGAGAGTTGTAGTGTCTGGAGGAGTGTGTGGTGGTTTTTTTATTTTGTTGTGATTGTGTGGCTGATTGTACCATGGTCAGTGGCTTGTGATGATTACCAGTGGTCAGTTTTCATGGTTTGGCCAGTGTGGGCAAGGCTGAAGGAGCCTGTCCTTTAGGCACTGTGTGTCCTCGGCAGTCCGACTGGCTGTGGTGTGTGGGAGGCTGTCCTGAGGTGATTTGTTTTGGCGGCAGTTATTTTGGAGAAATTGTCGCGCGCAGGGGGCGGGGCCAGCCCGGTGGAAGGGGGTGGAGTGGTTTTGGGGATGGCAAGGGGCGGGTCCTGGCCGGTGGAAGGGGGTGGAGTGGTTGTGGGGATGACAGGGGCGGGGCCAGGCCGGGGAAAGGGTGTGGAGTGGTTTTGGGGATGGCAGGGGGCGGGGCCTGGCCAGGGGAAGGGGGTGGAGCGGTTGTGGGGATGGCAGGGGTCGTGGCCTCCGCTGGGAAGCGGCGCCGGCATTTTGTGTGGGCTGATGTCGGCCAATGGGATTCGCTGGCGGCCATGGAGGACTCTGGGAAATGTAGGTTTTTTTACTCGTTGTTTTGGGGGCCTTCTAGGTTTTGGGGGGGAAAGTTTCTTTGCTAAAAACCTTCCTTGCCTGAGGCCTATTTTTGTTGCCAAGTTTGGTGTCTCTGCCTTGGAAGGTTTCTCTGCCTATGGCAGTCTTTCGATGACGGGTCCTCCTTTATATATATAGATTATCTATCTTCTAGGTTAGCTTTTTAGCCTAACCTACAAACAGCTTTCTAAAACCTAACTGCCTTTCTTCAGTATCAAAACACAGCCTTTATTCTGTTCTCCTCAGAACAGATAACAGCAGCCTCTCAAAACTGCCACCAGCCAGTCTAACCGCTACTAACTAACTGATGAATTTCAAATCTGGAAATTCTAAGGCTAGTTGTAGGCTCTGTCTCCTGTTACTATGGCAACGGAACTTCTCAGAGGCCGGGCACTCTAATACTCTCCGTTACCCCTTTGTGGTCTGTCTAACATTTAATCATCTAACTCAGGGCTGCCCAACTGGCGGCCCGAGGGCCGTATACGGTCCCCCAGCCCCTTCCCTATGGCCCCCGCCTACCCTGCAAAAAATTTTAAATATTTTTTTAAAAAAATTCAATATCCGGGAGGCAGGGCTGGGTGAGGTCAGGCGTGGGGCCGGCGCCGAGCCTGCCGTCACCCCGCCCCGCACGCTCCCTTCCTCCTCCTCCGTCCCGCCTCTCCCCCCAGCGCACCAATCGGGAACGCCGGGGGGGGGGGGAGGGAGGGAGGAGGCGTGCCTAAATAGGAAGGCAAGCGCTTGCCTTCTTCCTATTTAGGCATGCGTTCTCTGTTCTGCCTCTCCTCCCGGCACACTGATCGGTGCGCCGGTGGGAGAGGCAGAACAGAGGAGGCTGGCATGACACTTTAGGAGGGAGGGCGAAGCCATGGAGGGCTCCCCTTGGCTTTGCCTCTTCGGCGTCGAGTATTTATGTCACAGCGGATAGGCAACAGAAATATAGAAGTTTAATTCCCCATCGGCCCAAAAACTCCAGTCTCTGTTCGTGTGAATAATGAAACTCTCATTCAATTCACAAGGTAAATATATAACTTTGTATTGAATTGTATTTAAGAATAACTGGCAAAACATCGAAAAACAACAGCCATCACAGCTACCTTTCTAAACATCCTTTCTTCACAGATATTAAATCCCAACTGACAAATCCCAACTGTCACTTTGTAACTGACATTTCTCAAAGTTCCATTTAGCAGTCTTGAGACAGCGCCATCTGGTATCAAACATGTCACACTGCAGGTCATCTCAAACTGCGAAAATATATCTTGTGCTGACTCATGAATTGCTATTCAAAATGCAATAATCTGACATTGCCCTCCCTCCTAAAGGGTCACGCCAGCCTCAGAAGCGAAATCGCCGCTTCTGAGGCTGGCGTGACACTTTAGGAGGAGGGGCCGGGGGCGTGGCCGGGGGCGTGGCCGAGGGCCGGGGCCGGGGCAGAGTGGCGCAGAGCAGCCCCCCAGGTCATCAGTGACTGGAAGTCCGGCCCTAGGTCCGGTAGAAGTTGGACAGTACTGATCTAACTCAATACAAATGTAATAATACAAACCACACATTTAACAAAGAGAAAAAAAAGCCCGCAATAAACATAGCGACTTCATTACACCTGTGATAGGCACTAAGAGCACCTAAAGCTTCAAAGAACTTCTCTTCAACCATTTCAAAGCTCCCTGCTTGAGCAGTGATGGCACGATCGTCAGTATAGATTAAACTCTTCGTCCCTTCTGGCAGTGGCTGATTTTTTTTGTGTAAATGCAGGTACTTCTAGGATGACCTTTAAGCGTGATATCTTCTTATTAACTGTATTGATTCATTTACTTTTATCCAGCTTTACTCTCGCCAAGGGAACGTGATGATAGGTTTGACAGAAGGGAAATATGGCAACTATGCAGTACATATATGTGGCTATTTCGAATGGAATATTGCCAATTATTACATGCCTCTCTTGAACATCCATTTACCATCAACTTTACTCATCTCTCTGGATTCCTACTCCTCACTCTTTCTTCTTTCCTTTCTATCTATCTCTCTCCCTTCCCCCCCCTCAAAGAACAATAATATAGGATTCAAGATGGCTTCCCCCGGTCTAATGTTATCTGGGCGAATTGGGTTGCAACTTCCGTCCTTCTCAGGCATAACATTGGGAGTTGCAATCCATAATCCCTGGGAGGTTTACGTCGCAGAACTACTATAGAGTGTAGTTACGTCGCAGAACTACTATAGTTACGTCGCAGAACTATTATATAGTGTTACATCGTTTTATTGAAATTGTTATGCTTTTATCTATGTAAACCGCCCCGGGCCTAAGGGAATGAAGCGGTATATAAATTTGAATAACAAATATAAATAAATAAATAAATAAAAACAAACTTTGAGGCAATAAAACAAAACTGAAATTTCTGAATCAAAATATAATTTTCTGTACAAAAAAAAAGTTGTGTACAGAAAATTATATTTTCTGTGCAAAATAGGCACATGTGAATTTTGTGCGGAAAAGATTCCAAATTGCGCGAATTTTTCATTTTTCCAGGATTTGCATCAACACTCAAAAACTTTGTTTTTTGACCACTTTTGAATATTTTCGACTATTCTTTCCGTCCTTCCTCCTCTGGATCTCAGACAAAGGAAGAGGGTGTACCATTTCACAATCTGATTTGTGTATATAGACATAACTGTGGCATTGTTGTTGGTGGAAGTGGTCCATGAAGAAGCCATTCTTATATTACTCCAAAAACGTATCACTTTAATGCAGTGTTTCCCAACCGCTGTGATGTGCCGCGATGGACGTCCTGCTGTGCCGCGAGAAAAGCTCTCTGCCCCCCTTCCTTCCCCCGTCCTGCCGAACTCCTGCTGCTTGGGGGAGGAGGAGGAAGGGCTGGGCAGTGGCGAAGAAGAAAAAGAAGAAGGGCCTGGGGCGCCACCTCCTTCGGCCGTTTCCCCAGCCAGCCTCCAATCCGCCATGACTCTCGCCCCTCGCTCGCTGAAGCCGCGCGAGGAGGAGCCCCGCCCACTGAAGCCCATCCACTGCTCATGCTTCTCGCGGCTTCAGTGAGCGAGTGGCGGGAGTCATGGCGGAGAGTGGTGCCGGGGACCATGACTCCCGCCCCTCGCTCGCACTGCCCCCTCAAGGCTGGAGAAGCTGTGGGAGAGCTGAAGTTAGAGGAAGGGACGGGGCATAGCACGGCCTGGCTCCGCCCCTCCCCAGCGTCAGCTCTCTCACAGCTTCTCCAGCCTTGAGGGACAGTGCCAAGCCAGCATTGTGCTGGCTCTGCCACCGTTGGCTTGGCACTGCCCCTCAAGGCTGGAGAAGCTGTGGGAGAGCTGAAGTCAGGGGGAGGGGGTGGGGCATGGCTAGGCCTGGCTCCGCCCCTCCCCCAACTTTGGCTTCTCCAGCCTTGAGGGGACAGTGCCAAGCCAGCATTGTGCTGGCTCTGCCACCGGTGGCTTGGCATTGCCCCCTCAAGGCTGGAGAAGCTGTGGGAGAGCTGAAGCCGGGCGAGGGGTGGGGCATGGCGTGGCCTGGCTCCGCCCCCTCCCCCGGCTTCAGCTCTCCCACAGCTTCTCCAGCCTTGAGGGGACAGTGCCAAGCCAGCATTGTGCTGGCTCTGCCACCGTTGGCTTGGCACTGCCCCCTCAAGGCTGGAGAAGCTGTGGGAGAGCTGAAGCGGGGGGAGGGGGCGGGGCATGGCGTGGCCTGGCTCCGCCCCCTCCCCCGGCTTCAGCTCTCCCACAGCTTCTCCAGCCTTGAGGGGACAGTGCCAAGCCAGCATTGTGCTGGCTCTGCCACCGCTGGCTTGGCACTGCCCCCTCAAGGCTGGAGAAGCTGTCGGAGAGCTGAAGCTGGGGGGAGGGGAGGGGGGGGGGGGGCATGGCGTGGGCTGGCCCCACCCCTTCCTCCTTGGCTTCAGCTCTCCCACAGCTTCTCCAGCCTTGAGGGGACAGTGCCAAGCCAGCATTGTGCTGGCTCTGCCACCGCTGGCTTGGCACTGCCCCCTCAAGGCTGGAGAAGCTGTGGGAGAGCTGAAGCTGGGGGGAGGGGCGGGGCATGGTGTGGCCTGGCTCCGCCCCCTACCCCCAGCTTCACCTCTCCCACAGCTGCTCCAGCCTTGAGGGGGCAGTGCCAAGCCAGCATTTTGCTTGCTCTGCCACCGTTGGCTTGGCACTGCCCTCAAGGCTGGAGAAGCTGTCGGAGAGCTGAAGCTGGGGGAGGGGAGGGGGCATGGTGTGGCCTGGCTCTGCCCCTCCCGGCTTCAGCTCTCCCACAGCTTCTCCAGCCTTGAGGGGACAGTGCCAAGCCAGCATTTTGCTGGCTCTGCCACCGTTGGCTTGGCACTGCCCCTCAAGGCTGGAGAAGCTGTGGGAGAGCTGAAGCCGGGGAGGGGGTGGGGCATGGGTGGCCTGGCTCTGCCCCTCCTGGCTTCAGCTCTCCCACAGCTTCTCCAGCCTTGAGGACAGTGCCAAGCCAGCATTTTGCTGGCTCTGCCACCGTTGGCTTGGCACTGCCCCTCAAGGCTGGAGAAGCTGTGGGAGAGCTGAAGCCAGGGGAGGGTGGGGCATGATGTGGCCTGGCTCTGCCCCTCCCCAGCTTCAGCTCTCCACAGCTTCTCCAGCCTTGAGGGGACAGTGCCAAGCCAGCATTGTGCTGGCTCTGCCACCGTTGGCTTGGCACTGTCCCCTCAAGGCTGGAGAAGCTGTGGGAGAGCTGAAGCCATGGGGGAGGGGGGGGTCGGGGCATGGTACGGCCTGGCTCTGCCCCCTCCCTGGCTTCAGCTCTCCCAGTTCTCAGCCTTCTCCAGTGCCAAGCCAGCATTGTGCTGGCTCTGCCACCGCTGGCTTGTCATTGCCCTCAAGGCTGGAGAGCTTGTCAGCTGCTGGAGAGCTGAAGCCGGGGGAGAGAGGGGTGGGGCATGGTGTGGCCTGGCTCTGCCCCCTGCCCCCTGGCTTCAGCTCTCAAGGCAGCTCTGGAGAGCCCCCTTGAGGGGCCCCTCCCCAGTGCCAAGCCAGCATTGTGCCAGCATTGTGCTGCTCTGCCACCGCTGGCTTGGCACTGCCCCTCAAGGCTGGAGAAGCTGTGGGAGAGCTGAAGCCGGGAGAGAGTGGGGCATGATGTGGCATGGCTCCGCCCCTCCCCCCGACTTCAGCTCTCCAACAGCTTCTCCAGCCTTGAGGGGGCAATGACAAGCCAGCATTGTGCTGGCTCTGCCACCGCTGGCTTGGCACTGCCCCTCAAGGCTGGTGAAGCTGTGGGAGTGCTGAAGCCGGGGCGGGGGTGGGGCATGGCCTGGCTCTGCCCCCTCCCCCAGCTTTAGCCCTCCCAGCAGCTGCTCCCAGCAGTCCACCGTCCCCCAGCCGTTCTTTACTGTGTTATAGTGTCATTTTGTTAGAGTGTCATTTTGTGTCATTTTGGTTGGTGGTGTGCCCCCAGATTTTTTTAATGTTAAAAGTGTGCCGCGGCTCAAAAACGGCTGGGAAACACTGACTTAGGGTGTGTTTACACTGTAGAATTAATGCTCTTTGATACCAGTTGAACTACCATGGCTCAACGCTATCTAAACCTGGGAGTTGTAGTTTGGGGAGGCACCAGCACTCTTGGGCAGAGCAGGCTGAAGAGCTTCTCCAACTACAACTCCCATGATCCCATAGCACCAAGCCGTAGCACTTAAACTGATACCAAACTGCATTAATTCCAGTGTGGACGCACCTTTAGCTCTCGGAATCACTTCCAACTGGAAGGTGGGCACTTCCAGTGTCCTCCAAAACTCACAGATATCTGTACTCTCAATTCTGTCCCGTCCAAGGCGTCCAAGAACCCACTCCATGTTCTGTTGATGTGTGTCTGACCTGTTATTACTCCTTATGCCCTGTGTCTTTAGGCCACATACGGAAGATTTCAGCATGGATTCTTCCCTCTCACAGTAAGTTAGTTTCACCCTGCATGGCGGTATTGATGCTCCGTTTCCATGAACTCATTTCTCTTTCGCATCTCCAGAATGATAAGTTATTCATATGTATATATATATTAGCTTGGGGACCCGGCCCTGCCCGGGTTATTTGAGAAAGGCATTGTGTGCCAAGGTTGGTCCTTATCAGATGTTTACGTGGCTTGCAGTGGTCTCAGGAAGTTAGTGAAGGTACTGCAAGTCCCATCGGCCACGGTCCATCCCCCTCCCAACAGCACCAGGATGTAGAGTGGGTCATGTGGGCTCTGTGTGCCACGTTTGGTCTTGATCATTCATTGGAGGAGGATCGCAGTGGTCTCGGAAGGTGAGTGAAGGTACTTCAAGTCCCATCATCCATGGTCCATCCTCCTTCAAACAGCACCAGGATGTAGAGTGGGTCATGAGGGCTCTGTATGGCAAGTTTGGTCTGTATTGGTCATTGGATGATGGTCACAGTGATCTCAGGAAATGAGTGAAGGTACTTCAAGTCCCATCATCCGTGGTCCGTCCCACAGAAAACTGCACCAGGATGTAGAGTGGGTCATGAGGGCTCTGTGTGTCAGGTTTGGTCTTGATCAGTCATTGGATTAGGTTTGCAGCAGTTTTGGGAAGTGAGTGAAGGTACTTCAAGTCCCATCATGCATGGTCTGCCCTCCTCCAAACTGCACCAGGACGTAAAGTGGGTCATGGGGGCTCTGTGTGCCAAGTTTGGTCTTGATCAGTCAGTGGATGAGGGTTGCAGTATCTGGGGAAGTTATTGGAGGTACTTAAAGTCCCATCATGCATGGTCTGCCCTCCTTCAAAGTGCACCAGGATGTAGAATGGGTTTTGGAGGTTTTGTGTGCCAAGTTTGGTCTGTAGTGGTCATTGGATGAGGGTCACAGTGCTCTCAGGAAGTGAGTGAAGGTACTTCAAGTCCCATCATCCGTGGTCCGTCCCACACAAAATTGCACCAGGATGTAGAGTGGGTCATGGGGGCTCTGTGTATCAGGTTTGGTCTTGATCAGTCATTGGATTAGGTTTGCAGCAGTCTTGGAAAGTGAGTGAAGGTACTTCAAGTCCCATCATGCATGGTCTGCCCTCCTCCAAACTGCACCAGGACGTAAAGTGGGTCATGGGGGCTCTGTGTGCCAAGTTTGGTCTTGATCAGTCAGTGGATGAGGGTTGCAGTATCTGGGGAAGTTATTGGAGGTACTTAAAGTCCCATCATGCATGGTCTGCCCTCCTTCAAAGTGCACCAGGATGTAGAATGGGTTTTGGAGGTTTTGTGTGCCAAGTTTGGTCTGTATTGGTCATTGGATGAGGGCCACATTGCTCTCAGGAAGTGAGTGAAGGTACTTCAAGTCCCATCATCCGTGGTCCGTCCCACACAAAATTGCACCAGGATGTAGAGTGGGTCATGGGGGCTCTGTGTATCAGGTTAGGTCTTGATAAGTCATTGGATTAGGTTTGCAGCAGTCTTGGAAAGTGAGTGAAGGTACTTCAAGTCCCATCATGCATGGTCTGCCCTCCTCCAAACTGCACCAGGATGTAAAGTGGGTCATGGGGGCTCTGTGTGCCAAGTTTGGTCTTGATCACTCAGTGGATGAGGTTAGCAGAGGTCTGGGGAAGTTATTGGAGGTACTTAAAGTCCCATCATCCATGGTCTGCCCTCTTTCACACTGCACCAGGATGTAGAGTGGGTCTTGGGGGTTTTGTGTGCCAAGTTTGGTCTTGTTCTGTCATTGTTGGGAGCCGCAAAATGTTTTGGTCTAAAACTCCCACCATGGCTGACTGCCTCAGGCCTTTGCCTTATCCTCCTCTGGCAGTTTAGAGTGTCGGAATGTTCGTGTTGGCGACTGCCTCAGGCCTTTGCCTTGTCCCCCTCTGGCAGTTTAGAGTGTCGGAATGTTCGTGTTGGCGACTGCCTCAGGCCTTTGCCTTATCCTCCTCTGGCAGTTTAGAGTGTCGGAATGTTCGTGTTGGCGACTGCCTCAGGCCTTGGCCTTATCCTCCTCTGGGTCGGAATGTTCGTGTTGGCGACTGCCTCAGGCCTTTGCCTTGTCCTCCTCTGGCAGTTTAGAGTGTCGGAATGTTCGTGTTGGCTGGCCAATTAGAGGCGTTATGCAAATACTCCCTCACTGGCAGCCAATCATGTTGTCAGAATGTAGAGGCCGGGAGCCAATCAGAACGCTGCCACATACATACAAACATACAAACAAACAAACATTCCACTTTATTATATAAATAGAGATAGAGATGTATGGAAGACGCTACGTTCTCCATGGTGCTTGCCAACTTAAACCGTTCTTTAGAAGATATTGGGGATGGTGTTGTCAAAGGTTTTCATGGCTGGAATTACTAAACTGCTGAGTTTTCCAGGCTGTCTGAGTTTTCCCATGTTCCAGAAGCATTCTCTCCTGACATTTCGCCTGCATCTATGGCAGGCATCCTCAGAGGTTGTGTTAGAGTGGTTAGAGTGGTCCAGCATTTCTGTGTTCTCAAATAATATGCTGGGTCCAGGTTGGTCCAGGTTAGACTACTGCAACGCACTCTACGTGGGGCTGCCTTTCGGAAACTTCAGTTGGTCCAACGGGCGGCAGCCAGAATGCTAACTGGGGCGACATACAGGGAGCATACCACCCCCCCTGCTGTGTCAGCTCCACTGGTTGCCAGGTCCAGATTACCTGTTTGTGGCGCCCTAGGCCATACTCTGGAAGCCCACCCCGGGGGCGGGGGCGCTTCAGCGCTTGTGCAGGGCCGCTTCAGCACATGTGCGGGGCCGCTTCAGCGCATGTGCGGGGCCGCTTCAGCGCATGTGCGGGGCCGCTTCAGCGCATGTGCGGGGCCGCTTCAGCACATGTGCAGGGCCGCTTCAGCGCATGTGCGGGGCCGCTTCAGCGCATGCGCAGCAGGGCGCGAGCGCCGCAGCCTCTCTGCCTCTTCCGGCATGTTCCCGGATGCCGCAACGGCCGCCCAGGAGTTTCCCTTCCTTCCTCCTCCTCGGAGAAGGAAGAGGAAGGAAGGGGCGGCCGCTGCGGCACCCAGGAACATGCCGGAGGAGGCAGAGGCTGCGGCGCTCGCGAAGCGCCGTCGCGGCTTCCCTCCGCCTCTTCTCCTCGCTGCGCCTAAGGAAGAAGAGAAGGGGGGGGTTGGACCGTGGTTGGACCGTGATGTGCCGCCCCCCTAGGCCTACGCCCACAGGCCTTGTTGGCCTTATGGGTAATCCGGGTCTGCTGGTTGCCTGTCCATCTCCGAGCCCAATTCAAAGTGCTGGTATTGACCTATAAAGCTCTATACGGTTCTGGCCCAGCTTACTTGTCCGAACGCATTTGTTTCTATGTTGCATCTCGCAGTTTAAGATCATCTGGGGAGGCCTTGCTCTCGCTCCCGCCAGCATCGCAAATGCGGCTGGTGGGGACGAGAGACAGGGCCTTCTCGGCGGTGGCCCCTCGCCTATGGAACGCACTCCCGAACGAAATAAGATCGACTCCATCTCTCCTTGCTTTTAGAAAAAAGCTAAAGCCGTGGTTGTGGGGCCAGGCCTTTGGGCAGCAGACGTAAATTGTACCTTTGCATTTGACTGGATTGACACTGTGGACTTGACTGGACTGACAATGTCTTCCGCTTGATGGCTTTAATTAATTATTGTTGTATGTAGTGTAATGTTTTTTAAAAAATGTTTTTAATGCTTTTTAATGATGTTGATTATAACAATACAATATAAAAAATACACCATATAATCAACCTTATCTTCTGGGTTTTGCTGGTTTCAAAGGTAGGTTTGATTCTTGTAATGCCACAATCTAAATGAGAATCTGAATAATTACAGAGTTATAAGTTTCAGCATCTATATATATAAAGGAGGACCCGTCATCGAAAGACTGCCAGAGGCAGAGAAACCTTCCAAGGCAGAGACACCAAACTTGGCAACAAAAATAGGCCTCAGGCAAGGAAGGTTTTTAGCAAAGAAACTTTCCCCCCCAAAACCTAGAAGACCTGCAAAACAACGATGAAAAAAAAACTACATTTCCCAGCGTCTTCCACAGCCGCCAGCGAATCCATCCACCCCCGGCCAGACCCCGCCCCTGACATCGGCCCAGGCCCCGCCCCTTGCCACAAAATGCCAGGCCCTGCCCCTGCCATCCCAGCAGAGGCCACGCCCCTGACATCCCCACAACCACTCCACCCCTTCCCTCAGCCTGGCTTTCGGCCAGGCCCTGCCCCCTGCCATCCCCACAACCATCTCCACCACTCCCCTTCCCTGGTCAGGCCCCCCCCTGCCATCCCCAAAACCACTCCACCCCCTTCCCCCGGCCAGGCCCCGCCCCCTGCCATCCCCAAAACCACTCCACCCCCTTCCCCCGGCCTGGCCCCTGTCCCCCCTGTGCACGACAATTTCTCCAAAATAACTGCTGCCAAAACAAATAACCTCAGGACAGCCTCCCACACACCACAGCCAGTTGTACTGCCGAGGACACACAGTGCCTAAAGGACAGGCTTCTTCAGCCTCGCCCACACTGGCCAAACCACAAAAACTAACCACTGGTAATCACCACAAACCACTGACCACGGTACGACCAGCCACACAATCACAACAACAAAATCAACAAAAAACACCACACACTCCTCCAGACACTACAACTCTCACAACCACACTTGAGAAACACAATCCAAAAGACCAAGCCAGCACAAAATACCACACAACGCCAATATGCAGAAGATACACAACTATGTGCACAGAGCACATACATACCACTCACAGGACAAAAGACACCCACAACAAATGACACTCACTTAACAAACACCACACCCACAACATGACAGCCACACAACTCGCGATACTTACCTCTAGAGACCCACAACACAACAGACACACAACACACACAACGCATACATACCACTGCTAAAAAGAATCCAGCACAATACAACCAACTAACACACCCCACATACACACTGTATATCCACAACACACTACCACTGCACACTCACAACAACAAACTACACACTCAACACCACACACTCTTCTCCAAGCACCATCCCAAACACACACCACCAATCCTCCACTTTACAAACACCACCCCCACAACATGACAGCCACACAACTCGCGATGCCTACCTCTACAGACCCACTACACAACTCACACACAACACACACAACGCATACATACCACTGCTAAACAGAAACCTGCACAGTACAACCAACTAACACACCCCACATCCACACCGTACATCCACACCACACTACCACTGCACACTCACAACAACAAACTACACACTCAACACCACACACTCTTCTACAACCACCATCTCAAACACACACCACCAACTCCACAGGACTTCAACATCCCACCCACCAGAACAACCCACAACGACACAGCCATGACCCCACCAAGACCCTAAGTAACAACTTTTTCAACCCTTACATACTCAGACTTTCTCGCATCTCCTAAATAGGGCACGACAACGCGTGCCGGGTACAGCTAGTAGTGTATATTGATTTTGATGCTGGTCCACGATTCCCAATATTCTTTAGGGCAGGAGTGCTCAGGACGTCGATCGCGATTGACTGGTTGATCCTGAGGCCATCTGGAGTCGATCCCAGCTGATGCGGCACTTCTAGAGGGGAGGAGTCAAGCCGCGCCAGGCCCCGCCCCTCCTCACCAGCTTTAGCTCTACCACAGCTTCTGCAACCTTGAGAAGGGTAGAGGAGGGTATTACCAAGTCAGTGGTGGCTAGCTGTGCCATCACTAACTTGGCATACCCCCCTCTGCCCTGGAGAAGTTGTGGTAGAGCTCCAGCCAGGGGGCAGAGGGGGCGGAGCCAAGCGGTGCCAGGCCCCGCCCCCTCCCCACCAGCTTTAGCTGTACCACAGCTTCTCCAGGGCAGAGGGGGGTATGCCAAGCCAGTGGTGGCATAGCTAACCATCACTGGCTTGGCATACCCCCCTCTGCCCTGGAGAAGCTGTGGTAGAGCTCCAGCCAGGGGGCGGAGGGGGCGGAGCCAAGCGGCGCCAGGCCCCGCCCCCTCCCCACCAGCTTTAGCTGTACCACAGCTTCTCCAGGGCAGAGGGGGGTATGCCAAGCCAGTGGTGGCATAGCTAACCATCACTAGCTAGGAATACTCCCCTCTGCCCTGGAGAAGCTGTGGTAGAGCTCCAGCCAGGGGGTGGAGGGGGCGGAGCCATGCGGCGCCAGGCCCCGCCCCTCCCCACCAGCTGTACCTGTACCACAGCTTCTCCAGGGCAGAGGGGTATGCCAAGCCAGTGGTGGCATAGCTAACCATCACTGGCTTGGCATACCCCCTCTGCCCTGGAGAAGCTGTGGTAGAGCTCCAGCCAGGGGCGGAGGGGCGGAGCCATGCGGCGCCAGGCCCCGCCCCCTCCCCACCAGCTTTAGCTGTACCACAGCTTCTCCAGGGCAGAGGGGGGTATGCCAAGCCAGTGGTGGCATAGCTAACCATCACTGGCTAGGAATACTCCCCTCTGCCCTGGAGAAGCTGTGGTAGAGCTCCAGCCAGGGGGTGCAGGGGGGGCAGAGCCATGCCAGGCCCCGCCCCCTCCCCACCAGCTTTAGCTGTACCACAGCTTCTCCAGGGCAGAGGGGGTATGCCAAGCCAGTGGTGGCATAGCTAACCATCACTGGCTTGGCATACCCCTCTGCCCTGGAGAAGCTGTGGTAGAGCTCCATCCAGCCAGGGGCGGAGCCAAGTGGCACCAGGCCCCGCCCCCTCCCTACCAGCTTTAGCTGTACCACAGCTTCTCCAGGGCAGGGGTATGCCAAGCCAGTGGTGGCATAGTTAACCATCACTGGCTAGGAATACTCCCCTCTGCCCTGAGAAGCTGTGGTAGAGCTCCCGCCAGGGGGCGGAGGGGAGGAGCCAAGCGGCGCCAGGCCCCGCCCCCTCCCCACCAGCTTTAGCTGTACCACAACTTCTCCAGGGCAGAGGGGGGTATGCCAAGTTAGTGATGGCATAGCTAGCCACCACTGGCTTGGTAATACCCTCCTCTACCCTGGAGAAGCTGTGGTAGAGCTCCAGCCAGGGGGGCGGAGGGGGCGGAGCCAAGCCGCACCAGGCCCCGCCCCCACCCCAGCCCCGCCCTGCTTCTCTCAAGGTAGATTTTTCTGTCTTAGATTTATTATAAGTAGCTCGCATGCTGAAAAAGTGTGGGCACCCCTGCTTTAGGGGGTAACTCCCTGATACAGTCTGCTAGCTCACGCCCAGCACAATTGTTTAGAATTATTCGGTCATTAACGACGGTCCCTACTGTCCCAAATGGTAATGATTAGCAGAAATGCGAGACCTTTGCATAGACTTAATATCTAGTCTTCTGTTTCCATAGTGTTCGGAGACAGCAAACATCAACCAATCATCCATTGAGAAACTTGAACAGATGCTCTCATTTGGGTCCTCGGTTATTAATGCAAGAATGTCACTCGGGAACAGCAGTGTTTCATTCTCATGGACTCTCATAAACAGAAATCCGCTGATTAATAAGTGTAGAAATGTTAGCCTGCTCCTATGTTCCTCTGGGGAAAAAGGGGAGAGAGATATATATGTGGGATATAAATAAAATTAAGGAGGAGGAGGAGAATGATTGCCATAGGGATACAAGGGAGTGATTCAGGAGGGTTTGCTCCATAGATTTCTCAAAGTTTCCTCTCAATGTTGTTGAATATGGTAGGAGAAATACATGGATTGTAGCATAGGTATTACATTATTTTTCCACAGAATCACCATTCTGTTCAATATGTTTTGTTATCCATGGGATGGGTGGTCAGATCACGGTGTCCCAGGGATCCAGTTGGAGCAAGCCATACCACCTCATCAGGGTGCCGGACCTATTTGGGTTCGCCCGAGGAGACTTAGGGAACCTACTAGGTTCCTGAATGCTCCGAGGGACTCGGAGCCTGTCAGCGACTCGGTCGACCAATGAGTGGAAGCATGGAACATCAGTGTATCCAACGCTCTAGACGAGATCGCCCCCAGACGCCCTCTCCAACCCTGCAAAAATTGATCCCCCTGGTTTACAGAAGAATTACGATCAATGAAGCGGGAGAAGAGATGGCTAGAGGACGTGTGGAGAGGGCTCCGTGACAGAGCTTTGAGATCAACGTATAAGCTATTTAAAGAGACTTATGAGCATGCTATCAGGGAGGCTAAAATGTCTGTTATGCCTCCCTGATACAGTCTGCTAGCTCACGCCCAGCACAATTGTTTAGAATTATTCGGTCATTAACGACGGTCCCTACTGTCCCAAATGGTAATGATTCAGTCCCGAACAACACAGTAGGGATGTAAATATCAAAGCTTGTAATTTAGAATTATATTACAATCTTTGATATTTACATCCCTACTGTGTTGTTCAATAGTAACTTTTCCGCAGTGCCTCTGTGTGTTTAATGATTTGGTCCCGTCAGCTGAGGTTTTTCAGAGCTTTTTTGCAGACAAGATCTAGTCACTCCGCCGGGACCTCCCAGCCGTGATTGATACAGTGATCGAACTCAAGACTCCGTTGCCACTCGATGGGTTCATCTTCGACCGTTTCCATCTGCTAGACATAGAGGCTGTTGATAAGATCATGGCTCTTGCGAGACCAGCGACTTGCTCCCTCAACCCGTGCACCTCCTGGTTAGTTCGATCTTGCCGGGAGGGGTTACGAGGCCCTCTGTTGAAGATAGTTAATAGATCCCTTGAGCAAGGAGTCTTTCCAGAAGGGTTAAAAGAGGCCATGGTGAGCCCGCTGCTGAAAGAGCTGGAGTTAGATTGATCGGCTCACTCTAGTTACCTGCAACTTTCGAATCTGTCGTGTCAGGGCAAGGTGATTGAGAGGATGGCAGCGGGCCAGTTGCAGCAGTTCTTAAACGATACAGCCGGATTAGATCCCTTCCAGTCCGGCTTCCGTGTTGGGCACGGGACGGAGACGGTTCTTCTCTCCATCACAGACCAGCTTCGCTGCCAACTGGACCATGGTGGATCAGTGCTGCTCGTGTTATTGGACCTCACGGCAGCTTTTGATACAGCCGATCATGCATTATTGCTCCACCGTTTAACCGTGACGGGGGTGAGGGGGGTTGCTCTTAAATGGGTGGCCTCCTTTCTCCAGGATCGGGGACAACGAGTGGAGAGGGGAGGCGCAGTCTCCAAGAGAATCCCGCTTACTTGTGGGGTCCCTCAGGGGGTATTCTCTCCCTTCTATTATTTAACATCTACATGCGGCCACTGACTCGGTTGTTGCGTGGTTTTGGTTTGGAGTGCCATCAGTACGCTGATGACACCCAGCTTGTGCTGAGGATGGAGGGTTGGCCAGACTCCATATCGGAGAATTTTCATCTATGCCTGGAGGCCGTGACTGGATGGCTACGGGCTAGCCGGTTGAAGGTGAATCCATCAAATATGGAGATCCTATGGCTGGGCCGCCTGGTTGGGGGGGAGTGCCAGCTGCCTACCCTGAACGGCGAAGCACTATGCCCATCGTCCTTGGTAAAGAGTCTGGGGGTCCAGTTGGACCCACTGCTGACAATGGAGGCCCAGGTCTCTGCTGTCAGCAGATCCGCATTTTTCCATCTGCGACAGGCTAGACCAGTCTTTCTCAACCAGTGTGCCGTGGCACAGTAGTGTGCCATGACGGACCTCCTGCTGTGCCGCGAGAAAAGCTCTCTGCCCCCCCTTCCTCCCCCCTTCCTGCCGAACTCCTGCTGCTTGGGGGAGGAGGAAGGGCCGGGCAGTGGCGAAGAAAAAGAAGAAGGGACCGGGGCGCCGCCTCCTTCGGCCATTTCCCCAGCCAGCCTCCAATCCGCCATGACTCCCACCATGTCTCTCGCCCCTCGCTCGCTGAAGCTGTGTGGAGGAGGATCCCCGCCCACTGAAGCCCATCCACCGCTCATGCTCCTCCTCTGTAGGAGAGCTGAAGCTGGGGAGGGGTGGGGCATGGCTCGCCTGGCTCTGCCCCTCCCCCGGCTTCGGCACTCCCGGCAGCTGCTCCAGCCTTGAGGGGACAGTGTCAAGCCAGCATTGTCCTGGCTCTGGCACCACTGGCTTGGCACTGCCCCCTCAAGGCTGGAGCAGCTGCTGGGAGAGGTGAAGCCGGGGGTAGGGGGGCGGGGCATGGCACAGCCTGGCTCCACCCCTCCCCGGCTTTGGCACTTCCAGCAGCTGCTCCCAGCAGGCCACCATCCCCAGCCGTTCTTTACTGTGTTAGAGTGTCATTTTGTGTCATTTTGGTTGGTGGTGTGCCCCGGGATTTTTTTAATGTTAAAAGTGTGCCGCAGCTCAAAAAAGGTTGAGAAACACTGGGCTAGATGATTGGCACCTTACTTGCCCGAGGGTGACTTGGCCACGGTGATCCAGGTGACGGTCATCACGAGACTGGACTACTGTAACGCCCTCTACATCGGCCTTCCTTTGTCAGTGATCCGGGAACTCAAGTTAGTGCAGAATGCTGCAGCTCGCCTGCTCATCGGCACGCCGACCAGGTGTCATATCACTCCCATCCTACAGCAACTGCATTGGCTTCCAGTAGAGTACCGGATTACGTTCAAAGTGTTGGTGTTGACCTTTAAGGCCTTATATGGTCTAGGGCCGGTGTACTTGAGGGACCGCCTCACCCCATATGTCCCCCAGAGATCGCTACGGTCTAAAGCAGTGTTTCTCAACCTTTTTTGAGCCGCGGCACACTTTTAACATTAAAAAAATCTGGGGGCACACCACCAACCAAAATGACACAAAATGACACTCTAACACAGTAAAGAACGGCTGGGGGATGGTGGCCTGCTGGGAGCAGCTGCTGGGAGTGCCAAAGCCGGGGAGGGGGTGGAGCCAGGCTGTGCCATGCCCCGCCCCCTACCCCCGGCTTCATCTCTCCCAGCAGCTGCTCCAGCCTTCAGGGGGCAGTGCCAAGCCAGTGGTGCCAGAGCCAGGACAATGCTGGCTTGACACTGTCCCCTCAAGGCTGGAGCAGCTGCTGGGAGTGCCGAAGCCGGGGGAGGGGGCAGAGCCAGGCCGAGCCATGCCCCACCCCTTCCCCCCGGCTTCAGCTCTCCTACAGAGGAGGAGCATGAGCGGTGGATGGGCTTCAGTGGGCGGGGATCCTCCTCCACACAGCTTCAGCGAGCGGGCGAGAGACATGGTGGGAGTCATGGCGGATTGGAGGCTGGCTGGGGAAATGGCTGAAGGAGGCGGCGCCCCGGTCCCTTCTTCTTTTTCTTCGCCACTGCCCGGCCCTTTCTCCTCCCCCAAGCAGCAGGAGTTCGGCAGGAAGGGGGGAGGAAGGGGGCAGAGAGCTTTTCTCACGGCACAGCAGGAGGTCCGTCACGGCACACTAGTGTGCCACGGCACACTGGTTGAGAAAGACTGGTCTAAAGAACAAAACCTTCTTGTAGTCCCCGCTGCCCAGACTTTCCACCTGTCTTCCACTAGGCAGAGAGCGTTTTCGGTGGTAGCCCCAACTCTTTGGAACGCCTTACCGGAGGATGTTCGGGCTCTCACGTTTGGAGTGTTTTCCAACAAGGTGTTCCTTCAATTTAGTGAACAGTTGATAGTCACTGGCTGCAAGATCGGGGCTGTGAGAGGGGTGGTTGAAAACATCCCAACTCAATGAAGCCAACAACTCTTGTGTTGCATGAGCGGTGTGCGGATGTGCATTGTCATGGAGACAGACTCCCGACATCAGCATCCCATGACTTTTTTTTGTTTGTTTATGGCTCTGCAAAGTTTCTTCATGGTCTCACAATATACTATGAGATACCGAGAGAGTCACTAATCCCTATTGTAAGCCCACACGCCAATAATGTGATGGTGAGGCTGTTTTGAGTAATCCTGACCTCATTTCCTTCTCTCCTGGCAGGGTCCAAGTGGAGTTTTATGTCAACGAAAACACATTTAAGGAGCGCCTGAAGCTGTTCTTCATCAAAAACCAAAGATCAAGTATGTGTGCGCGCTGACGTGCTTCTCTCTTTCTCTTTCTCACACACACTTTCTCTAGTGAAGTTCCTCTCCGGTATCAAACCGCACTGTAAATCAGGGGTGCCCACACTTTTTCGGCATGTGACCTACTTATAATAAAACCAAGTCAGAAACATCTACAGTACCTACCTCCTCAAGGCTGGAGAGGAGAGGGGCGTGGCTTGGTGCAGCCTGGCTCCGCCCCCCTCTGGCTTCAGCTCTACCAGCAGCTTCTCCAGGCTTGAGGACGGCAGTGCCAAGCCAGCCTTGTGCTAGCTATGCCACCACTGGCTTGGCATTGCCATCCTCAATCCTGAGAAGCTGCTGGTAGAGCTGAAACCAGAGGGGGCGGAGCCAGGCCATGCCAAGCCACGCCCCCTCCCCCTCCCCCTCTGGCTTTGGAGCTCCCAGCAGCTGCTCCAGGCTTGAGGATGGCAATGCCAAGCCAGCCTTGTGCTAGCTATGTCACCACTGGCTTGGCATTGCCGTCCTCAAGCCTGGAGAAGCTGCTGGTAGAGCTGAAACCAGGGGGGGCGGAGCCAGGCCGTGCCAGGCCCCTCCCTCTCCCCTCTGGCTTTGGAGCTCCCAGCAGCTTCTCCAGGCTTGAGGACGGCAGTGCCAAGCCAGCCTTGTGCTAGCTATGCCACCACTGGCTTGGCATTGCCATCCTCAATCCTGGAGAAGCTGCTGGTAGAGCTGAAACCAGAGGGGGCAGAGCTAGGCCGTGCCAGGCCCCTCCCCTCTAGCTTTGGAGCTCCCAGCAGCTTCTCCAGGCTTGAGGATGGCAGTGCCAAGCCAGCCTTGTACTAGCTATGTAACCACTGCCATCCTCAATCCTGGAGAAGCTGCTGGTAGAGCTGAAACCAGAGGGGGCAGAGCCAGGCCGTGCCAGGCCCCGCCCCCTCCCCTCTGGCTTTGGAGCTCCCAGCAGCTTCTCCAGGCTTGAGGACGGCAGTGCCAAGCCAGCCTTGTGCTAGCTATGTCACCACTGCCATCCTCAATCCTGGAGAAGCTGCTGGTAGAGCTGAAACCAAAGGGGGCGGAGCCAGGCCATGCCAGGCCCCTCCCCCTCCCCTCTGGCTTTGGAGCTCCCAGCAGCTTCTCCAGGCTTGAGGACGGCAGTGCCAAGCCAGCCTTGGGCTAGCTATGTCACCACTGCCATCCTCATTCCTGGAGAAGCTGCTGGTAGAGCTGAAACCAGAGGGGCAGAGCCAGGCCGTGCCAGGCCCGCCCCTCCCCCTCTGGCTTTGGAGCTCCCAGCAGCTTCTCCAGGCTTGAGGACGGCAGTGCCAAGCCAGCCTTGTGCTAGCTATGCCACCACTGCCATCGGGGGCGGAGCCAGGCCGTGCCATGCCCCGCCTCCTCCCCCGGCTTCGGCACGCCCAGCTGCTTCTCCAGGCTTGAGGACGGCAGTGCCAAGCCAGCCTTGTGCTAGCTATGTCACCACTGCCATCCTCAATCCTGGAGAAGCTGCTGGTAGAGCTGAAACCAGAGGGGGCGGAGCCAGGCCATGCCAGGCCCCTCCCCCTCCCCTCTGGCTTTGGAGCTCCCAGAAGCTTCTCCAGGCTTGAGTACGGCAGTGCCAAGCCAGCCTTGTGCTAGCTATGCCACCACTGGCTGCTTGCTGCATTGCCATCCTCAATCCTGGAGAAGCTGCTGGTAGAGCTGATTCTCAATCCAGAGCTGCTGGGGCGGAGCCAAAGGCCGTGCCAGGCCCCCGCCCTCCGCTCTGGCTTTGGAGCTCCCAGCAGCTTCTCCAGGATTGAGCACGGCAGTGCCAAGCCAGCCTTGTGCTAGCTATGCCACCACTGGCTTGGCACTGCCATCCTCAAGCCTGGAGAAGCTGCTGGGAGTGCCAAAGCCTGGGGAGGGGGCGGGGCTTGGTGCAGCGTGGCTCCACCCCCCTCTGAGAAGCGCCCCATCTGGCTGGGATCGACTTCCTTTGGTCCGGGGATTGACTGGTCGATCACCTTCAGTACTGCCTTGAATTGGCACGTTGAAGTTTGGTGAGGCAACAGCACTCTTTGGCAGAAAGAGGCTAAAGATCTTGTAAAAACCACAACTCTTATGATTCCATAGCATTGACCCCATGGCAGTTTCAAGTGTGCTTAAACTGCATTCATTCCACAGTGCAGATCAGTGTTTCTCAACCTTCCTAACGCCGTGGCCCCTTTAGTACAGTTTCTCTTGTTGTGATGACATTCTTTTCGTTGCTACTTCCATGACTGTCATTTTGCTACTGTTACGAATCATCACGTCAATATCGGATGTATTTTCATTCACTGGACCAAATTTGGCACAAATACCCAATACGCCCACCAGGCCTGGATTAACACTTTTTTGCGCCCTAGGCCAGTGTTTCCCAACCTTTTTTGAGCCACGGCACACTTTTAACATTAAAAAATCCGGGGGCACACCACCAACCAAAATGACACAAAATGACACTCTAACGCAGTACAGAATGGTAGGGGGTTGGTGGCCTGCTGGGAGCAGCTGCTGGGAGTGCTGATGCTGGGGAGGGGGCGGAGCCAGGCTGCACCATGCCCCACCCCCTACCCCCGGCTTCACCTCTCCCAGCAGCTGCTCCAGCCTTGAGGGGGCAGTGCCAAGCCAACGGTGCCAGAGCCAGCACAATGCTGGCTTGGCACTGTCCCCTCAAGGTTGGAGCAGCTGCTGGGAGTGCCAAAGCCGGGGAGGGGCAGAGCCAGGCCGCGCCATGCCCCGCCCCTCCCCAGCTTCAGCTCTCCTACAGGCGCGCCATGCCCCGCCCCTCCCCCAGCTTTAGCTCTCCTACAGAGGAGGAGCATGAGTGGTGGCCGGGCTTCAGTGGGCAGGGCTCCTCCTGCAGGCGGCTCAGCGAGCGAGGGGCGAGAGTCATGGTGGGAGTCCTGGCGGCTTGGAGGCTGGCTGGGGAACGCGGCCGAAGGAGGCGGCGCCCGGTCCCTTCTTCTTTTCTTTGCCACTGTCCGGCCCTTCCTCCTCCCCCAAGCAGCAGGAGTTCGGCAGGAGGGGGGAGGAAGGGGGGCAGAGAGCTTTTCTCGCGGCACAGCAGGAGGCCTGTCATGGCACACTGGTTGAGAAAGACTGCCCTAGGCCACACTTTGGAATTTACCCCCACCCCCACCCACCCACCCACACACACACACACCACTCAGACCCACACTTGGCTAGCTTTCGCCATTGTGCCTCCGGAGCAGAAGAGAAAGGCGAGTAGGCACCTTAAAGTCCATTTCAAATTTCCGAACTTTATTTACACTATTTATTATTGTTATTATTATTATTATTATTATTATTTTGCAAAACAAGCAGAATTTATTTATTTATTTATTTATTTATTCAATTTGATATACCGCTCTCTCTGACGCCCAGAGCGGTTCACAGAAGTAAAAACACATAAAATGCAATAAAACAGATTTAAAAGAGGGATTATTCTAAATGTCTAAGTTTCTGGGAGGTTGTGGACTGCATGCAGCGTCCCACCAAAGCAGGTCCTATTGATCTACTCACGTTTGCATCTTTTCGAACTGCTAGGTTGGCAGAAGCTAGGGTTAGCAACGGGAGCTCACCCCCCATCCTGCACATTCGAACTGCTGACCTTTCGGTCAGTAATTTCTGCAGCTTAGCTGTTTAACCTACCAGTTCACTGCGGCCCCTGAAATATTTATTCATTCATTCATTTATTTTATTGTTTCGATTTGTATACGGTCCTTTCCAGTTGGCTCAGGACGGTTTACAGCATATCGAACTATCATTTTCGAAAGTAAGACAGCGTCTTACTTTCTTTTGACCCCAAATCCCCACTCACGGCTTACTTTCGGGCACGTCTTATATTGGGCGACGGTACCGAAAGTAAGTCGAAAGTAAGTCTTACCGCGGGCGGCCTGGCGTGGCTTCGTGGCTGTGCGACGAGAGGCTCCCAGGGGCTCAAGGGGCCCGGAATCCTCTTCCTCCTCTTCCTCCCAGCGGCGCCTTCCATCCTCTTCCTCTTCCTCCTCTTCCTCCCAGCGGCGCCTTTTCCCTCTCGCCGGTTCTGCCCCCCCTCCCTTCACTGAAGGGAGGAGGGGCAGAGCTGCCGCCGCGAGAGGGAGAAGGCGCCAGCGGAAGTCCCGCCTGCAGGGCGACTCAGACGCTTTCCCCCGCCGGCGCCCCGCCGCCCGCGCTCCAAACACAAGCGGGGCGGCGGAAAGCGCCTGAGTCGCCCTGGGGGCGGACTCCGCCCGGCGCCTCTCCCTCTCGCCGGTTCCGCCCCCTCCCTTCACTGAAGGGAGGAGGGGCGGAGCTGCCGCCGCGAGAGGGAAGAAAGCGCCGGCGGAAGTCCCGCCTGCAGGGCGACTCAGGGGCTTTTCCCGCCGGCGCCCCGCTCGCCCGCGCCCAAACATGAGCGGGGCGGGGGAAAAGCGCCGGAGTCGCCCTGGGGTGGACTTCGCCGGCGCCTTCTCCCTCTCGCCGGCGGCAGCTCGCCCTCCTCCCTTCACTGAAGGGAGGGGGCAGAACCGGCGAGAGGGAGAGGCGCCAGCGGAAGTCCCGCCCCAGGGCGACTCAGGCGCTTTTCCCGCTGCCGCCCCGCTCGCTCGCGCTCCAAACGCGAGCGGGCGAGCGGGGCGCGGGAAAGCGCCTGAGTCGCCCTGCAGGCGGACTTCCGCCGGCGCTTCTTTCCTCTCGCCTGCGGCGGCTCTGCCCCTCCTCCCTTCACTGAAGGGAGGGGGGCGGAACCGACGAGAGGGAGAAGGCGCTGCTGGGAGGAAGAGGAGGAAGAGGAGGAGGATTGCGGCCCCCGTTTGAGCCCCTCTGGGAGCCTCTCGTCGCCCAGCCACGGCCACGCCATGCCGCCCGAGGTACGTCTTACTTTGGGGTACGGCTTATATAAGCCGACCCCTCTGACACCCCCGATACGTCTTACAATCGGGGGTGTCATACTTTTGGGGAAACACGGTATATCAGAAAAACAAAAATGAGTTACAACATAGATACGTAGAAACAATGCAGCATACAACTACTTCAAGGGTATTCCGCTATAGCCAAGGGTGGTCAGAGGCTAAATGCCTGTCGGAATAATGCCGTTTTGCAAGCTTTCCGGAAAGCCGGTAGCTCGCTCACTGCTCAAACTTCAGGCGGTAGACCGTTCCACAGGCATGGTGCTGCCACAGAGAAAGCTCTCTGCCTAGTTGACGACAGGTGAATGGTTCGCAGAGAGGGAATCTGCTGGAGATTGAGATCCTCAGATCAAAGAGATCTCTGGGGAACATATGGGAGTAGACGGTCCCTTCGGTCAGTGTTTCCCAACCTTTTTTGAGCCGCGGCACACTTTTTACTTTTGCAAAATCCTGGGGCACACCACCAACCAAAACGACACAAACCGACACTCTGACACAGTAATACATATAGTTAATATGTTTTTAAATGTATTTATACACTCAGTGTGAAACCCGGGCCTGTTTCGATGAACTCAACATAGATATCCTGGGGCACACCACCAACCAAAATGGCACAAAATGACACGCTAACACAGTCATACATATAGTTAATATGTTTTAAAATGTATTTATACACTCAGTGTGAAACCTGGGCCTGTTTCAATGAACTCAACATGGATATCCTGGCAGGAATGGCAGAAAGACACAAACTTCCCACACAGAACTCCCATAACCAAGAGAAAATGCTATAAGAGTTTGGTGGGCATTGACCTTGAGTTTGGGAGTTGTAGCTCACCTATATCCAGAGAGCACTGCGGACTGGAAACAATGTTGGATCAGGACCAAACTTGGCACGAATACTCAATATGCCCAAATATGAACGCAGATGGAGTTCAGGGAAATAGACCTTGACATTTGGGAGTTGTAGTTGCTGGGATTTATAGTTCCCCTACAATCGAAGAGCATTCTGAACCCCACCAATGATAGAACTGGGCCAAACTTCCCACACAGGACCCGCAGGAGGCAAGAGGAGGTCTCTACTTGGGGAAAGGGAGGCGGGCCTTCCCAATGCATGGAGAGGAGAGACCAAGTAGACAACGGGTGGGGAGGGGGTGGTTGTAATTTTGTGCCTTTATCGAGGTAGGTTTCTTAGGGTTTTTATACTTCAACACACTAGACTCTCCCCCCTTCCTGGAGGTTCCAATTTCCCACGGCACACCTGATGATCGCTCACGGCACACTAGTGTGCCCCGGCACACTGGCTGGGAAACACTGCCTTAGGTACACCGGCCCCAGACCATGCAAGGCCTTAAAGATCAAGACCAACGCCTTGAAGATGATCCGGTGCTTGATTGGCAACCAGTGCAATCGCTGCAGAGTTGGGGTAATGTGAGCCCTGACCGGCACTCCAGCCAGGGGTCTCGCTGCTGCGTTTGAGATTGAGCTTCCGGATGACCGACAAAGGAAGACCGATGTAAAGGGCGTTACAGTAGTCCAGCCTCGAGATGACCATCACCTGGATCACCGTGGCCAGGTCATTTCCGGTGAGATAGGACGCCAGCCGCCTAGCCTGCCGCAGGTGGAAAAAGGCAGATCTGCTGACCGCAGAGACCTGAGCCTCCATTGTCAGCAAAGGGTCCAGTTGGACCCCCAGGCTCTTTACTATAGACAATGGGCGTAGTACCTCGCCGTCCAGAGTAGGCAGCCGGAGCTCACATCCACCTGGATGGCCCAGCCAAAGGATCTCCGTCTTCGATGGATTCACTCTCAACCGGCTGGCTCGTAGCCAACCAGACACGGCTTCAAGGCATTGCTGGAAACAATCGGGTACAGAGTCCGGCCGACCGTCCATCCTCAGCACCGGCTGGGTGTCATCCGCATACTGATGACACTCCAGACCAGGGGTGCTCACACTTTTTCAGCATGGGAGCTACTGATTAAAAAACCAAGTCCCAAAGATCACCTGCCCAGAAATGTAAAACGTATAACTATTTTCTTATTTATTTATTTATATTTATTATTCATTTTTATGTACCGCTCCTTCCAGCAGGCTCTGGGCAGTTTACATGAAATGAAGTTATAAAACATCCACATTTCAATTTAATAACAAGATAAAACGGAGCATAAAAATACATCCAACCACCCCATTTCTCCCACACTGCCATATTACCACACATATTATCAGCCAGAAAGTAAGAAGAGAGGCTGTTGAACTGCAAGGCCATTTAATACTCAGCAAGGTAAACAAAGGGGCATGCAAAAATACATCCAACCACCCCATTTCTCCCACACTGCCATATTACCACACATATTATCAGCCAGAAAGTAAGAAGAGAGGCTGTTGAACTGCAAGGCCATTTAATACTCAGCAAGGTAAACAAAGGGGCATGCAAAAATACATCCAACCACCCCATTTCTCCCACACTGCCATATTACCACACATATTATCAGCCAGAAAGTAAGAAGAGAGGCTGTTGAACTGCAAGGCCATTTAATACTCAGCAAGGTAAACAAAGGGGCATGCAAAAATACATCCAACCACCCCATTTCTCCCACACTGCCATATTACCACACATATTATCAGCCAGAAAGTAAGAAGGGAGGCTGTTGAACTGCAAGGCCATTTAATACTCAGCAAGGTAAACAAAGGGGCATGGAAAAATACATCCAACCACCCCATTTCTCCCACACTGCCATATTACCACACATATTATCAGCCAGAAAGTAAGAAGAGAGGCTTTTGAACTGCAAGGCCATTTAATACTCAGCAAGGTAAACAAAGGGGCATGGAAAAATACATCCAACCACCCCATTTCTCCCACACTGCCATATTACCACACATATTATCAGCCAGAAAGTAAGAAGAGGGGCTGTTGAACTGCAAGGCCATTTAATACTCAGCAAGGTAAACAAAGGGGCATGCAAAAATACATCCAAAATTTCTCCCACATTGCCATATTCCATATTATCAGCCAGAAAGTAAGAAGAGAGGCTTTTGAACTGCAAGGCCATTTAATACATCCAACCACCCCATTTCTCCCACATTTCCATATTCCCCAACATATATTTCTCAAGGAACAAAGCAAGCAGAGAGGCTTTGGAGCTAAAAGGCCATTTTAAACATTAAAAATAAACAAAGAGACATGCCACAGAACAATCACGCACCCACCCCAAAGTAAAAAGACCGACCTTTGAGATCCGGTAAGGAAATGACCCCAAAGCGTCCTTCTCCTCCTCCTCCGTCGTTGCTCCTATTTCCACGCCGCCAGCATGCGTGCCGCCTCCAAGAGCTCATGAGAAGTCCAAGGGGCAGAATGGGCGCTTCTGCGCATGCGCGCGGGGCCAGCCATGCATCGCGTCATCCAGGCCCGCCCCCTTTGGTCTCCTACGACTCTGAGTGGCTGGAGAAGGACGGAGGGAGGAGGAGGAATGCAAAAGGGGGCCCATTCTGCCTCTTGCACTCTGGAGCTTTTGGAGCGTCGCGAGCAGGAGGGGGAAGAGCAACGGCGGGGGACTTCTTTGCAGCGTGCAGGGCCACGTGAAGAGGACCAACAGCAAAAAACCTGGTCAGGGGCCTGAAGATCACCAGGATGAGGCCCGAAGATCACCCTGTTGATCGCGATCACCGTTCTGAGCACCCCTGCTCCAGACCAAAACTCCGCACCAAATTGGCAAGTGGCCGCATGTAGATGTTAAATAGTAAAGGGGAAAGAATGGCTCCCTGAGGCACCCCACAACTTAAGGGGAGCCTCTCGGAAACCAGATCTCCCCTTAAATGTTGCTGGTATTTATTTTAAACCAACAAACAAATACATGAATTGGTGTCGTAACAGCAAAAGGTACTTTTTTTATGTTTTTGCTCCAAACACAGCTTGGTGGAGCTAATCGGCTCGATTCATGTTGTTGTTTGCTGGCAGCCAATGGAAGTAACACAGCACTTGATGTGCCATGTGAATCATCTGTTTTCGCATGTGTCTGCTTATGGATTTGAACAATTGGTGGCAGTTGCTAATTAAACCGTATTCAGACTTGAGGTCTTTCGTTTGGCGGTGGCCAATCCAGAGTCGTGACTCTCAAGGAATGACACAATATTGCCACCTGCCGGCTACAGATATCCCAGTCCTTGTCGAAGGCTTTTGTGGCCAGAATCACTGGGTTGCTGTGAATTTTCCAGGTTGTCTGGCCATGTCCCAGAAGCAGCATTCTCTCCTGACATTTATTTATTCATTCATTCATTCATTCATTCATTATTTGGGAAGTCTGACTTGGCCACGGTAGCTTGGGAGTGACCCTGGACTCATCGCTGAGCCTGGAACCCCAGGTCTCAGCGGTGGCCGGGGGAGCTTTTGCACAGTTAAGACTCGTGCGCCAGCTGCGCCCGTACCTTGGGAAGTCTGATCTGGCTACGGTCGTCCACGCTCTGGTCACATCCCGAATAGATTACTGCAACGCACTCTACGTGGGA
>JARBWK010000033.1:240000-341494 GCA_030556195.1 Anolis apletophallus
TGACTCCCCGCCTGTCGAATGCGCTTCCTATTGACGTACGATCCACCGCATCCCTCCTGGCCTTCAGGAAAAAAGTGAAATCCTGGCTGTGGGACCAGGCATTCGTACACCAGCACAAGGCAGCATTTTAGATTGGTTTTTAATGAAAGTGGGTGATTATGGCCAATGTGTTTATGGACTGAACATTGTTTTAATCCAGAGTGAATGTGTATGGTGCTAATGTAGTTGTATTTTAATGTATTTTTAATGTATTTTAATTGTTGAAGGGTTTTGGGGTTTATATTGTTAGTATGTGGGCATCGGGTGTGCCAACACTGTAAGCCGCTCTGAGTCCCCCTCGGGGGTTGAGAAGAGCGGGGTAAAATCCCTAAATAAATAAATAAATAGTCCACGCTCTGGTTACATCCCATATAGATTACTGCAACGCTCTCTACGTGGGGCTGCCTTTGAAGACTGCTCGGAAGCTTCAACTGGTTCAACGGACAGCAGCCTGGTTGATAACAGGAGCGACACTCAGGGAGCGCACAAATCCCCTGTTGTGCCACCTCCACTGGCTACCAGTTTGCTACCGGGCACAATTCAAAGTGCTGGTTTTGGCCTTCAAAGCTCTAAACGGTTCTGGTCCAAATTACCTGTCCGAGCGCATCTCTCCCTATGAACCATCGAGATGCTTAACATCATCCGGAGAGGCCCTGCTCTCGGCCCCGCCTGCTTCGCAGACGCACCTGGCGGGGATGAGAGGCAGGGCCTTCTCAGTGGTGGCTCCTCGGCTTTGGAACGCCCTCCCTAGTGGCATCAGATCGGCCCCCTCCCTCCTGGCATTTCGTAAGAAAGTCAAGACTTGGCTTTTCGAGCAGGCGTTCGCAGACGAACTTTAATCGAGATCAAGGATTACTATGACGACGAAACGGAAAGCGATTTTAAGATTGTGGAGCTGAGATTTGTATTTTATAGTTTTAACTGTTAATTTTATATGTTTTTATATTTATTTTATTTATTTATTTATTACTTTGGACTTTTATGCCGCTGAACTCCGTGAGGCTCGCAGCGGCTTACAAGGCCAAGAGGCAACAAACACAAGCAGTAAATAACAGGCAGGACAATACAACAACCAAAGGGTGGGGGGAAGGGGAACAGGAGTCAGGGACGGGACATAGCAGTGATGGTCCGGGGCCTAGGTTAGACCCACTAAACCATCAAAAGATGGGAGGCTGGGGGTCTCGAGGGGAATCCCCATCGCTGGCCACAGCACAGAGTGTGGGCCGGCTTTCTCCGTCCCGCAGCCCGGCAAGAGGCGCGGGCATGGTGGAGAGGCGTTGTTCATCAGCCTCATGTATGTCCGCCGGCTGCGCTCGAAGCCCGAGCCCCAAAAGGTTCGGGGGCGAAAAGAACGCCCAGGCCTGGGCTCGGGGGCAGAGGGCATCCTCCCTTCCTGGTGGCTGGAGGGACAAGCGAGAAGTCTGGGGGGTTGGCGGCCCCGGCGCTGAAAGTCTCTGGGGGGGTCGGAGGGAAGGAGCCTGGTGCTCCTCGACCTGCGACGACGTCTCCTCCGGCGGGCGACGCGGCTCCCGCCCGAGGTGTCCCCCGAGGCACTGTCCTTTAGGTTGGCTGCCCTCGGAGTTGTTATTTCCTAAAAACTGGGCCACCGGGCTTACCCTGGTCACCGCCGGTGACGGGACAGGAGGTGGTCCAGGTAGGGTCTCCGGGCCGCCATCAACAGGCGGCAACCCCAAGGCGCGGGGCCGAGCCCCAGGGGCCCTTGCCAGTACTTGGGAGACATTGAAGGCCTCCGGTGGCGCTGGCCGGGTACCCGGTAGCAATGGGTGCTCCAAATCCAGGAGGGGTGGGGTCGAAGCGCCCAACGAGGGCGGGGGAGCGGGGTGGGGGACGCCGAGCGGATCGAGCCAGGCGCCATCTTGGTGGACTCGGCTAACGCCCACTCCTCCCGACCAGGGGGGGCCCCCGCATCCCAGCACCCTCCATGGGCTCCACCATGGGTCCTGCGTGGGTTCCGCCGTGGCCACGGCTCCAGCCGAGGGGCTCTCTTCGGGAGGGAGGCCTCTCTCGGCGGTCCAGGTAGTTGGGTATATGACTGTTTTTATCTTGTGATGTATTGTATGTGGGCACTTGTTGCCGCTTGTTCACCGCCTCGAGTCGCCTTCGGGCTGAGAGAGAGAGGCGGTAGAGAAGCATGGCAAATAAATAAATAAATAAATAATAATAAATTATTTATTAGACTTATTAGCCGCCACTCCCAGTGGCTCGGTGCGGCTTACATCAACACCACAATAAAATCACAATCTCCAATAGCATTAAAACCACAGAATAAAACGATTCCTAAAAGAAAACACAGTCTCGGAAGAGAGCATTTCACAGCTCAAAGGCCTGCCGGAAGAGGGCCGACTTGCAGGCCTTCCGAAAAGCCAACAGATTGCGCAAGGCCCTAACCTCCGGAGGTCATGCGTTCCAGAGGACTGGGGCGATGATGGAGAACACCCTTCTCTGTGTTGAAGTGAGGTGGTCTTGTTTGACACTGGGCACGGCTAGAAGGTTCCAGTCTTTGGATCTAAGTGTTCTCATGGGATGGTATGGGGTTAGACCAGTGTTTCTCAACCTGGGGGTCGGGACCCCTGGGGGGGTCGTGAGGGGTTGTCAGAGGGGTCGCCAATGACCATCACAAAACATAGTATTTTTGTTGGTCCTGGCGGTTCTGTGTGGGAAGTTTGACCCAATTCTATCATTGGTGGGGTTCAGAGTGCTCTTTGATTGTAGGGGAACTATAAATCCCAGCAATTAGAGCTCCCAAATGTCAAGGCCTATTTTCCCCAAATTCCACCAGTGTTCACATTTGGCCATATTTAATATTCATGCCAAGTTTGGTCCAGATGAGTCAACAGTGCTCTCTGTATGTAGGTGAACTACAACTCCAAAAACCCAAGGTGAATGCCCACCAAACCCTTCCAGTATTTTCTCTTGGTCATGTGTGCCAAGTTTGGTTCAATTCCCCCATTGGTGGAGTTCAGAATGTTCTCTGATTGTAGGTGAACTATAACTCCCAGCAACTACAACTCCCAACTGACAATATCAATCCCCCTGCCCTCACCTCACCAGTATTCAAATCTGGGTGTAACAGGTAATTGTGCCAAATTTGTCCAGTGAATGAAAATATGTACATCCTGCATATCACATATTTACATTACGATTCATAACAATAGCAAAATTACAGTTATGAAGTAGCAACAAAAAGTAATTTTATGGTTGGGGGTCACCACAACATGAGGAATTGTATTAAGGGGTCGCGGCATTAAGAAGGTTGAGAAACACTGGGTTAGACGGTCCCTCAGGTACGCCGGCCCCAGACCATACAAGGCCCTGAAAGTCAAGACTAGCACTTTGACGGTGATCTGGCACTCAATAGGAAGCCAGTGCAGTTCCCGCAGAATTGGCGTAATGTGGCAGCTCGAAGGAGCTCCTGCCAGCAACCGAGCTGCGGCGTTCTGCACCAGCTTGAGTTTCCGGGTCACCGACAGTGGCAGGCCAATGTAGAGAGTGTTACAGTAGTCTAGCCTTGAGATGTCCGTGGCTTGGATCACCGTGGCCAGGTCGTGCCGAGACAAGTAAGGGGCCTGGCGAAGATGGAAAAACGCTACTCTGCTGACAGCGGAGATTTGGGCCTCCATTGACAGCAGAGGGTCCAAGAGAACTCCAAGGCTCTTTACTGAAGACAACGGGCATAACGCCACGCCGTCCAGGGTCGGAAGCTGGACATCCCTACCGCCCGGACGACCCAGCCAGAGGATCTCGCTGGATTCACCTTCAACCTACTGGCTCGCAGCCATCCAGTGACGGCTTCGAGGCAGAGATGGAAATTATCGGGTGCGGTTCCGGGCCTGCCCTCCATCCTCAGAATGAGCTGGGTGTCGTCAGCGTACTGGTGACATTCCAGCCCAAAGCTACGCACCAGCTGAGCAAGTGGTCGCATATAGATGTTAAATAATAGAGGGGAGAGTATGGCCCCCTGGGGGACCCCACAATTTAAGGGGGAGCTCTCGGAGACCACCTCGCCCCTCCTCACTCGCTGTGACCAGTTCCGGAGGAAGGAGGACAGGCAATTCAAGGCTGCCCCCCTCACCCCGGCCCTGGCGAGACGGTGAGTCAAAAGATCATAATCGACAGTATCAAATGCTGCTGTGAGGTCCAATAACATGAGCAGTAGGCATGAGAAAAAAGTTATGAAAATGAAATGATTCGTAAGAAATTCGTAAGAAATGCTACTTTTGAGTATTTCCGCACCTGGAACGCCAACCAGGAAGTGGACTTTCTTTATAGAACTTCGGGGGCCAGGATTTTCTTAAGTGTCGTTATTAGGTCGTAAGGGGGCACCCTCCTTCTCTCTCACCCCTCCCGCCTCCCTTGCCAATAAGTATTATGGCAAGGCAAGCCCTAAACTCGCTCCTTCTTTCGGCTGGAAGCCCGGAAAAAATGTAAACAGAGAGGATTACTCAGAAGTAAATCTGCAAAGGAGGGCACTTTGGATGAAGGGCCCTCCTTGGTGGATTTACTTCTGAGTAAACCTCTCTGTTTACATTTTTTCCAGGCTTCCCTGCCTCTCCTGCCTGCCAGGATCTAAAGCATCAAAGAGTATTGGGGTGAGAAACCAACCTAATGTATCATAGAATGAATGCTACTGTAAGTGCCTAATATTATAAGTAATCCAACTGGTCATATACCTACATTCTATGCACATGCAATAATACAGCAGTAATAACAATGGGTATAAGAAGAGGTAAAATTCAAACCGAAGTATTCTGACTGGTCCCTCCTCAAGCGGTGCAAACGGGCTCTTCTATTAGCCCGGGAAAAGGCAAAACCCGGGCACAGCGTTTGCTGCCTGGGTGCACACACATACATATTCTTGGGGATTTGCTGCAGAATCCGGGCTCATAGAGAAGATTCTGCAGCAAATCCCCCAAGAATATGTATGTGTGTGCACCCAGGCAGCAAACGCTGTGTCCGGGGTTTTGTCTTTTCCCGGGCTCAGAGAAGAGCCCGTTTGCACCGCTTGAGGAGGGACCAGTCAAAATACTTCGGTTTGAATTTTACCTCTTCTTATACCCATTGTTATGACTGCTGTATTATTGCATGTGCATGGAATGTAGGTATATGACCAGTTGGATTACTTATCATATTAGGCACTTACAGTAGCATTCATTCTATGATACATGAGGTTGGTTTCTCACCCCAATACTCTTTGATGCTTTAGATCCTGGCAGGGGAGGAGGAGTGGACGGCTCTCCCTGCCCCTTCTGCCTGCCAGGATCTAAAGCCTTGAAGAGGCTTCATGACGGGCCAACTTCAGCCCTCCAGGTGTTTTGGACTTCAACTCCCACCATTCCTCACAGCCTCAGGCCTCTTCCTTTTCCTCTCAGCCTGGGCAAACTTGGGCCCTCGCTCCCTCAGGATCGGGGTGAGAGAGGCAGCGAGGAGTGAGGGGGGGGCTCCTCCTCCTTTTTTTGCTGCTTCCAAGAATAGAATACCCCCTTCCCTCCCTCCCTCCTTCCCTCCCTCCTTCCTATTTGGAGAGTCCCATCTAGAATTCAGTGTGATTTATTCAAGTTTTGGCCTACAACTCCCAGAAATCCCAGCCAATTTACCAGCTGTTAGGATTTCTGGGAGTTGTAGGCCAAACCATCTGGAATGCGCATGCGCTGGCATACGAACTACTAACGAATTTCGTTAGTAATTAAGTTACATTTTAGAAATTTTTGGAAATTTTTTCATAAGTCTTTCTTTTACTAATCAAAAAAATCCCCCATTTGATTTTAGAATCGCCATTTTTGGGTTCGAAACCATGCCTAATGAGCAGCGCCAATCCGCCTTGGTCCAGCTGGCCACGTAGCTGATATGTGATGGTGACCAGGACCGTCTCTGTCCCATGCCCCAAACGGAAGTCTGACTGGAAGGGGCCTAGCCAGGCTGTGTCGTCTAGGAAGGTCTGCAACTGCTCCATTGCCGCCCTCTCAATCACCTTACCCAGGAACAATAGGTTTGAAACCGGGCGGTAATTGAGACGGACCGCTGGATCTAATCCAGGTTTCTCCAGCAATGGAGAGACCACCGCCTCTTTTAATCCCTCTGGAAACACTCCTTGCTCAAGGGAGGTGTTGATTATATTCAACAGAGGGACAATGGAGGCCCAAGTCTCCGCTGTCAGTAAGTCGGCCTTCTTCCATCTTCGGCAGGCCAGGCGGCTGGCACCCTACTCGTCCGGGGATGATCTGGCCACAGTAGTTCATGCCACAGTAACTTCAAGACTTGACTACTGTAATGCCCTTTATGTTGGCCTTCCCTTGTCGGTGACCCGAAGACTGAGACTGGTACAGAATGTGGCGGCCAGACTCCTCACGGGAACCCCCGTGAGGAACGATATCACACCTGTCCTATTGGCTTCCGATCGAATTTCGTATTACTCACAAGATGCTGGTTCTAACCTTTAAGGCCTTGTATGAGCGAGGCGATTTCCAGGGTCGACACGGAGAGAGGCGTTCCCGTAGGTATGCTGGCCCTTGGCCGTACAAGCAAAACAAATCGGTGGGGTGTTTTTCTGTACAACAGCAACCAAAATTAATGGGGGAAACCACTTTTCTTCACAATTCAATTCGATTTATTTTCAATCTTTCAATCTTTCAAAATTATATTTTAGTGGATAGTGGAATGCAGATCTATATGACATCAAAACATTGGTATATTTCCTTCACAAAATTATAATCCATAAGGCAATTTTTTCCATCATCCTTATATAATCCGGGTCAAAAGCCAATATCGGGTCGACGGTTTTTTAGGCCCTGCCATTTCGCCGTTTCCGCACTAGGCGCCAGGTGTATATTATGATTTACACCTGCCGCCTAGTGCGGAGGGGACTTTCTAAAGCCGCGGCTTTTTTCAGTTGTGTTGTCCGACCGCATGGAACAGTGGCTGCGTCCACATATATATGTATATGATTGATGATTTTGGGTATGTATTGACTACCTCTTGCCATTTGGGGGATTGTTTTTCTTGTGTGGGATCACGCCTATGCTTATAGGTTATATGATGTGTGTAATGCTATACCGGATTATATATTATGAGAACTTTTGATGTTTTATCTAATAGATATCGGACCAGTGGATTGGTGCAGTGGATATTGTGTGACAGGTCCCGAAGAAGCCGGAAACGGCGAAACAGCAGGGCCTAAAAAACCGTCGACCCGACATTGGTTTTTGACCCGGATTATATAAGGATGATGGAAAAAATTGCCTTATGGATTATAATTTTGTGAAGGAAATATACCAATGTTTTGATGTCATATAGATCTGCATTCCACTATCCGCTAAAATATAATTTTGAAAGATTGAAAGATTGAAAATAAATCGAATTGCATTGTGAAGAAAAGTGGTTTCCCCATTAATTTTGGTTGCTGTTGTACAGAAAAACACCCCACCGATTTGTTTTGCTTGTACGGCCAAGGGCCAGCATACCTACGGGAACGCCTCTCTCCGTGTCGACCCTGGAAATCGCCTCGCTCAGACCATCAGAATCTACTACAGGTCCAAGGCCTTAAGGAAGCCCATCTAACATCAACCCGGCGCAGAGCTTTCTCGGTGATCGCTCCGTCACTTTACTTACTTTACTTTTATTATTTATATTCCGCTCTTCTCACCCCGAAGGGGACTCAGAGCAGATTACAGTACACATACTTGCAGACAATCCCTGCAGTTCAACATATGACATATATAGACGAACATACGACATATAGACGAACAGAGGCAAGCTTCTGGCCACCAGGGGGAGCTGACGCACTCCTCATCTCTCAGCGTTTCCCAGCGTCCCTTTTAAGTTGTTTTCTTCCGTATTCCTCAGCGATTCCTGGAGTTCTTTAATGGCCTCATAAATCAGTCAAAATTTGCCTCCCCACTTTAATGTGGTACCTTTATCTCCTACTTGACAAATACAACTGTCTTTTGGGCTGCAAAGGTCAACAGCAGGCTACACTTAAGGTCGAGCACCCACCTCGACCCGGGCAGGCTTCGAACTCATGACCTACTGGTCAGAGAGATCTTATGCAGCTGACACTTAGCCAGCTGCGCCACATTCTTTGGAACGCCCTCCCTCCTTACATCAGACCCACCCGTGATCTAAAAGATTTCCGCACGGATTGCAAAACGTGGCTCTTTGAGAGGGCGTTCGGCTGAGAACGGTTAGATTGTCAATTGTTTTTTTAGATGTTTTAGATCAGTGGTTCTCAACCTTCCTACTGCCGTGACCCCTTAAAGCAGTTCCTGATGTTGTGGTGACCCCCAACCATAAAATTATTTTTTGTTGCTACTTCATAACAGTAATTTTGCTACTGTTATGAACCATAATGCAAATATCTGATATGCAGGATTTATTTTCATTCGCTGGACCAAATTTGGCACAAATATCCAATATGCTCAAATTTCAATACTGATGGGGTTGGGGGGATTGATGTTGTCATTTGGGAGTTGTAGTTGGTAGGATTTATAGTTCACCTACAATCAAAGAGTATTCCGAACTCCACCAACAATGGAATTAAACCAAACTTCGCACACAGAACTCCCATGATCAACAGAAAATACTGGAAGCATTCGGTGGGCATTGGCCTTGAGTTTTGGAGTTGTAGTTCACCTACATCCAGAGAGCACTGTGGACTCAAACAATGATGGATCTGGACCAAACTTGGCATGAGTCCTCAATATCCCCAAATGTCAACCCTGGTGGAGTTTGGAGAAAATAGACTTTGACATTTGGGAGTTGTAGTTGCTGGGATTTATAGTTCTACTTAAATCAAAGAGTATTCTGAACTCCACCAATGATAGAATCGGGCCAAACTTCCCACACAGATCGCACAGGACCAACAGAAAATACTGTTTTCTGTTGGTCTTTGGCGACCCCTCTGACACCCCCTTGCGACCCCTCCAGGGGTCCCGACCCCCAGGTTGAGAAACACTGTTTTAGATGCTAATTATTTTTAGGTGTTTTTAGATGTTCAGACATTCGGCTTGTGTTTTACTGTAAATCGGCCAGAGCCAACTGGGATGGGTGATTAATAAATCCCTAAATAAATAAATAAATAAATAAATTATTATCTCAACATTATTATTATTATTTGTTGTTGTTGTTGTAGGTTTGAGGATACGCCTCTTCAACTTCTCCCTGAAGCTCCTGACCTGCCTGCTTTACATCGTTCGCGTTCTCCTCGATGACCCAGAACGGATAGGATGGTAAGAGTGCGCCATCACGCTGCGGCAAAGACATTCTGGAAGACATAATCCAAGAGATATTAGAGCGATATACAGTATATATATCAATAGATATATCAAGTGGCTTCTTGTAGCCTGCTTCTGTTCACATTGCTTAAGAATGGCGTAGGTGCCTTGGTATTAAGACGTAAACCAAAAGATCTTCTACAATGACTTCTTTGCAGAGTAAGAAACCTTCCAAAATCACAATATGACCCTCTAGGATTCCCTGGAAAACCAGACCACCTTCCCTATGATGCCAACATTTGAAGACTTCCCTGTTTTATATATATGTTTATTATCCCATTCTGAAAATCTTAAGGTTTAGTTACAAGTAGTAAAAACTTGATACAGAGGTACGTCGGCATTTTGGACCACATCCTTTTGACCACATCCTTTTGGCCATCCCTTCCAAACACTTTTCTGAAACTGAATTTGGCCCTTGGACTTCCTGCAGTTCCTCACGATTGATGTTACCAAATTGAGAGATGGTTCGTAACTTCTATGTGTCCCAATCTATGAAGAGAGGAGCCCCAAATGTATCTTTTTGTTAACAATTCCTGCTCCTTCGCTGTACTTGTTGCACCCTTGTTTGGGCGGAAGATGTGAGGAACTCCCGTGACAAATTTTAAATTGGGCTTCAAATTAACTCTCCATGGTCCTAAATTGGTTCAGTACCATGGATAACTCTCTGTGGACCTAAATTGGTTCAGTACCATGGATAACTCTCCGTGGTCCTAAATTGGTTCAGTACCATGGATAACTCTCCCTGGTCCTAAATTGGTTCAGTACCATGGATAACTCTCTGTGGTCCTAAATTGGTTCAGTACCATGGATAACTCTCCGTGGTCCTAAATTGGTTCAGTACCATGGATAACTCTCCGTGGTCCTAAATTGGTTCAGTACCATGGATAACTCTCCGTGGACCTAAATTAGTTCAGTACCATGGATAACTCTCCGTGGTCCTAAATTGGTTCAGTATCATGGATAACTCTCCGTGGTCCTAAATTGGTTCAGTACAATGAATAACTCTCCACGGTCTTGAATTGGTACAGTACCATGGATAACTGTGGTCCTAAATTGGTTCAGTACCATGGATAACTCTCCGTGGTCCTGAATTGGTTCAGTACCATGGATAACTCTCCGTGGTCCTAAATTGGTTCAGTACCATGGATAACTCTCCGTGGTCTTGAATTCAGTACCATGGATAACTGTGGTTCTAAATTGGTTAGTACCATGGATAACTCTCCGTGGTCCTAAATTGGTTCAGTACCATGGATAAATCTCCAAGGGTCTAAATTGGTTCAGTACCATGGATGGTTCAGTACCATCTCCATGGTAAATTGGTTCCTGGAATTGGTTCAGTACCATGGATAACTCTCCCTGGTCCTAAATTGGTTCAGTACCATGGATAACTCTCCGTGGTCCTCAATTGGTTCAGTACCATGGATAACTCTCCGTGGTCCTGAATTGGTTCAGTACCATGGATAACTCTCCGTGGTCCTGAATTGGTTCAGTACCATGGTCCTAACTCTCAGTACCATGGTGGTCCATGGTACTAAATTGGTTCAGTACCATGGATAACTCTCCATGGTTCTAAATTGGTTCAGTACCATGGATAACTCTCCGTGGTCCTAAATTGGTTCAGTACCATGGATAACTCTCCGTGGACCTAAATTGGTTCAGTACCATGGATAACTCTCCATGGTTCTAAATTGGTTCAGTACCATGGATAACTCTCCATGGTTCTAAATTGGTTCAGTACCATGGATAACTCTCCATGGTTCAGTACCATGGATAACTCTCCATGGTCCTAAACTGGTTCAGTACCATGGATAACTCTCCATGGTCCTAAATTGGTTCAGTACCATGGATAACTCTCTGTGGTCCTAAATTGGTTCAGTACCATGGATAACTCTCCGTGGTCCTAAATTGGTTCAGTACCATGGATAACTCTCCGTGGTCCTAAATTGGTTCAGTACCATGGATAACTCTCCGTGGACCTAAATTGGTTCAGTACCATGGATAACTCTCCGTGGTCCTAAATTGGTTCAGTACCATGGATAACTCTCCGTGGTCCTAAATTGGTTCAGTACCATGGATAACTCTCCGTGGTCCTAAATTGGTTCAGTACCATGGATAACTCTCCGTGGTCCTAAATTGGTTCAGTACCATGGATAACTCTCCATGGTCCTCAATTGGTTCAGTACCATGGATAACTCTCCGTGGTCCTAAATTGGTTCAGTACCATGGATAACTCTCCGTGGTCCTAAATTGGTTCAGTACCATGGATAACTCTCAGTGGTCCTAAATTGGTTCAGTACCATGGATAACTCTCCATGGTCCTCAATTGGTTCAGTACCATGGATAGCTCCCGTACGGCTAGCAAAACCCAGGAATGGATTCACTGTTCCAGCGGCCTTTGCATTGATTGTGTGCCATTTTCCCGTTCAATTCTCCCCCAATTTGCTCTGATGATTGTAATTGAATGGGATAGTAACGTGGCCATGTGATAACAGGTTTAGCCAAATCAATGGTGAGGTGAAATGCTCGATTAAACTGCTCTATACATTCTTGTTATGGAAATTATTGCAGTTCTTCGACACAGTTTCTTTGCTACTTGGCCCTATTGAGCTGGACCATCTCCAGCATTGATTACTTCTGATAGTTTTGTACAAACGGAATGATATTATATTTCTTTTTCCCCCTACCTCTCAGTTGGGAATGTGAAAAACACAACTATTCAACCTTCAACCAATCATCTTCAGAAATCAATTGGTAAGCAGTTACTTCACTTTTGGTGGATTCACCCATAGCTTGGTCTGGGAATCAGTCAGTCACACTTTGTTTACACGGTCCCGCTTCAGGTTATTTTAAGGTGGAATGAAGATGGAAGTGCAAAATGTATCCTCTGGATTTAGGAAAGTGTTTATTTTATTTAATTTATTTATTTCCTCGATCTTGTATACCGCTCCTTCCAGCAGGCTCGGGCGTTTTTTACATAACAGTCCTTTGGCAAAGGATAACAGCCGGTTACATTGGCAATAAAGTGCAGGTGGTTAGAAAATTGCATAGAAGTTCCACATCCGCTTCAGTTGAAGGTTGTTACATAAAGGCAATAAAGTGCAGGTGGTACATAAGACATCTTAAGGTTGGTTTTAAGACAGATGTTTTAGACAGTTCCACATCCGGGTCCTTCAGAGCCTGAAGGCATGAAACCCGAATAATAATAATAATAATAATAATAAACAAGATGGTTTTACATGCCCTCCGGAATGGGATAAGTTCTGTGATGGCCCGAGCATCATCCGGCAGTGTGTTCCATAGTGCCGGGGCCGCAACTGAAAAGGCCCGTTGTCTCGTTGAAGAAAGGTGACAGGAACGGAGTGATGGTATGGTCAGAAGATTTCACTCTTCCGAGCGCAGTGATCTCGGGGGAACACATGGGGTAAGGCGGTCCCTCAGGTACACTGGCCCTAGACCAGGGGTGCCCACACTTTTTCAGCATGCGAGCTACTTAAACTAAAACCAAGTCAGAAAGATCTACCAAGAGAGAACAGGGCGGAGCTGGGGAAGGGGGCGGGGCTTGGCGGGGGCTTGGCTCCGCCCTCTCCTCCCTCTGGCTTCAGCATTTTCACAGCTTCTCCAGGGTAGAAGAGGATAATGCCAAGCCAGTGGTGGCATAGACCAGCCTTGGCATTACTCTTCTACTCTTGAGAAGCTGTGGAAATGCTGAAGCTGGCGGAGGGGGCGGAGCTTGGTGGGGCTTAGCTCCGCCCCTTTCCTCTGGCTTTATCATTTCCACAGCTTCTCCAGGGTACAGAAAGGTTATGCCAAGGCAGTGGTGGATATCTATGCCACCACTGGCTTGGCATTATCCTCTTCTACCCAGGAGAAGCTGTGGAAATGCTGAAGCCAGATGAAAAGGGGCGGAGCTAAGCCCCACCAAGCTCCACCCCCTCCGCCAGCTTCAGCATTTCCACAGCTTCTCAAGAGTAGAAGGGGGTAATGCCAAGGCAGTGGTGGCTATCTATGCCACCACTGGCTTGGCATTATCCTCTTCTACCCTGGAGAAGCTGTGAAAATGCTGAAGCTGGCAGAGGGGCGGGGCTTGGTGCAACATGGCTCCGCCCCTCAGAAGCCGCCCCATCCAGCTGGGATCGACCTCCCTGGTCCCAAGATCGACCAGTCGATCGCGATCGACTTTCTGAGCACCCCTGCCCTAGACCATACAAGGCCTTAAAGGTCAAAACCAGCACCTTGAAGACAATTCGGTACTCAATTGGTAGCCAGTGCAAATTCTGCAGGATGGGAGTGACGTGCTCTCTTACCGGTGCTCGCACCAGTAGTCGAGCCGCCACATTCTGCACTAGCTTGAGTTTCCGGATTGTCGACAGGGGAAGGCCTATGTAGAGGGTGTTACAGTAGTCTAACCTCGAGATGACCGTCGCTTGGATTGCCGTAGCCAGGTCATCCCTGGATAGGTAGGGGTCCAGTCGCCTAGCCTGTCGAAGATGGAAAAACGATGTTTTGCTGATCATGGAGACCTGAGGTTGAAAAGAGGTATGCTCTAGAGGCGGCCAGAGGCTGAGCGCCCCCGGCTGCAGAACGCTCCTCCCTCCCAGCCCCGCGGTGCAGGGCGATCAGCGGCTCCAGGCAGCCGGGCCCGCCCCGCAGCAATGGCGGACGGGTGGAAGTTTTGCACATGCGCCATCGCCGCAGGGCGAACCCAGCCTCCCAGAGCCGCCAACCACCCCCCACCACGAGGCCGAAAAGGAGGAGTGCCCTGTAGCCGGAGGTGCCCCACCTCTGTCCGCCTCCAAAACGCTCCTCCCTTTCGGCCCCGTGTAGGGTGATCAGCCAGGCCCGCCTCGCAGCAATGGCGCACGCGTGGAAGTTTTGCACATGCGCCATCGCCGCAGGGCGAACCCAGCCTCCCAGAGCCGCCAACCACCCCCCACCACGAGGCCGAAAAAGGAGGAGTGCCCTGTAGCCGGAGGTGCCCCACCTCTGTCCGCTCCAAAACGCTCCTCCCTTTCGGCCCCCGTGTAGGGTGATCAGCCAGGCCCGCCTCGCAGCAATGGCGCACGTGTGGAAGTTTTGTACATGCACCATCGCCGCAGGGTGATCCCAGCTGCCCGGAGCCGCCAACCGCCCCCCAACCACAAGGCTGAAAAGGAGGCGCGCCCTGCAGCCAGAGGCGCCCCGCCTCCGGCCACCCAATGCTCCTCCCCCTCCCCCCCAAGTAGGGTGACCACCGACCCCAGGCAGCTGGGCCCAGCCTGCAGCAACGGCGCATGCGCAAAACTAGCTGGCTCCACGCATGCGCACTCCGGCGCATGCATGCACCCTCCACGAGACTGGAGAGCGAATGGGTGCCAAAATAAGGTTCGCTTACCATTTTAAATTACCTTAGTCCGGCCCTGCATACATGCCACCTTGTGTCTGGAACGGCAAATTATTTGGTTTGATTTATCCATAATCATGCCCGGATTAACACCTTTTTGCGCCCTAGGCCACACTTTGGAATTACGCCCCCTCTACTACCGGCACTGAAAGTTGTTGTTTGGGATCCGGGAAGGGAAGGTGGGGCCCAAGCCGTGCCTGCCTTTCCTTCCTTCCTTCCTCGCCCGGGGGCTTGGGGGCCGTGGCAGGGTGGCCATCTGCCGGGGCTGTTTAGGATCCAGGGAGGGAGAGTAGTGGGGAGAGGCCTGGGGGGCCTTCCTTCCTTCGGGGGGGGAGGCCCTCCCTGGAGATAGAGAGAGAGAGACACTCACCCGTCTCCTTCGGGGCCGCTACTCCTACTCCTCGGTTGCAAGGAGGCCGCACATAACCACGCCCACTCGGCCGGCACGAGCGGCCGCCATTACCACGGCAACCACCACCCCGCGCACCACCTAGGTAGGCCGGTGGAATGCCCGCGAAGTGAAAGAGGACCTGCTCGGTTATTTTCATGACGCAGCCGAAATGGAAGCTGTCGGGGACGCTCCCATCCGTGTCCTTTCGGGGGAAGGTGGGGCAAAACGTACGGTGAAGCGCGGGACATACACGGGGTGGTTTGGGTGCCAACGGCTACTCGAGCCAGGCTTCGCATTCCTCCTGGGCTGCACCGCTAACTTCCGGTTCTGTGTGGCGGCCACTTCTTTTCGTCTTGGTGGGCGGGAGCGGCTGGTTCCAAGGAGGGAATTAGGGAGGGAGGGAGTGATGTCACCCTGGGAGGTGACGGAGCAAACAAAGAAGGCGGGCCTGGCCCTGCGTGTCCAGCCTTGAGACCAGGCTCGGCCCTCCCTCCCTCCCTCCCTCCGGGGCCTTTGTGCTTCAACTCCCGCCATTCCTAAGGGCTGGCCACGGTAGATCACGCATTACTGACCCACCGTTTAACCATGACGGGAGTTAGGGGGACTGCCCTTAAATGGGTAGCCTCCTTCCTCCAAGATCGGGGACAACGTGTGGAGAGGGGAGAGGAGGTCTCCGGGAGGCTCCCATTGCTGTGGGTCCCCAGGGGCCATCCTCTCGCCCTTATTATTCAACATTTATATGCGCCCCCTGGCCCAGCTGGTTCACGACTTTGGTCTGAAGTGTTATCAGTACGCCGATGACACCCAGCTTGTGCTGAGAATGGACGGCAGGCCGGACACTGTACCCGATTGTTTCCATCAATGCCTTGAAGCCGTGACTAGATGGCTGCGTTCCAGCCAGCTGAAGGTGAATCCATCGAAGACGGAGATCCTATGGCCCGGCCGCCCTGGACTGGATGAGTGTCGGTTGCCTACCCTGGATGGCGAGCAGTTAAGCCCGTCATCACTGGTAAAAAGCCTAGGGGTCCAGTTAGACCCATTGCTATCCATGGAGGCCCAGGTCTCCATGGTCAGCAAAACATCATTTTTCCATCTTCGACAGGCTAGGCGACTGGCCCCCTACCTATCCAGGGATGACCTGGCTACGGTGATCCAAGCGACAGTCATCTCAAGATTAGACTACTGTAATGCCCTCTACATAGGCCTTCCCCTGTCGACAATCCGGAAACTCAAGCTAGTGCAGAATGCTGCGGCTCAACTATTGGTGGGAGCACCGGTAAGAGAGCATATCACTCCCATCTTGCAGCATCTGCACTGGCTACCAATTGAGTACCAAATTGTCTTCAAGGTGCTGGTTTTGACCTTTAAGGCCTTGCATGGTCTAGGGCAGGGGTGCCCACACTTTTTCAGCATGGGAGCTACTGATTAAAAAACCAAGTCCCAAAGATCACCTACCCAGAAATGTAAAACGTATAACTATTTTCTTATTTATTTATTTATTTATATTATTCATTTTTATGTACCGCTCCTCCCAGCAGGCTCGGGGCAGTTGACATAAAATGAAGTTATAAAACATCACATTTCAATTTAATAACAATATAAAACAGAGCATAAAAATACATCCAACCACCCCATTTCTCCCACACTGCCATATTACCACACATATTATCAGCCAGAAAGTAAGAAGAGAGGCTTTTCAACTGCAAGGCCATTTAATACTCAGCAAGGTAAACAAAGGGGCATGCAAAAATACATCCAACCACCCCATTTCTCCCACACTGCCATATTGCCACACATATTATCAGCCAGAAAGTAAGAAGAGAGGCTGTTGAACTGCAAGGCCATTTAATACTCAGCAAGGTAAACAAAGGGGCATGCAAAAATACATCCAACCACCCCATTTCTCCCACACTGCCATATTACACACATATTATCAGCCAGAAAGTAAGAAGAGAGGCTTTTGAACTGCAAGGCCATTTAATAGTCAGCAAGGTAAACAAAGGGGCATGGAAAAATACATCCAACCACCCCATTTCTCCCACATTTCCATATTCCCCAACAAAGAACAAAGCAAGCAGAGAGGCTTTGGAGCTAAAAGGCCATTTTTAAACATTAAAAATAAACAAAGAGACATGCCACAGAACAATCAAGCACCCACCCCAAAGTAAAAAGACCGACTTTTGAGATGCGGTAAGGAAATGACCCCAAAGCGTCCTTCTCCTCCGTCATTGCTCCTATTTCCACGCCGCCAGCATGCGTGCCGCCTCCAAGAGCTCACGAGAAGTCCGAGAGGCAGAATGGGCGCTTCTGCGCATGCGCGCAGGGCCAGCCATGCATCGCGTCATCCAGGCCCGCCCCCTTTGGTCTCCTACGACTCTGAGTGGCTGAAGAAGGACGGAGGGAGGAGGAGGAATCCAAAAGAGGGGGCCCATTCTGCCTCTTGGACCCTGGAGCTTTTGGAGGCGGCACGCGAGCAGGGAGTGGGGAGGAGCAACGACGGAGGACTTCTTTGCAGAGTGCAGGGGCGCGTGAAGAGGAGCAACTGCAAAAAACCTGGTCAGGGGCCTCAAGATCACTAGGATGAGGCCCAAAGATCACCCTGGTGATCCCGATCACCATTCTGAGCACCCCTGGTCTAGGGCCAGTGTACCTGAGGGACCGCCTTACCTCATATGTTCCCCCGAGATCACTGCGCTCGGAAGAGCGAAATCTTCTGACCATACCATCACTCCGTTCCTTTCACTGTTCCTCAACGAGACAACGTGCTTTTCAGTTGCAGCCCCGGCACTATGGGACACACTGCCGGACAATATTAGGGTCATCACAGAACTCATCCCATTCCGGAGGGCATGTAAAACCATCTTATTTAGGCATGCCTTCAATTGAGGCCCGGATGCGGAACTGTCTATTGTCTTCCAATCGTTGATGTCTCATGTTCTATCTGTGATTTTATTGCTTTTATGTAACCGTTGCGTTTTGACGCAATTTTAAGCTTGCCGAATGACTGTTATCTCGGATGTATGTGAACCGCCCCGAGCCTGCTGGAAGGAGCGGTATACAAGATCGAGGAAATAAATAAATAAATAATATATATATATATATATATATATATATATATATTTGGTCCGTGATTTGCGCCCCCCTCGGCTTGCGCCCCTAGGCCATGGCCTAGGTTGGCCCTATGGGTAATCTGGGCCTGTCAATAATAATAATAATAATAATAATATCCAGTAAGATGGACTTGAACATTAAAAACAAGCCAACAATTACACCCTTTACAGTCAAGTATCATTTGTTACTCCATAGATAGGTGGAAACCTGAATTAAAATTCAAAAAATCAGATTCCCCAAATTAAGAATTCCTTCTTTCTCCCTCATGTATTTTCTACAGGGATCCAATCATATGGGTCGACCGAAACAAGCCATTGTGGGCAATACAAGTAAGTAGAGAATAAAAGCAACCAGGAGAGACCACCAAGTTAATCATTGCGGGTTCGACCTTTGCAGACTCCTCCGCTCACGGTTCCCGCTGACCTGAAACTACTTTCTCCGTTTCCCTCTCCTTCCAGGTCAGCGTAGCCATCATTAGCTTCCTGGAGACCATGCTTCTGATCTATCTCAGCTACAAGGTGAGGAGAAGGTCTGGAAGGAGGGGAAATAGGCTCTGACCGACAAGACTTAAGAGAACCTGATGGGAGCTATAGCCCACCAGGCCCGAATTAACTCCTTTTGGCGGCCTAGGCCAAACTTTGGGATGACGCCCCCAAACCAACCTCTACCGCACCCCCCCACCTCCTCCTCCTCGCGGCGCCGCACGCTCTCCTTCCTTGAGTCAAGGAAGGAGGGTGGGAGGAGGAGGAAGGAAGGGAAGCCCCATCCCCAGGGGTGGGGTTTCCCTCCTCTTCCTCCTCCTCGTGGCGCCGCACGCCCTCCTGCTGCCGCCGTGCTAGCTCTTCCTGCTGCTGTTAAGACATAGCAGCAGCAGGAAGAGCTAGCGCAGCGGCGGCAACCAATGGGGGCGGCAACCAATGGGGGCTATGCTTTAGCAGCAGCAGGAAAAGCTAGCGCGGTGGCGGCAACCAATGGGGGCGGCAACCAATGGGGGCTATGCCTTAGCAACAGCAGGAGGAGCTAGTGCAGCGGCGGCAACCAATGGGGGCTATGCCTTAGCAGCAGCAGGAAGAGCTAGCGCAGCAGCGGCAACCAATGGGGACGGCAACCAATGGGAGCTATGCCTTAGCAGCAGCAGGAGGAGCTAGCGCGGCAGCGGCAGCCAATGGGGGCGGCAACCAATGGGGGCTATGCTTTAGCAGCAGCAGGAAGAGTTAGCGCGGTGGCGGCAACCAATGGGGCGGCAACCAATGGGGCTATGCCTTAGCAACAGCCGGAGGAGCTAGTGCAGCGGCGGCAACCAATGGGGGCTAAGCCTTAGCAGCAGCAGGAAGAGCTAGCGCAGCAGCGGCAACCAATGGGGACGGCAACCAATGGGGGCTATGCCTTAGCAGCAGCAGGAAGAGCTAGCGCAACGGCGGCAACCAATGGGGGCTATGCCTTAGCAGCAGCAGGAAAAGCTAGCACGGCGGCGGCAACCAATGGGGGCTATGCCTTAGCAGCAGCAGGAAGAGCTAGCGCAACGGCAGCAACCAATGGGGGCGGCAACCAATGGGAGCTATGCCTTAGCAGCAGCAGGAGGAGCTAGCGCGGCAGCGGCAACCAATGGGGGCTATGCCTTAGCAGCAGCAGGAAGAGCTAGCGCAGAGGCAGCAACCAATGGGGGCGGCAACCAATGAGAGCTATGCCTTAGCAGCAGCAGGAAAAGCTAGCACGGCGGCGGCAACCAATGGGGGCTATGCCTTAGCAGCAGCAGGAAGAGCTAGCGCAGCGTCAGCAACCAATGGGGGCGGCAACCAATGGGAGCTATGCCTTCGCAGCAGCAGGAGGAGCTAGTGCAGCGGCGGCAACCAATGGGGGCTATGCCTTAGCAGCAGCAGGAAGAGCTAGCGCAGCAGCGGCAACCAATGGGGACGGCAACCAATGGGGGCTATGCCTTAGCAGCAGCAGGAAGAGCTAGCGCAGCGGCGGCAACCAATGGGGGCTATGCCTTAGCAGCAGCAGGAAAAGCTAGCACGGTGGCGGCAACCAATGGGGGCTATGCCTTAGCAGCAGCAGGAAGAGCTAGCGCAGCGGCAGCAACCAATGGGGGCGGCAACCAATGGGAGCTATGCCTTAGCAGCAGCAGGAGGAGCTAGCGTGGCAGCGGCAGCCAATGGGGGCAGCAACCAATGGGGGCTATGCTTTAGCAGCAGCAGGAAAAGCTAGCGCGGCGGCGGCAACCAATGGGGGCTATGCCTTAGCAGCAGCAGGAAGAGCTAGCGCAGCGGCGGCAACCAATGGGCGCGGCAACCAATGGGAGCTATGCCTTAGCAGCAGCAGGAGGAGCTAGCGCGGCAGCGGCAGCCAATGGGGGCGGCAACCAATGGGGGCTATGCTTTAGCAGCAGCAGGAAAAGCTAGCGCGGCGGCGGCAACCAATGGGGGCGGCAACCAATGGGGGCTATGCCTTAGCAACAGCAGGAGGAGCTAGCGCAGCAGCGGCAACCAATGGGGGCTATGCCTTAGCAGCAGCAGGAAAAGCTAGCACGGCGGCGGCAACCAATGGGGGCTATGCCTTAGCAGCAGCAGGAGGAGCTAGCGTGGCAGCAGCAGCCAATGGGGGTGCCTGGGGTGGCGCTTAGCAGCTAAGCATCGCCTTGGGCCGCGGGGCGCCCCCATCGGCTTCCGCCGCCACGCTAGCTCTTCCTGCTGCTGTAAAGGCATAGCAGCAGCAGGAAGAGCTAGCATGGCGGCGACAGCCAATGGGGGCGCCCGAGGCGGCGCTTAGCTGCTAAGCACTTCCTCGGGCACCCCCATTGGCTTCCGCCGCCGCGCTAGGTCTTCCTGCTGCTGCTATGCCTTAGGAGCCCCGGAAGGAGCCCCGTGCGGCGTGCGGTTTTTTTTGTTTCTTTTTTTGGGGGGGGGCGTGTTTTGTGCCCTCCTCGGCTTACACCCATAGGCCATGGCCTAGTTGGCCTTATGGGTAATCCGGGCCTGTAGCCCATACAGATCTTGAAACTGTCATGCTTGAAACGACTGACTACTTTCGTTAAGAATTGGCCTGCTCTACATAGCGGCTTTGAGTCTTGTTTAAGAGAGGGAGGCAGAACAACAGCAGTAATAATAATAATAAGAATAATGCCCACTTTATTCTCTTCTCTTCTTGTAGGGAAACATTTGGGAGCAGATTTTCCGCGTCTCCTTCATCCTCGAAATGATCAACACTGTGCCCTTTATTATCACAGTGAGTTTGTGGGGCGATTGGTGTGCCTCTCACACACCCTCAATGCGCTCTGTCTATGTCTATGCACTTACAATTTTTCAGGCAAATAACTACGCTTTGTTGTTCTCAGATCTTTTGGCCGCCTTTGCGGAACCTGTTTATTCCCGTGTTCTTGAATTGCTGGCTGGCAAAGTATGCCTTGGAAAACATGATCGTAAGTCGCCGGAGATCCCTTCCAATGATCTAGTATCAATGTACTGTGCATTGTCTTTGCATAGCGAAAAAGGGGCTTTGAGAAATGGAGAAGCTTCTATGGCCCCTGGGGGTAGCGTTCTAGCTTTCCCATAAAAAGAAAACCTGGAGTCCATGAGCAATGAGTTCAGGACTCAAAAATAGGTGAACTCAAACAAGGTTTATTTGCTTACAATCAGTAAAACTGATGGTCCAAAAGGCTTGAGGTTGGTTACTAGAAAAGTCCTTTAAACCAGGCCTGTCCAACAGGCGGCCCGTGGGCCGTACACGGCCCACCAGCCCCTTGGACGCGGCCCGCCTATCCTCCTGGGATAAATAATATTTGGAAAAAAAAATTGGGAAAAAATTCGGGGCGGGGCCGCTAAGGGGGGGGCACTCGCGGGCATGCGCGGGAGGGCGCCTCGCCTCTCCCGCCCGGCATCCTGCGCGGCGGCCTGCCCCTTTTCGGCGGGGCTGGGTGACGCCAGACGCCGGCGCTGAGGAGGAAGAGGTGGAGGCGCCGGCGTCTGATGTCTCCCTGCCCTGCCGAAAAGGGCAGGCCGCATAGGACGCCGGGCGGGAGAGGCGCCCTGCGCTGCCTGCCCCTTTCGGGCGGGCTTGGTGACGCCAGCAAGCCTCGCCGAAAGGGGCGGCTGCGCAGGACGCCGGCGCGTGCTGACGTCAGGCCTGCTGACGTCGGCACGCTGTCAGGAGCGCCAGCGCCCCGGAGCGACCCCGCCCCCGCTGCAGCCCCCAGGTCAACAGTGACCAGAACTCCGGCCCGTGGGCCAAAAGAAGTTGGACAGCCCTGCTTTAAACAAAGTGAAGGTCCCTTTCTTTTGATTCCAGGGTTGCTTTGATTGCTTGGAGGCCTCAGGATTGGGGCCTAGCTGGGCTGTAGGGCCTGCCTTTTGGGCCTGGCTAGGCCTGGGCCTTTCTTTAGAGGCCTTGCTGGCTGGGAGTAGGCCTCAGGTAGAGTTTGTGCCTGCTAAGCTTGGCTTTGGGCCTGGCTAGGCCACTTGCTTCTGGGGAGGGGCTTCCTTTCCTGGTAAGTCCCTGGCTTTCTCTGTTCTCTTGTGGGCCTTGCTTCCTGGAGCCCTGGGGTGGGCCACGTGGCTGAGAATCTTTCTTTACTTTGAAAAACTTTCCTTTGTTGAGTTTCTGTATTGATCTGAGTATTGTTTTTGTCAATTAAGCTGGCTCTCTGTAGTTAAAAGATTCAAGAGTCATTTGTTTTAAAAATAAAGCTCTTTAAATAAAATATGTTCAGGCACAATCAGGGGCGGTCTAAGGTAATTTTAAATGGTAGGCGAACATTATTTTGGTGCCCCAAAAAACATTATTTTGCCCCCATGTAAAACACCAAAATAAAGTAAAATAAAATATTATATATTACTATTTTGTACAATACCACTATACTGCAATATTGTTTGTAATATTACATGTAATATAAAATATATCGTTATTCTATTATTATATTGTATTTTTATTATATTGTATGACAATATTAAGCAGAACTGCATAATAATCAACAAGAAATGCAATGTAAATATATCAAAATCAGAATATATTACCTATCACCCGTCGCATAATCCATAGGAGTCTCCCATAAGTCCAAAATTAGGATCCCAATGTAAATGTAAATAGAAAAACAGCCAAAATGTTCAAATGAGGCCGAATACAGGCAGCGCGGCCTGGGCAAACTTGGGCCCGCCCTCCCTCCTTCTAAGTGTTTTGGACTCCAACTCCCACAACTCCTCGGAGCCTCAGGCCCCTCAGGTCTAGACAGAAATAGAGCCGAAGAAAGGAAGGAGGGAGAGAAGAGGTCACAGAGGAGGAGGAGGAGGAAAGCCCTTCCTTCATTCCTTCACTTACACTTCCTTCACTGATTCTTTTCTCCTTCCCCGCAAGCGTCTTGGCGGAGACAAAAGGAGAGGGGAAGCACTCCCTGCCTGCTTTGCTTACAGGCTTCTGCGCAAGGAGCTACTGGGCATGTGCGGAGGTTTTCGCGGATGTGCAGTTGCTCCTGTGCTCAACTTCAGCTCTGGAGCAACTGCCCCTGCGCGAAAACCTCCGCGCATGCCCAGAAGCGGCGTCGGAACACACAAGGCTGGGGCCCAAAAGCAGGCAGCTGCAGCACTGTCTGAGGAACATCGGCAGGGCCAGGATGGTGCCCCATGTGGCCAGGATGGCGCCCCCTTCCCAGATGGCGCCCTAGGCGGCCGCCTACTTGGCCTACCTTGTAGGACCACCCCTGGGCACAATTAATCGACAGTATTAACAAACAAACAGTCTTACAGTTAAGTTCCATAAGAAACAACATAAACCTTCCGTCTTCTTTTCGACGTCCTCCTCTGCAAAGTTGCTGGCTTCTTCAAAACAAAATTCCTCACCCAAGGTCAGTCTCTCAGCTGCCTTATTTTATACAGGGATAGCTGCAAAACACCTACAGCTGTAACTTTTTCCAGCACCTTCTGGAGGCTCCTGGCTTCAAGTAAGTTTGTAACAAACTTACTCCAAGTAGTCCCATTTAAAATGAACACATATTTTACATTATTCTTACATTTTACAATATAATTTGCCCACTTACATTTTTAATCTCAACAGGCTCCTTTCTAATTATATTGTACAAATGATAACTAACAAAAACCATTTAAACCCAAAAGACTACATTTTATGCACTAACAGCAATTAACCCCATTTTTGCACATAACACTTTATGTTGCATGGCTGGTAAAGCTTTGGTGAATATATCAGCAACATTTTCTTCAGATCTACAGTACTGTAGAACAATCATACCCTGTTTTAACAAATGCCTCACATTCTGATATTTTCTTTGCTTTAAAAGTCTTTAACTTTCTGTCTTTGAACTTTAAAGCTTTCTTTGGAAACTTTACTTTACTTTGGAAATCCAAAGTCAGGTTTAAGCGAGGAGACTCACTAAGCATTTTTGTTTACTGTGGCGCCCCGCCAGGGCCGAAAAAAGGGGTTTTAAGAAATGGACAACTTCTATAGACCCTGGGGTTCACGTTCTAGCTTTCCATAAAAAGAAAACCTGGAGTCTTAAAGCAATGAGTTCAGGACCCAAAAAAAGGTAAACTCAAAACAAGGTTTATTGTTACTGATGGTCCAAAAGGCTTGAGGTTGGTTACTAGAAAAGTCCTTTAAACAAAGGGATAACGTCCACTTGCCTTATGCAGAGTGAAGGTTCTTTTGATCCCAGGGTTCCTTTGTTGCTCCAAATGGTCCTCCGACACACGAAGTTCTGAGGTCCCCAGAGATTACAGTCTTTGGGTGAAGGGCTGGCCTTCCTTTCACTGCAGTCCTGGCTTGAGAGCATTGGTGGAAAGCTATACGTGGACAAAGATGCGTTGTCTAAGCGAGCTTCATATTTCCGCATGCTTTGTCCATGAGCAATCCTTGGAATGGCCAAAGAGAGGAAGTCCTGCCCCTCAGATGACCTCAGAAAGGGGCGGAGTTAGGGTGGTGACGTCATGTGTGGAGCCAATCACAACTCCTCCCATAAATGTCCACATGGCAGAAAGGTGAAACACAGGCCCATGCAGGTAAAGGGCAACAAAATACAAAATACAGATATGAAACCAGCCCGTGGGGCGTCACAAGCCAAGACATCATTTATTTTCTTTTTCTAGGCTTCACATTGTGATGGTCAGTATTAGTGGGCACACGTACACACAAAAACATCCCAAGGCACCCTTGTAAACACACATTCATTGCATTTGTGCCCCATATCTACAGATTCATCAAGTTACCAAACGTAGACTGTGATATAAAAACTCACCTGGTGTTGTGTTGCTCGAAGTCCAACATGCTTCCACCCTATTTACAGTCTTTCGACAACTTTTTTTTTGGACATCTACATTATGAACTCTACACCTTTTGCATATGTTTTTCTCTCCTTCCTCTCCAGAATGACTTACACCGAGCAATACAGAGAACCCAGTCTGCTATGTTCAACCAGGTGCTCATCTTGATCTGTACTTTACTCTGCCTCCTTTTCACTGGGTAAGCTCTCCCTCAGTTGGTCTTTATATTTTTAAAACGGGGGATCTGTAGACGTTGCATAGCTTATTGTAGGGTCAGTGGGTGGTTTCCGTTCCTGGGAGTGTTGAATCTGGGAGGTTATGAAAGTTTCTTATGAACTGCTGTGTGTTCAATAATATACAGTATTAATATTTATACACATAATAAAAGTGAAAATATGCATGCATGTGTGTGGCTGAGGTGTCCACTTACACAGATAAGCTCCCACTTCCACAAATAGCTTTAGCTCCCACTACTCAGGAGATACCAATGGCCTTCCCTCCAATGACATTGCAGGTTATAGAAAACACCATGAACATCTATTATATAAATGGGTTCACGTCATGTGATGTATACCTCAAACAAAGAAACTATACAACGCAGAAAAACAATACTTGCCAACAGAAATAGGCCTCAAGCAAGGTACGTTTGTAGCAAAGAAACTTTCCCCCCCAACACCTAGAAGGCCCCCAAAACAACGAGTAAACAATAAAACTACCTTTCCCAGTATCCCCGGGGCAGCCAACGACTCACCCAGCCTCTACATTCTGAACAACATGATTGGCTGCCAATAAGGGCGGATTTGCATAACTGCTGTAACCATAGCAACGCTGGCAAGAGCCATCCAAGGCTAGGATAGAATGCTGAGAGATTTCAGTTGGTGTTTGAGGGTTAAACTGCCAAAACCAAACTCTGAGGGAGCAATTCTCCAGCAAATTCCTACCCACACAACACAACACAACTTCCAATCACAACCCATCCCACCAACCTTACGGGACCCCGTACACACAACACCTACAAACACCACAAACAAAAACCATTCCTTCCTTCCACACAGACAGAAACTGACCCAAAAGACAAGCCATGCCTTATAAAAAATAACAGCATCGGACGACACACTCACAACGCTACATACATCAAACAAAAAAGGGCAGAACAAACGCCAGAACAGAAACACACTGCGCAGCAGAGACACGGACAACAGGTCACTGCACGACGCACAGCTGAGAACCAACCGCAAAGAACTGCACGACAAGAAGAAGCGCAGCCAGGAACAACAAAGATGCAGAAATGCAACACAACAGCAGCGCGCAAGGAGCGCAGAAACACGACGTCGCAACACAGAAAACAAACTTCAAAAACACCACAACCAATTCCACCGCCTAGCCTTCAGATACAACGCTGCAGAAGGCCGACATTGGCACCCTAACGCACATCTGCACACACGGCAAAGCCCTGAAATACCCAGCAGAAACACCGGGAATGTGCTGCCTAGCCGGTAAAGTCTCTCTACCACCACTTGCCACTCCTCCACAACCACTACAGACTTTGCTGAGTGGAGACACTCCAGAATCAAAACACTTCCTCCGCTATATAAGACAATACAACTCATGCTTCCAGATGACATCATTTGGAGCACACATAGAAAGTCATAATTCATGCCTACATGACCCCGCCGAGACCGTAAGTAACATCATTTCCAACCCTTACATCTCACATCTCCTAAATAGGGCACAGCAACGCGTGCCGGGTACAGCTAGTATACAATAACCCTGCCAATGTCCTCCACAAATACCATACTGCCCACCAACCAAGTGAAGGCTTTCATATGGGGACAATTTCATTCTAGATTTTATGTGTTTCCTCCACCGCAGACATCGTAGGGTTTCTGGCTCTCTCCATTCCATTCAATTCAATTTCTCACTCTTAATTGCCCTCCATTAAATGCTCCAGGCGATTTACATAAAACATCGCATAAGAACGTACAGCAGTAACCATGTAGACTGTATTAAACATGAAAAGCTCTGCTAAAAAGCCAAGTCTTAAGGCCCTGAGCAAAGGGCCTCAAGTCGCGCATGGCCCTCATGTGGGGAGGCAAAGAGTTCCACAGGGCAGAGGCAGAGATGGAGAAGGCCCTACGTCTCGTGGACTCGAGGCGTACTTCCCTGGGGCCCGGGACATGCAGAAAGTTTAGTTGGAGGAGTCTTGCCGACCACTGGCGGTGGAGAGGGGAGAGGCGGTCTCTGAGGATTCACCTTCAACCTACTGATGGGTTAGGGTTAGGGTTAGGGTTAAGTGATGGAAACCATTATTAAAGAAAAAATTACCAAGCACATAGAAGAACAGGCATTGCTGAAAGAAAATCAACATGGTTTCTGCAAAGGCAAATCATGTCTTACTAACTTGATAGAATTCTTTGAGGGTGTAAATAAACACATAGATAAAGGGACCCAGTCGATATTGTTTACCTTGACTTTCAAAAGCTTTTTGACCAAGTCCTCACCAAAGGCTCCTAAATAAGCTCTTCAGCCATGGACTCAGGGACAGGTCTTGTCCTGGATGGGAACCTGGCTAAACTGTAGGAAACAAAGGGTGGTAATAAACGGACACTTCTCTGGGTGGAAAGAGGTGGGAAGTGGCGTACCCCAAGGTTCAGTTTTGGGTCCGTTACTTTTTAATTTATTCATTAATGATCTGGATGTAGGAGTAAATTCCGAGGTAGCAAAGTTTGCAGACGACACTAAATTGTTCAGGGTAGTTAAAAATGAAACTGACTGTAAAGAGCTCCAGAAAGATCTCTCGAAATTGAGTGAATGGGCAACAAAGTGGCAAATGCATTTTAACCTCAACAAGTGTAAAGTCATGCACATCGGGGCAAAGAACCCCAACTACACCTACCAATTGATGGGGTCAAAGCTTTCCCGAGACAAACCAGGAAAGGGATCTTGGGGTCTTGGTGGACAGCTCAATGAAGATGTCAACCCAGTGCGCAGCAGCAGCGAAAAAGCAAATTCTATGCTTGGCATGATCAGGAAGGGAACCGAAAATAGGTCGGCAAATGTTGTATTGCCTCTCTACAAATTGATGGTAAGGCCACATCTGGAGTACTGTGTACAATTCTGGTCTCCGCACCTCAAGAAGGATATAACGGAACTGGAAAAGGTACAGAAAAGGGCAACAAGAATGATCCAAGGGATGGAGCGGCTCCCTTACGAAACCAGGTTGCAACGCCTTGGTCTTTTCAGCCTCGAAAGACGGCGTTTAAGAGGTGACTTGATCGAAGTGTATAAAATCATGCATGGGATAGAAAAGGTGAATAAAGAAAAATATTTTCTCTGTCACCCAACACTAGGACTAGGGGCACTCCTGAAGCTCCAAGGTAGGAAAGTTAGGACTAATAAAGGGAAATATTTCTTCACCCAGAGGGTCATTGGGTTATGGAACTCACTTCCAGAGGAGGTTGTGACAGCGGTCAGCCTGGACAGCTTCAAGGCAGGATTAGACAGATTCATGGATACCAAGTGTATCGGTAGTTACTGAAAAGGACATTCAAGTGCCACCTCGGAGTTGGTTGAGGTAGGCAGGATTTCCCTGGGTACTGGTTGTGGGGGGTCGGGAGCAGGTCAGGGTTTTGCCCTCCCTTCTGCTCAAGATCCCCGTGTACAACTGGTGGGCCACTGTGTGACACAGAATGCTGGACTAGATGGGCTGAGGTCCGATCCAGCATGGCTCTTCTTATGTTCTTACTGGCACGCAGCCATCTCGATACAGCCTCAAGGCATAAGGTGAAATTGTCCGGTACTGAGGTGACTCCAGGCTCCAGCCGTAAAAGCAGCTGGGTGTCATCTGCATATTGGTGGCACTCCAGACCAAAGCTCCACACGAGGCTGGCAAGAAGTCTCACGTACACATTGAAGAGGAAAGGAGAGAGAATTGCTCCCTGAGGCACTGTACATCAGAGGGCAGATCTGTCAGAGCTTCGAGCGAGGTACTCCGCACATTGAGACCGGCCTCGAAGAAATGTGCCAAACCAACTGAGGGCCCGACCACGAACTCCCGCCATGGCGAGTCGATGGATCAGCAGGTCATGGTCGACAGTGTCGAATGCAGCCGTCAGATCCAGGAGTACCAGGAGTGCCGACCCCCATCTACCAAGCTGACAACGAAGTGCATCAGTAATAGCCACCAGAACCGTCTCTGTCACATGGGCTGGGCGAAAGCCAGACTGAAAAGGATCCAGGCCGGCGGTATCGTCCAGAAACTGTTGCAGTTGTCTCAGCGCAGCTCGCTTGATCACCTTGCCCATCTATCCCCTGGCTTCCTTTCTTTCGCCAAATGTTTTCAAGATTGGACTTTTGAAAAGCTTTTCAGAATATTTTTTATTGCAACCTTATTTCCAGGTAAATGAATCCGTTTCACACAAAAAGGGAAATAAGTATCTCTAATGAGGTGGTTTCCATAGCCATTAAAAGAAAATAGAGCATATCAGGGTGTGGATAGGTGTGTCCTGTCCCCCCCCCCCCATCTAATGCTACTGATAAAAATGAGTTTATAGAAGACTAGCTGTACCCGGCAGGCGTTGCTGTGCCCTATTTAGGAGATGCGAGAAAGTCTGAGTATGTAAGGGTTGGAATTGATGTGACTTATGGTCTTGGTGGGGCCATGGCTGTGTTGTTGTGGGTTGTTCTGGTGGGTGGGATGTTGAAGTCCTGGGGAGTTGTTGTTGTGTGGTGTTGCTGGCGTTCTGCAGAGCTTGTGGATATACAATGTTTTTTGTCTTTCCGTCTGCTGTGTTGATGTAGAGGTTGATGCTTGTGTGGGTGGGATACTTTGGAAGTGAGTGGAGGTACTTGAAATCCCATCATCCATGGTGTGGCCTCCTCTGCAGTTGGATGGAGTGTGGGTCATGGGGGGACTGTGTGCCAAGTTGAGTCTTTATCTGTCTTGGTTCTGGGCCACAGTGGTCTGTGGGGAATGAAGGGTTTGAAAGTACTACAAATCCCATAATCCATGGAGGTACATCAAATCCCATCATCCATGGTCCACCCTCCTCCAAACTGCAGTAGAATGTAGCATGGGTCATAGGGGCTCTGTGTACCAAGGTAGGTTACTGTAAATGCAGGCCATACACAATGTCCCATGAGCTGAGGCCTAGTCGGGAAAATCAAGTTAATGAAGCCTTACTGTAAATTCAGGCCATACACAATGTCCCATGAGCTGAGGCCTAGTCAGGAAAATCAAGTTAATGAAGCCTTACTGTCAATTCAGGCCGTACACAGTGTCCCATGAGCTGAGGCCTAGTCGAGAAAATCAAGTTAATGAAGCCTTACTGTAAATTCAGGCCGTACACAATGTCCCATGAGCTGAGGCCTAGTCGGGAAAATCAAGTTAATGAAGCCTTACTGTCAATTCAGAGCATAAACAGCATCCCATTAAGTGAGGCCTAGTCAGGGAAATCAAGTTAAGGAAGCCTTACTGTCAATTTTGGGCGTGGTCTGTGATTTGTAGGGGTTTAAATTTTCTGTGGGAAGTGAATTGGGTGTTTGTGTTGGCGACTGCCTCAGGCCTTTGCCTTATCCTCCTCTGCCAGTTCATTATGGGTCGGAATGTTCATGTTGGCTGGCCAATAGAGGCGTTATGCAAATACTCCCTCATTGGCAACCAATCATGTTGTCAGAATGTAGAGGCCGGGAGATTCGTTGGCAGCCGTGGAGGACGCTGGGAAATGTAGGTTTTTTTGTATCGTTGTTTTGGGGGCCTTCTAGGTTTTGGTGGGGAAAGTTTCTTTGCTAAAAACCTACCTTGCCTGAGGCCTATTTTTGTTGCCAAGTTTGGTGTCTCTGCCTTGTAAGGTTTCTCTGCCTAGGACGGTGGTCTCATGACGGGACCTCCTTTATATAATAGATAGTCTGGGTCACAGAGAAGAGCTGACAAACTGGTCAGAATTTGCCTTCTGGCCCAATTTATTTGGAGGCTTCAACTCTTCCTGCTGAAGTTTCCCATTTGCCAAATGAACTGTGGAAATTTTCTGCTAATTAGAAACTCTCAGCATCCAAACGTATCTCGTTAGCCTCTTGCTCATACATCTTGTGTTGCATTCAAAATAAGCACAGACATTAAAAAAATGTTCTAAGCCAGTGTTTTTCAACCTTTTTTGATCCACGGCACACTTTTGACATTGACCAAATCCCGGGGCACACCACCAACGAAAATGACACAAAATGACACTCTAACGCAGTAATACATATGGTTAATATGTTTTTAAATGTATTTATACACTCAGTGTGAAACCTGGGCCTGTTTCGAGGAACACAACATAGATATCCTGGCAGGAATGGCAGAAAGACACACACTTCCCACACAGAACTCCCATAACCAAGAGAAAATACTATAAGAGTTTAGTGGGCATTGACCTTGAGTTTTGGAGTTGTAGTTCACCTATATCCAGAGAGCACTGTGGACTCAAACAATGTTGACTCAGGACCAAACTTGACATGAATACTCAATATGCCCAAATGTGAACACAGATGGAGTTTGGGGGAAATAGACCTTGACATTTGGGAGTTACAGATTCTGGGATTTATAGTTAACACACAATCAAAGAGCATCCTGAACTCTTGCAACAATGGAATTGAACCAAACTTGGCATATTGAACTCTCATTACCACCAGAACTGAAAGGGTTTGCTTGGGAATTAACCTTGAGTTTGGAAGTTGTAGTTCACCTACACCCAGAGAGCACTGTGGACTCAAACAATGTTATTTTATGTTGTTGTTTGTTTTCTATCCAGAATCACAATGTTGGAAGGAGGCTGACCACTTTAAGGTCCCTCAAACAGGCATGGGAAAACTTCGGCCCTCTGGGTGCTTTGGACTCCAACTCCCACCATTCCTCACAGCCTGAGGCCCTTTCCTGCTTAAGTGGCTGAGGGGGAAAGGAAAAGGGCCTGAGGCTGCTAGGAATGGTGGGAGTTGGAGTCCAAAACACCTGGAAGGTCCAAGTTTGCCCATGCCAGCTTTCGACAGAGACCTCTTCCTCCCGCTTCCCCTTCACGCCCTTTCTTCCCCCTCATGCCCAACACTTACTTTTCTTCTACACTGCCGCTTCTGCTGCCACTTTGATCCGAGGGGGCAGTGTGAGCGTGTTCAGGAGGGGGGGGGGAGGGAGGAAGACGTGACCAGTGCGGGCGCTACTGCGCAGACTCGCCCCAGAGCAAAGCAAGGCGAGCAGAGCGTGGCTGGGAAGAAGGGAGCCCGAGTGGAGAAGAAAAAGTGTTCGGCAGGAGGGGGAAGAAAGGGGATTGGAGGTTCCCATTTCCCACGGCACACCTGGTGATCGCTCACGGCACACTAATGTGCCATGGCACACTGGTTGGGAAACACTGTTCTAAGCAAAGGAGGAGGAAGCGAATCCACTTTTAGCTTATGGCAACCCCATACATGTCATAGGGTTTTCTTAGCAAGGAATAGTCAGAGAGGGTTTTGGCCGGTTCCTTGCTCTAAAGCAGTTCTTCCTAATGCCACGACCCCTTAATACAATTCCTCATGTTATGGTTACCCCCAACCACATGCGCAGCAATGTCTGTGAATGCGTGCCCCCTTGTTTGTTTATGTAATACATTACTGTTGTGTTGTCGGTCATCAATTGTATCACCTGACCTCTTAGAACTAACTCGAAAGCCTCTAGAGCAGTGTTTCTCAACCTGGGGGTCGGGACCCCTGGGGGGGTCGCGAAGGAATGTCAGGGGGGTCACCAAAGGCCATAAGAAAACACAGTATTTTCTGTTGGTCATGGGGATTCTGTGTGGGAAGTTTGACCCAATTCTATTGTTGGTGGGGTTCAAAATGTTCTTTGATTGCAGGTGAACTATAAATCCCAGCGACTACAACTCCCAAATGTCAAGGTCTATTTTCCCCAAAAATCCACCCGTGTTCACATTTGGGCATATTGAGTATTCGTGCCAAGTTTGGTCCAGAACCATCGCTGTTTGAGTCCATAGCACTCTCAGATGTAGGTAAACTACAATTTCAAAACCCAAGGTCAGTCCCCACCAAATTCTTCCAATATTTTCTGTTAGTCATTGAGAGTTCTGTGTGCCAAGTTTGGTTCAATTCCATTGTTGGTGGAGTTCAGACTGCTCTTTGATTGTAGGCGAACTACCAATCCGAACAACTACAACTCCCAAATAACAATATCAATCCCATTCCTAACCCCACCAGTATTCAAATTTGGGCATACCAGGTATTTGTGCCAAATTTGGCCAGTGAACGAAAGTAGCAAAATTACAGTAAGTAGCAACAGAAGTAATTTTATGGTTGGGGGTCACCATAACATGAGGAACTGTACTAAGGGGTCGCAGCATTCGGAAGGTTGAGAACCACTGCTCTAGAGCTTTCTTCGCTGCTAAGAGTTCTAGACCAGGGGTGCTCATTAGGTAGATCTACTGGTAGATCGCGTAGGGCGTCCTGGTAGATCGCAGGCAGGGCAGGAGTATTAAGAATTCAGTTTGTGTGTGTCAACTGTAAAATAGGATGTGTGGAAGGGCCTTGGGTTATCTGAGGTCCTTTCCATACAGTTGAATAAAATCCCATGTTATCTGCTTTGAATCAGATTATATGGCAGGGTGGACTCAGAAAACCCAGTTCAAAGCCGATATTGTGTTATATGTTTCACATTTTTGTAGTGGGGAGGTAGATCATTTTGACTTGGTTGTTTTATAAGTTGCTCGCATGCTGAAAAAGTGTGAGCACCCCTGTTCTAGACAATTTATGTGTAGGGACTGTTCTTTTTTGGACCAATGGCCTTGGGGCGTAAGACCTTCCGAATGTGCTCCCCATCCCTTCAATGACGCATCTGTGGTAACAGACCGAGTGGGGCTTGTATGTTGGAATGGGAGGCCACAGCACACATGACAGGGCTCCAACCACCATAGTAGTGTATTGCGGACAGCACAAGGTATTAATATGGCCGCATGTGGGTTGTCTTGCTGGGGGTTGAACACCGACTGCAGCCACGATTGCAGTGGTCTGAGTCGCAAACTTGCATACGGGGTGACAGAAGTGGTGGAACCCATATGACCAAGTAGAATTTGAATTTGCTTTGGTGATACCCTGTCGCATTGTAATACTTGGTGGATTAGTGCTTGGAGGGCAGTGAAGCGGTCCTCTGGAAGGAAGACTTTCTCTTCTAAGGAGAGAATGGGCAACAAAGTGGCAAATGCATTTTAACCTAAACAAGTGTAAAGTCATGCACATCGGGGCAAAGAACCCCAACTACACCTACAAATTGATGGGGTCAAAGCTTTCCGAGACAAACCAGGAAAGGGATCTTGGGGTCTTGGTGGACAGCTCAATGAAGATGTCAACCCAGTGCGCAGCAGCAGTGAAAAAAGCAAATTCTATGCTAGGCATGATCAGAAAGGGAATCGAAAATAGGTCAGCAAATGTTGTATTACCTCTCTACAAATCGATGGTGAGGCCACATCTGGAGTACTGTGTACAATTCTGGTCTCCGCACCTTAAGAAGGATATAACGGAACTGGAAAAGGTACAGAAAAGGGCAACAAGAATGCTCCAAGGGATGGAGCGGCTCCCTTATGAAACCAGGTTGCAACGCCTGGTCTTTCAGCCTTGAAAGACGGCGTTTAAGAGGTGACTTGATCGAAGTGTATAAAATCATGCATGGGATAGAAAAGGTGAAGAAAGAAAAATTATTTTCTTTGTCACAAAACACTAGGACTAGAGGGCACTCCCTGAAGCTCCAAGGTAGGAAAATTAGGACTAATAAAGGGAAATATTTCTTCACCCAGAGGGTCATTGGGTTATGGAACTCACTTCCAGAAGAGGTTGTGACAGCGGTCAGCCTGGACAGCTTCAAGGCAGGATTAGACAGATTCATGGATACCAAGTGTATCGGTAGTTACTGAAAAGGACATTCAAGTGCCACCTCGGAGTTGGTTGAGGTAGGCAGGATTTCCCTGGGTACTGGTTGTGGGGGGTCGGGAGCAGGTCAGGGTTTTGCCCTCCCTTCTGCTCGAGATCCCCATGTACAACTGGTGGGCCACTGTGTGACACAGAATGCTGGACTAGATGGGCTGAGGTCCGATTCAGCATGGCTCTTCTTATGTTCTTATGTTCTTATGTTCTTAAGGAGTCTATGACCACCCTGATAAATTGGATCCGGTTGGACAGAACCAGATTGGATTTTTCCATAATCACTACCAATCCCAGTGACTGTAGGAGAGAAAGTGTAAAAGAAATATTTCGATCTAACTTATGCTTAGAATTGGCTACCAGTAACCAGTCGTCCAGGTACGGGTAAACTGGTATTTTCCGGAGCTGCAGAAAAGCTGTGACTATGGCCATGCACTTAGTGAATACTCTAGGTGCTGTGGTAAGCCTAAATGGCAAAACATTAACATTATTTTTGCTGCTACTTCATAATGTAATTTTGCTACTGTTATGAACTGTAATGTAAATATCTGATATGCAGGATGTATTTCCATTCACTGGACCAAATTTGGCACAAATACCCGATACACCCAAATTTTAATACTGGTGGAGTTTGGGGAAAACAGACCCTGACATGGGGTTTAGAGTTGCTGGGAGATTACTCTTAGTTAAGTATGGAAAACTTAGAATCTCAGACAGCTGTTGTCATTTTTGTGCTTTTTAAACGCTGGTACAGCCTGTAGGTTGGAGTACAAAAAAAAGCAACTCTTCCTGTGGCATTATATTCCCCTCTTCTCCCCCTAATCCATGGGCAATCAACCACCCTGCCTACCCTTGTCCTCTTACATTCGCCTTCAGTCCCTTTCTGCATGCTCTGTGTCCTCGACCTTGAGTCCAAGTCGTATAGAAATGGATTCTGATATTTTCTGGTGGCATTGACTTTAGTTGCCACCAACGAGAGAAAGTGGGAATGAATCACCGCCTGCTTTCAGTGCCGACACTCTTGAGTCCTATGAATGCTTTCTGCAGTGGCCTTCATGAGAGTCTACTTACCCATTGAAAAAGGCCTGGACTTATCCAAGAGCCATTCAAGCAGACTCTCAATGTCTCCACGTTTGCCGCTGAACCTGCTAGTGTTATTATTTGGTTAGGTTCAAAGAACTCACACTGAGGGGGGAAAAATAAAGCAATGGCGCATTTCTTGATAGCTTTGTTATCTGTATACCTTATAAAGCGGAATGTTTGTATGTATGTGTCCAGAGGGCGGAAGGATATGTGGCAGCTTTCTGATTGGCTGCCACTTTCACAGGTCACAGCGACCAGCACGGGTGATGGACCTGCACCAAACTTGGTACACATAACCCCCCCTGACCCCCTTTACGTCCTGGTGCAGTTCGGGGGACATGACCCACGGATTATGGGATTTGTAGTACTTTCAAACACTTTGGTTCCCACAGACCACTGAGGCCACCAAAAAGGACCAATACAGACCACACTTGCCACACAGAGCCCCCATGACCCTCTCTATGTCTTAGTGCAGTTTGGAGGAGGGTGGACCATGGGTGATGGGACTTGAAGTACCTCTACTCACTTCCCAAGTCCGCTGCGACCCTCATCCAATTACTGATCGATACCAAACTTGGCACACATAACCCCAATTACTGCCTTCACGTCCTGGTGAGGTTCGGGGGAGGACTGACGATGGATGATGGGATTTGTAGTACTTTCACACCCCTCTGTTCCCACAGACCCCTGCGGCCCACAACGAACACCAATAAAGACCACACTTGGCACACAGAGTCTCAATGACATCCTACTGAAGTTTGGAGGGGGGCATAACATGGATGATGGGACTTGCAGTACCTTCCCTCACTTTCCAAGACTGCTGCAAACCTAATCCAATGACTGATCAACACCAAACCTGGCACACAGAGCCCTCGTGGCCCACTCTACATCCTGGTGCAGTTCTGTGTGAGACAGACCACGGATGATGGGACTTGAAGTACCTTCACTCACTTCCTGAAAACAATGCAACCCTCATCCATTCACCAATACAGACCACACTTGGCACACAGAGCCCCCATGACTGCCTTCACATCCTTCTGCAATTTGGGGGAGGGTGGACCACAGATGATGGGACTTCCAGTACCTTCAGTAATTTCATGATAACTCCCAATAATAATGGATCAAGACCAAACTTGGCACACAGAGCCCACATGACCCACTCTACATCCTCCTGCACTTCTCAAATAACCCGGGCACCACTGGGTCCCCAAGCTAGTACATTCTAAATCAGGGCTGTCCAACTGGCGGCCCCAGGGCCGGATCCGGCCCCGTAGCCTGTTGGACACGGCCCCACCTATGCCCTCAGCCGCCATTTTTAAATTTTTTAAAAAATCATTTTTTTAAAAAAAAAGGCGGCCGGGGGAGGGGGCGGGGCAGGGAGGAGGAAGAGAGCTAGCTCCTCCTTTTCAGAGGAGGAGTAGGCGGTGCCAAGGGGCAGCGCATCACGCCAGGCCTGTGACGCGCTGCTCTTGGCGCCGCCTACTCCTCCTTTTCGGCGGCTTTAGGAGGGGCGGGCCTGGGCTGGGGGCGGGCCTGGGCGGGGCCTGGGGGTGGGGCCGAGCGGCCCCGCAGGTCATCAGTGACCTCTTATCCGGCCCTGGACCCGCCAGAAGTTGGAAAGCACTGTTCTAAATGGAAATGATAAAAAAAATCAATCTTTGCCTCTGAGTGAGTGCTTTAAATTATTTGGGAGTGTGGCTTAAATAAGAAGTAAGCAGAACATCCTCCAGTTGGAATCCCCCCTTACTACTGTGTTTCTTCCTTCTGAATGTGTGCTCACCTGTTTCAAGAAGGTCTCATCATCCAAGTCCTCAGTCTGGCTTGGAGTAGACCCCCATAATGATATCCCTGTCGTTTCCTTCCTTGGGTGGTGGCAGCGAGGTCCTCCGGTCTTAGGTTTGATTTGAGTTTCCTTCTCTAGATCAGTGTTTCTCAACCTGGGGGTCGGGACCCCTATGGGGGTCACGAGGGGGTGTCAGAGGGGTCGCCAAAGACCATCAGAAAATACATGATTTTCTATTGGCCATAGGGGTTCTATATGGGAAGTTTGGTTCAATTCCATTGCTGTGGAGTTCAGAAAGCTCTTTGGTTATATGTGAACTATAAATCCCAGCAACTACAATTCCCAAATATTAAGGTCAATTTTCCCCAAACTCCACCTGTGCTCACATTTGAATATATTGAGTATTTGCGCCAAGTTTGATCCAGATCTATCATCACTTGAGTCCACAGTGCTCTCTGGATGTAGGTGAACTCCAACTCCCAAACTCAAGGTCAATGTCCACCAAACCCTTCCAGTATTTTCTGCTGGTCATGGGAGTTCTGGGTGCCAAGTTTGGTTCGACTTCATCGTTGGTGCAGTTCAGAATGCTCTTTGTAGGTGAACTATACATCCCAGCAACTACACCTCCCAAATGACAAAATCACCCCCCCCCCCAAAAAAAATCCCACCAGTATTCAAACTTGGGCGAATCGGGTATTTGTGCCAAATGTGATCTGGTGAATGAAAATACATTTTACATGATGATTCATAACAGTAGCAAAATTACAGTTACGAAGTAGCAACAAAATGATTTTATGGTTGGGGGTCACCACAACCTGAGGATCTGTATTAAGGGGTCGTGGCATTGGGAAGGTTGAGAAACACTGCTCTAGATCAGGGCTGTCCAACTTCTACCGGGTCCAGGGCCGGAATAGAGGTCACTGATGACCTCGGGGGCCGCTCAGCCCCGCCCCCAGTCCCCACCCCCAGTCCCCGCCCCCAGCCCAGGCCCCACCCCTAGACCCCGCCCCCAGCCCAGGCCCTGCCCTCTCCTAAAGCTGTCATTCTCCCTCCTCCTACTCTTTCCCGGGCACCGTGGCTGTCCCGAGCGCCACGGCGCCCGGGAAAGGCACGGCGCCCGGGAAAGAGGAGGAGGAGGGAGAGCATAAGGCGGCGCCAAGGGCAGCGCGTTACAGGCCTGGCGTGACGCGCTCCCTTGGCGCCGCCTACTCCTCCTGGCGCCCCCCCGCCCTTCCTTGGCGGGGAGCGAAAAGGGCAGACGGCGGCGCCAAGAGCAGCGCGTCACAGGCCTGGCGTGACGCGCTGCCCTTGGTGCCGCCTACTCCTCCTTTTCGGCGGCCCCCCCGGCCCTTCCTAGGGTGGGGGAGCCGCCGAAAAAGGGCAGAAGGCGGCGCCAAGGGCAGCGCGTCACAGGCCTGGCGTGACGCGCTGCCCTTGGTGCCGCTTACTCCTCCTTTTCGGCGGCCCCCCCCCCGCCCTTCCTTGGGCGGGGGAGCCGCCGAAAAAGGGCAGAAGGCGGCGCCAAGGGCAGCGCGTCACAGGCCTGGCGTGACTCGCTGCCCTTGGCACCGCCTACTCCTTTTCGGCGCGGAGAGAGAGACGGAGGGGGCGGGGCAGGGAGGAGGAGCAAGCCTCCCCCTCCCCCCCGGCCGCCATTTAAAAAAAAAATTAGAATTTTTTAAAATTTAAAAATGGCGGCTGGGGGCATAGCTGGGGCCGTGCCCAACAGGCTGGGGGCCGGATCTGGCCCCAGGGCCGCCAGTTGGACAGCCCTGCTCTAGATGGTTGACCTTACGGGGTTAGACGGGCACCATCTGCCCGGGTTTGAAATCCGAGTTTTCCTTCTCCTAGGATGGTTGCCAAAAGGATAGAGAGCACATCCGCCCCTTTGATGCTCTTTGTCAGGCCCTTCGGTTGTGACCCGTCTGGCATGGGAGGCCCTCCCGGTGGCTATTATGCCACCGCCAGCATAGCTCACAATTTCATTAGGGTACACAAGCCTCTCCCCCACTGCAAGGGGGCGCCAATGGAGAGGAAGCTTGCTAGGCCGCGGCAGACAAGCTTTTGGTTTAAAGCGTGAGGCCAGTTCTGTGCATGCTGCGCTCCACCAGAAAAATCTATTGCACAGGCTCGAAGGACACATCCAACCTCCGTCATCAACATGCTTGTAGAACAGTGATTTTCAACCTTTTTTGAGCCGCGGCACATTTTTTACATTTACGAAATCCTGGGGCACACCACCAACCCAAATGACACAAAATGACACTCTAACGGTCATTTTACTAACTGTCACCCACCCCCTTCATGACGCCGCTGCTTCCGCCAACCTCCCCTCCCCACCCCCACCCCCATCCCCCGAGAGGCCCACGTGCAGGAGGCCTGTCACCGTCCCGCAGGGGAGGGCTGCACTGTGTGGCCGAAGCGCATGCAGGCTTGGCTGAGCAGGACCAATAGGAATTGAGCACATGGGGTGGCTTCGAACCTCGGAACAAACTGCTGTGGAGGCTCGCAGCCATCACCACCCCCAGCTCTCCTTCCCGAAGGGGTTCAGCCAGGCCCGGATTAGGCTCTTCGGTCGCCCGAGGCCAAGAAAGCCACGCCCCCAGGGCACAGAAAGCCACGCCCCCAGGGCACTGCTGCGCATGTGCGGCAGCAGCCCCGGCCCCACGGCTTCCGTCCACCTCGCGCCTTCCGTTCGGTCACGGCAGGAGGAGGTGGACGGAAGCCGCGCGGCACTGCTCATGGGGCTTCCGTCTGCCTCCTCTTCCACCTCCCGCGACCAAAGGAGGGTGCAGAGAGGAGGGCGGGACTTCCCTTCATCCTCCTCGCGCCTTCCTTTCGGTTGCGGGAGGAGGAGGAGACGGCGGATAGAAGCCCCACGAGCAGTGCCGCGCAGCTTCCATCCACCTCCTCCTCCCGCGACTGAAAGGAAGGCGCGAGGAGGATGAAGGGAAGTCACGCCCTCCTCCTGGCCGCCTGGGCCGCCCCTTGCAAAGGAAGGAGGCAGCCAGGAGGAGGAGGAGGAACGGAAGCCCACTGGTGGGCATGTGTGCGCATGCATGCATGCCCGCCCGCTGGGCGGAGCTTCCCTTCCTCCTCCTGGCCGCCTCCTTCCTTTGCAAGGGGGCGGCCCAGGCGAGGGGATGGCGCCATTCCCTCCTCCCCACCCCCTCGCAGCGCTCTCCCCCCCGCCGTCTCCCGAGGTATGATGACTCTCTCGGGAGAGGGGGGGGGAAAGCACTGCGGAGGGGTATTTTTTAAATAATGTTTTCGGGGGGCCGAATCCGCTGCCCCCCAAAACCTGCCACCCGAGGCCATGGCCTAGTCTGACCTTATGGGTAATCCGGGCCTGGGTTCAGCACCCCCAGGAGTGCCTCCCCCACCCGGCGTCCCTTTGGCTTCCCTGCTGTCGCCTTGGGGCCAGATCGTGAAGGAACCAAGCTGGGCTGTGGAGCTGCGCATCGCGGGCCCTGCTCTGCATTGAACCCGGAGCCCAGCCAGGAGAGGCCAGGAGATGAGGGGTTGCTCCCCTTCCCCGGCGCGGAGGGGCTAGAGCAGGGATGGGCAAACTGCGCCCCGGGGGCCGAATGCGGCCCGTTGGCTGATTCTATCCGGCCCGCCTAAGGGCCCCTGGCTTGCCTCCCCTGCCTGGCCTCTGCATAAAAATCTCCAGAGAAGGGGACTATAAGGAAGCATTATTTTATTTTAGTGGTTTTTATTATTATTGTATAAAAAATTTATTATAATAATAAAATAATATAATAAATAATATAATATAATGTTATATGATATATTATAATTTCAATATATTATGTTTATATATATTTACTATAATATAATAATTATGATATTAATACTAATAATATATGAATATTTCTTGATATATTATGTTAATATTAATGATGTGTAATATATAGTAAATATAGTAAGTGAATAAATAAATAAATTATGTAGATTAGCATGTAGTTCCGCCTTTAGGTGCGGCCCTCCATAATATTTTTTGGCTCTCGTGTGGCCCCTTGGAAAAAATAGTTGCCCACCCCTGGGCTAGAGGGCAGAAAGCCTTGCCTCGAGCCTCCGGGACTGGGGTCGAACGGGGGCAGCTCCCGTGGACTCCTCCTCCCTCTCTTCCTCCTTGCTGCCAGAGGGGAGGAGGGCAGAAGAGCGCCCAGGAGCCAGGGAAGGAAGGAAGGGAAGGAGAGAGAGAGGAGGGAGGGAGGGAGGAAAGTTCTGGACGCCAAGGGCTCTCCCTGACTGCAGCCAGGCTGGCTGGCATTGCTGCTTCGGCCAGGAAAGCCTCATTTCCGCTGCCTGAAGTTTCCTGCTAGTCTCTCTCTCTCTCTCTCTTCACACTGTAATTTCCCACGGCACACCTGATGGTCCCTCATGGCACACTAGTGTTCCACGGCACACTGGTTGGAAATCCTAAGAATCTTCGTTCGCAAAGTAATGCCAGAGAGAGAGAGAGAGAGAGAGAGAGAGAGAGAGAGAGAGAGAGATGTTTCTTTCCCCGTTAATTTCTACCTAAATACGGTCAACTTGGCTTCTAGGATTTAAATCATGGATCTCGTCAGAGAACCTCGACATGTAATACTCCTCCTCCTCCTCCTTTCTTTTTTCTTTTCTTTTTTTTTTGCTGAACCTGACCGCCTTTTACTGTCGTGGGAAATGGGAAAGGGAAGGAATGGAGGGAAAGGCAGGAATCGGCGTAACAAAAGGGAGAAAAATATATGGTCGGGAACCACCAACGAAAGCCCTCCTCCCTCCCCACAATGCCGCCACAGGAGGGTGGGAAACGGCCACGGGGCCCCCTCCCCAAGTTGTTGAGCGTGTCTCAGTGCTTTGGACAAAAAAGAAGTTCACAGCAAGCTTCTTCTTACAGCTTTTGATTTGGTGGTCCATGAGCTAGAGTCTGGTTTCCTTTGGTTGCCCATTCACTCCACTGCAAACCCACATGTCTCTTCCACAGCCGTCAGGAGCTTCTCGTAAAGCTTCTCATAGGTTTCGTAAGGCGGAATGTCAATTCGGTTATTTATTTATTTATTTATTTATTTTATTTATTCGGACTTCTATGCCGCCGACTCCCTAAGGCTCGCGGCGGCTCACAGGAGCCGAAGCAACAAAATACAGAGAATACATAAATAGACATACAAACATACAGGGGGTATGGGTGAACATACCCCCTGGTGAACAACAGCAAATAGGGGGGGGGAGACCAGGCTCATGCCAAAGGGCAGAGCCACCCGGTGGAGCTATCGAGGGCGACCATCAAATGGGGGGAGCCGGGGTCCCACAAATCGAGGAACGTCCTCAAAGACTCCAAGTCTAAGCAGTGACAGTCACTGCGGTGTCGGTCGTTGCCAGCCTGTGGACCATGCCTCGTTATCGGCGGCTTGTCCACCCTCCTAGATTGGGGGTTCGCGGTGGGAGGCCCGTGCCTGCGGGCAGTGTTCCGGAAAGTCCTGGGACGGGGCCCTCCGGGGGGCGCCTTCCGGAAGACAGCCACCGTGGGGGGGGGAGGTATTACAGAGCAGGGGAGGGACGTCCTCCGGCCCCGCCCCCTACCCCGTCCTCGACCCCGTCTCTGCCTCATCGGGTGTCCATCGGACTTGGGCAACCCACCGGGGCCCGAGCTGGCCACAGTCAGGGGGACCGCCGGCAGCCGCCCCGCAAGTATGAGCTTTCGGAAGGTTATCCGTGTTTGCATCTATCAAATGGATAGTGAAGAGCCTGGGTCCTGCCGCGCCTTGCAAAGCCTTGAAGCCCTGGAGCGGCACCCGCGTCGAAGGCTTCCGCCGCTTGCCAGAACCATTTGAAATTGTTGCTGTCGGCCGTGCAGTGCTTGAGGCGCGTGTTGGACTTCCAGTCGTCCAAGTCAATCTTATCCAGGCCACCGATGATGGGCTCAAGTTCCTTCTGGTCAAAAGGCTTCAGTAGATGCTGTGGAATAAGTTCATTAAAGCCTTTCTGAAGAGCCAAGAACTGGGCCTCGATTCCTCTCATGAACCTCCAGTTAACATACAACCTGACGTATTGAGGGATCGTACCGCCAGATCATGAAGATGAGGCCAAGAGATTTGAAGAAGAGATTGATGGTAAAGTTCCGAGGAGAAGAAGGCTTGGATTACGGCGGAGTGGCAAGGGAGTGGTTATATCTGTGGTGCCATGAAATGTTGAACCCATATTATGGACTCTTCCAGTACTCGACAGATAACATTTACATGCTGCAGATAAATCCAGACTCTTCTATCAATCCCGATCATCTGTCTTACTTCCACTTCGTTGGTCGGACAATGGGTCTGGCTGTGTTCCATGGACACTACATCAACGGAGGCTTCACCGTTCCTTTCTACAAGCAGTTTCTGGGCAAACCCATCCAATTATCAACCAACCCTGGCGATCAATGGGGTGACAGATGTCGCAGCCAGATCGCCCTCACATCCGCCATCCAATTATCAGATCTGGAATCAGTCGACCCAGAACTACACAAGAGTTTAGTTTGGATTTTAGAGAATGATATTACTCCAGTTTTGGACCATATGTTCTGTGTTTCCTGGATAAGGCCCAAGCTCAACATCTGAAGTGGTTTTTAGGGGCCGAGAGAAGCTCCCCGGCAGCGGCAGTTAGGGCGGAGTTGGGAATGTTCTCTATTAGCACACAATCTAAGATCAGAGCCTTTAACTACTGGCTCAAGGTCATGGAGATGGAGGCGTCTCGCCTCCCAAAATTATGTTTGCTGGAACAATCTAGCAGTTCTTATAAATCGGGGCTGACCATTTGTTTGATTACATCAGAAGGTATGGCATTCAGGTAATATTCCCAGTCCACCTATCTGGTCAAGAGCTAAGTAAGCACTTCAAAGAAGTGCGTCAACGAATTAATGACATTGCGGCCCAAACCGATATAGACTCTTTGGGTTCTACCATTTCCCCGAGATGGTTGAGTGGTTTTAAGAAATCCTTCCAATTAACCACTTACTTACAGCAAGGAAGGTTACACCACCTAAGGAAAATTTTCACTAGAGCCAGGTTTGAGCAATTAGATTCAATGGTGAGATATGGGAGGTTCAAGAAAATTCCCTATGAAGAGCGTATCTGTATTTGTGGTGCCCCTGAGATCGAAGATCTAACTCACCTTCTGCTCTATTGCAAAATCTATCAAATAGAGAAAACAACTGCTAGAGATATTTCTCGTGGGAAAAAATCATTGGGACCCTCTAGCAAAAAGTCTCACTTCTGCTGGCCGGCATTCCAACAAGCCAGTTTGTTGGATAACAGATGCTACTGCTCGTTTTTTCTCTGTAAAGCCATGAAACTAAGATCTGATTACATAGAGGGGCAATTGGAATAAATTGTGTTGGAGATGAGGACCTGAATTGTTACCACCTCCCTTAGAATCCCTCCTAAATTGGGCATTGATAAACTGGGGTTTAATTGATTGCTTCTTTGATATAATGGTCTAAATTTAATTGCTTCATGGATATTATTCTCCTAATAATATATGAATATTTCAGATTGTTTTAAGTGAAATAAATAAATCATTGCAATGTGTCTGTGTTCTGTGTGTATTTGAAATAGAGAGAAAACAATGGCTGGGGAAAAATCATTGGCTAATCAATAAAAATTGTTGTTGTTGTTGTTGAATAAATTGTGGAGATGCACAATGCTTTTGGCAAAACAGGGGTTTAATTGATGGATTCTTCATTGTTTTAGAATCATTGCAACTGTGTTCTGTGTGTATTTGAACTTTTGGCTAATCAAATGGGAGGAGCACAACGATTCTTCTGTCACCAAATGGGAGGAGGTCACGGAGGAGGACAAGAAAGAATACCTCCTCCTCCTCCTTTCTTGTCTGGTTTCTTTCTCATAAATAGGTTGTATTCCTCAGTTACGTTCCAATAATCAGACGCATCCCACCAGGTTTCAGTGATGGTGATGATATCATCCTTGTTTCGTTGTATGAAGAGTTCAAGTCCATCGTGTTCAATTCCCACTCTCTGAGAATTAGTGTCAAGTCGCCAAAGACTGTCTTTCCTAGCTGCCTATATCAGGGCTGTCCAACTTCTACCGGACCTTGGGCCGGAATTCCGGTCACTGATCACCTGGGGGGCCAAGCCCTGGCTCCGCCCCTCCCCTTCCCCGGCTCCGCCCCCTCCCCGCCCCCGGCATTGCATAAATATACAATTACATATTATATTATTTAAATAAGGGGAGAGGGAGGGATGAATGGAACACATGTGGGGCATCTAAGGGAACGTCTCACCCCATATTGCCCTTTGAGATCACTACAGTCGGAGGATTCTAACCTCCTAGAGGTGCCTGCGGTGAAACTTGCCAGGTTGACATCAACTCGCCGGAGGGCGTTCTTCGTCATAGCACCTGTGCTGTGGAACGCCCCCTCCGGCTGAAACACGGGCCATGAGGGACCTCCTCCCATTTAGACGGGCCTGTAAAACCCACCTCTTTAAACAGGCTTTCAATGGGTAGGCCCGGTCCACCCGCCGCCAATAATTCTCAGCTTTAGTACATGTTGTACCATTGTTTTAATTAACCCTGTTCAATCTGTTTTTATTGTTACTATTGTTTTTAATCGCCCTCGACTGTGTATTGCTGTGCCTTGTTGGCTACTGTAAGCCGCCGCGAGCCCCCGGGAGTTCGGCGGCATAGAAGCCGAAATAATAAATAAATAAATAAATAAATAAAATATACAGAATATCAAGGCAGAAAATCCCACAATCTCTGCTTTGAACTGGAATATATGACTGGCCACATTGGTCAGCATTGAATGGCCTTGCAGTTGAAAGGTCTGTGTGCTTTCATTCTGCCAGTTTACCCCTGGCTGATTCCATTCAGTGCAAGTCATCAAAGTAAACTTAGGTAATTGCAAAGAATGTAAATAATTCTGGGGGGAGGAAAAGGAGGGGGAAAGGGGGTGGGAGGCCTTTCCTTGAGCTCCCTCTCCTTCAATTCCCCCCTCCCTCCTTTTCTCCTCCTCCCCCGCTCTCCTATGGCTGGCCGGTTCTCTCCTTCTCATTAAAGAGACAGTTCGTGAAACGCAAATGAAAGGGTCAGAAAGGAAGGGGCTTGTGTGTGTGTGTGTGTGTGTCTGAGAGAGCCAGAGAGATCTTCCCTTTGCGCTGGGGAGAGGTGTGCCCAGGGCAGGTCCCCCTCCTCTCTCTCTCTCTCTCTCTCTCTCTCTCACTCACGCTCTCAGACACACTCCCTCCCTCCCAAACCGCTTTTGCTTCCCTGGCGCTGAGGGTCTGAGCGCCTCCCAGACGGAGCAGCAGCAGGAAGCGGCGCTGCCGAGGGGGAAAGCCATGCAGCCGGGTCGCTCTTCGTGTTTGCTGCCAAGGGGGCGGGGCCCGAGAGACGTCACTCCCTCCCATTGGCCCCCTCCCTCAGGAGAAGAGGAGGTGGCCAATAGAAAGCCAAGGGGCGGGACCAAAAATAATAATAAATAATAATATTTTTAATTGAAAAAAATATTTTAAAAATATTTTAAAAATATATTATTTATTGCAGGAGGGTAAGGGGCCGTAGCCAAGGGGCTAGGGGGCCGTGTTGGACAGGCCTGGCCTATATGATTTTCTTTTATGAATTAGAAGGAGGAGACTGGCATTAAGAATGCATGTGTTGGCAGGCCCGAATTAACACTTTTTGGCCACACTTTGGAATTACACCCCCTTTAAGCCAACCTCCCGCCACCTCCAAGGTCCCCATGCATTCCCACCGGCTGGAAAGCTCCGCTGGGCTCTGAAGGTCTCCTCGGGAGTCGGGAGGCTTGGGGAGAGCGCAGCGGGTGCAAACTCACTCCAAAGGCACGCACGAGAGAGAGAGAGCACGTGCGAGAGAGAGAGAGCGTGAGAGAGAGCGTGTGAGAAAGAGAGAGAGAGAGAGCAAGAGAGAGAGCGCGCGCGAGAGAGAGAAAGAGCACAAGAGGGAGAGTGCGCAATAGAGCGAGAGAGAGTGAGAGAGAGAGCGCAAGAGAGAGAGCGCTCAAGAGAGAAAGAGAGAGAGAGAGCATGAGAGAGAGAGTGCAAGAGAGAGTGTGCGCGAGAGAGCGTGAGAAACAGAGTGAGAGAAAGAAAAAGAGAGAGAGCACGCACGCGAGAGAGAGAGAGCACGAGAGAGAGTGCGCAAGAGAGCAAGAGAGAGAGAGCGCGAGAGAGAGAGAGAGAGAGAGAGAGCAAGAGAGAGAGAGAGCAAGAGAGAGAGAGCGCGAGAGAGAGCGTGAGAAACAGAGTGAGAGAGAGAAAAAGAGATAGAGCGAGAGAGAGAGAGCAAGAGAGAGAGCGTGTGAGAGAAAGAGCAAGAGAGAGAGAGTGCGCGCGCGAGAGAGAGAAAGAGCACGAGAGAGAAAGTGCACAATAGAGAGAGAGAGAGCATGAGAGAGCGCACAAGAGAGAGAGTGAGAGAGAGAAAAAGAGAGAGAGCGCAAGAAAGAGAGAGCAAGAGAGAGAGAGAGAGCAAGAGAGAGAGCGCTCAAGAGAGAAAGAGAGAGAGAGAGAGAGAGAGAGCATGAGAAAGAGAGTGCAAGAGAGAGCACGCGCGAGAGAGCGTGAGAAACAGAGTGAAAGAGAGAAAAAGAGAGCGCACGCGCGAGAGAGAGAGAAAGAGCACGAGAGAGAAAGTGCGCAATAGAGAGAGAGAGAGCATGAGAGAGAGAGCGCACAAGAGAGAGCGTGAGAAACAGAGTGAGAGAGAGAAAAAGAGAGAGAGAGAGCAAGAGAGAGCGCGTGCGCGCGAGAGAGAAAGAGCACGAGAGACAAAGTGCGCAATAGAGCGAGAGAGAGAGAGAGAGCGCAAGAGAGAGAGCGCTCAAGAGAGAAAGAGAGAAAGAGAGAGAGAGCATGAGAGAGAGAGAGTGCAAGAGAGAGTGTGTGCGAGAGAGCGTGAGAAACAGTGAGAGAAAAAAGAGAGAGAGCATGCGCGCGCGAGAGAGAGAGCACGAGAGAGAGAGTGCGCAATAGAGCGAGAGAGAGTGAGAGAGAGCGCAAGAGAGAGAGCACGAGAGAGAGAGAAAGAGCAAGAGAGAGAGAGCGCGAGAGAGAGCGAGAGAAACAGAGAGAGAGAGAAAAGAGATAGAGAGAGAGAGAGCAAGAGAGAGAGCGAGAGAGAGAGCAAGAGAGAGAGAGAGCGCGAGAGAGAGAGAAAGCACGAGAAAGTGCACAATAGAGAGAGAGAGAGAGCATGAGAGAGAGCGCACAAGAGAGAGCGTGAGAAACAGAGTGAGAGAGAGAAAAAGAGAGAGAGCGCAAGAAAGAGAGAGCAAGAGAGAGAGAGAGAGCAAGAGAGAGAGCGCTCAAGAGAGAAAGAGAGCATGAGAGAGAGAGAGAGCATGAGAAAGAGAGTGCAAGAGAGAGCACGCGCGAGAGAGCGTGAGAAACAGAGTGAAAGAGAGAAAAGAGAGAGAGAGAGAGAGAGAGAGAGCACAAGAGAGAGAGTGCGCAAGAGAGAGAGAGAGAGCATGAGAGAGAGCGCACAAGAGAGAGCGTGAGAAACAGAGTGAGAGAGAGAAAAAGAGAGAGAGAGAGCAAGAGAGAGAGCGTGCGCGCGAGAGAGAAAGAGCACGAGAGAGAAAGTGCGCAATAGAGAGAGAGAGAGCATGAGAGAGAGCGCACAAGAGAGAGCGTGAGAAACAGAGTGAGAGAGAGAAAGAGAGAGAGAGAGCAAGAGAGAGCGTGCGCGCGAGAGAGAAAGAGCACGAGAGAGAAAGTGCGCAATAGAGCGAGAGAGAGTGAGAGAGAGCGCAAGAGAGAGAGCATGAGAGAGAGAGTGCAAGAGAGAGCATGCGCGAGAGAGCGTGAGAAACAGAGTGAGAGAGAGAAAAAGAGAGAGAGCGAGAGAAAGAGCGAGAGAGAGAAAGAGCACAAAAGAGAGAGTGCGCAATAGAGCGAGAGAGAGTGAGAGAGAGAGCGCAAGAGAGAGAGCGTGAGAAACAGAGTGAGAGAGAAAAAGAGAGAGAGCGCGAGAGAAAGAGCGAGAGAGAGAAAGAGCACGAGAGAGAAAGTGCGCAATAGAGCGAGAGAGAGTGAGAGAGAGCGCAAGAGAGAGAGCGTGAGAAACAGAGTGAGAGAGAGAAAAAGAGAGAGCGCAAGAAAGAGAGAGCAAGAGAGAGCGCGTGCGCGAGAGAGAAAGAGCACAAGAGAGAAAGTGCGCAATAGAGAGAGAGAGAGTGAGAGAGAGAGCGCACAAGAGAGAGCGTGAGAAACAGAGTGAGAGAGAGAAAAAGAGAGAGAGCGCGCACGAGAGAGAGAAAGAGCACGAGAGAGAAAGTGTGCAATAGAGAGAGAGAGCATGAGAGAGAGAGCGCACAAGAGAGAGCGTGAGAAACAGAGTGAGAGAGAGAAAAAGAGAGAGAGCGCAAGAGAGAGAGCAAGAGAGAGAGAGAGAGAGAAAGAGAGAGAGAGAGCGAGAGAGAGAGAGAGAGAGAGCGCAAGAGAGAGAGCGCTCAAGAGAGAAAGAGAGCATGAGAGAGAGAGTGCAAGAGAGAGCACGCGCGAGAGAGCGTGAGAAACAGAGTGAGAGAGAGAAAAAGAGAGAGAGCGCGAGAGAAAGAGTGAGAGAGAGAAAGAGCACAAAAGAGAGACTGCGCAATAGAGCGAGAGAGAGTGAGAGAGAGCGCAAGAGAGTGAGCGTGAGAAACAGAGTGAGAGAGAGAAAAAGAGAGAGAGCACAAGAAAGAGAGAGCAAGAGAGAGAGAGCGCGCGAGAGAGAGAAAGAGAGAGAGCAAGAGAGAGAGCGCGTGCGCGAGAGAGAGAAAGAGCACGAGAGAGAAAGTGCGCAATAGAGAGAGTGAGAGAGAGAGAGCGCTCAAGAGAGAAAGAGAGAGCAAGAGAGAGCATGAGAGAGAGAGTGCAAGAGAGAGAGAGAGCGCGCGAGAGAGCGTGAGAAACAGAGTGAGAGAGAGAAAAGAGAGAGAGAGAGAGCAAGAGAGAGAGCGTGTGTGAGAGAGTGAGAGAGAGAGCGCAAGAGAGAGAGCGCACGTGAAAGAGAGAGTGCGAGAGAGAGGCGGAGAGAGAGAGCAAGAGAGGGAGAGCGCGAGAAACAGAGAGCGAGAGACAGCGAGCGAGAGAAAGAGAGCAAGAGAGAGCGTGTGTGTGTGAGAGAGAGCACGTGCGAGAAACAAAGAGAGAGAGAGAGCGCGTGAGAGAGAGTGCGAGAGGGAGAGAGAGAGAACGTGTGCGAGAAACAGAAAGAGAGAGAGAGCGCGATAGAGAGAGAGAGACGGAGGGGACGGAGCAGAGACTTTGCTGGGAGAAGGAGCAAGGAGGGGCATGAGAAAGGGGAAAGAGGGGCGTAGCCCAGTTTTGGGTTTTTTTGGGTCCGTGATCTGCACCCCCCCCCCCGGCTTGCGCCCCTAGGCCATGGCCTCGTTGGCCTTGTGGGTAATCCGGACATGTGTGTTGGGAAAGACTGTGGATAAAAATAATTCCAATCTGTTGTGGTTCGACCAGAGGCTGAAAATGAGGGGATTGTTCAATCAGAGGTTGTGAGGACCGATGGGTGTCCCAGTGTGGGAAGTGAAGGGATTTCAGATCCTGAGTCTGTGCCTGGTGAGAGAGAAACGGCGATGGAGGCGTTGTAGCGCCGGAAGACAGGGAAGGCTTTCCTGCCTTCCTTTTTCATGGTGAGTAACTGTACCTCTGACTTGTTCCTCTCCAGAACCTGCGGCATCCAGCACTTGGAAAGAGCCGGGGAAAACCTCACACTCTTCAAGTCCTTTTATTTCTGCATCGTCACTTTCTCGACCGTCGGCTATGGTGACGTCACCCCCAAAATATGGCCCTCCCAGCTGTTGGTTGTGATCATGATCTGCGTCGCCTTGGTCGTATTACCCCTCCAGGTATGGAATGAGTTTTATATGGCTGTGGGGGTATTGAATGACTCTAACAAACAGGGGGTAGTGCCATTAGTAAACAAACTCTGAACTAACAGGGAAAAATTCTCAGGTAGGTATAAAGATCAACATTCAATGCATTTTACAAAAATATATATTTCATCATTCACATGTTAAATTTGAACAAACAGTAAGCAGTAAGCATTAGGCCTGAGAAAAATGAAACGGAAATTAAAAGGATTCATAAGAGATTCGTATGTAATGGGACTTTTGAGCTTTTACGGATCGCTGCCGCGAACCCGGAAGTAGACTTCCTTTTACGGTCCTTGAGGCCAACAATTTGCGTTATGATCATAATTAATTCTTAATTCTTAATTAATTAATTAATGTACTACGTACTCACTTCTCCCTGTCTTCTCCCCCTCATTTCCTTCCCGCCTTCATTCAGCTTCTTCTTTTTCCCGCATTTCTATGGGGAACTGGAAGTGACGCTGCTGCTAGGTAGGCAATGCATTCTGGAAAGTGTAGTCCTCCATGCTTCCCCCCCCTTCTCTTCCCCGTTGCTCTGCTGCCATGCCCCATCGCAGGGGCCAGCTTCACACACACACACGCGAGCGCTTCTCCTCTCTCTCCCTGCGGCTCTCTCAGATGCTTCTCTTCCCCGTTGCTCTGCCATGCCCCATCGCAGGGGCCAGCTTCAGCCCTCCAGGTACGTGTTTTGGACTTCAACTCCCACCATTCCTCACAGCCTCAGGCCTCTTCCTTTTCCTCTCAGCTTGGGCAAACTTGGGCCCTCGCTCCCCTCAGGATCGGGGAGAGAGAGAGGCAGCGAGGAGCGAGGGGGGCTCCTCCTCCTTTTCTTTTGCTGCTTCCAAGAATAGAATACCCCCTCCCTCCCTTCCTCCTTCCCTCCCTCCTTCCTATTTGGAGAGTCCCATCTAGAATTCAGTGTGGTTTATTCAAGTTTTGGCCTACAACTCCCAGAAATCCCAGCCAATTTACCAGCGGTTAGGATTTCTGGGAGTTGTGAAACAAAACCATCTGAATGCGCATGCTCTGGCATACGAATTACTAACGAATTTCGTTAGTACTTAAGTTACATTTAGAAATTTTTGGAAAATTTTTTTTAAGTCTTTCTTTTTCTAATCAAACCCCCCCCCCCCCCATTTGATTTTAGAATCGCCATTTTTGGATTCGAAACCATGCCTAGTAAGCATATATTGTAAACAGAGTCCAACATCAATGAGAGCCAGAGTCTTGCAGGACCAATCACCAAGTAGCTACTAGTAGTAAAGTACCTTAACCAGAGTAGGTTTTGAGTTTGTTGTGTATTATCAAGGCAATTGGTCTAGATCAGGGCTGTCTGACTGGCGGCCCGGGCCGTATACGGCCCCCCAGCCCCTTCCCTCTGCCCCCCTAAGCTTTTTAATAAGAAATAAAAATTAAAACATAAAATAAATAATATATTTTTAAAAAAAAATACCTACTTCCGGGTTTGGAGCAAGTATCACGAGAATACGCAATCCACACGGGATTTCGCTGTCAACGCGAGATCACGCCGGCGTTGACAGTGAAATCCCGTGTGGATTGCGTATTCTCGCGATTGGAAAAGGTAGGCCGAAGCAGCGGGCTCCTCAGGGGGCTCCTCATTCCCTCCCCCCATCTCCCCTCATGTATTCTATGTAAAATTAAATATATTTAAAGATGAAATAAGGGGAGATGGGATACATTAACATAAGGGGGGAGGGGAGGATTGAATTAAATATATTTAATATTATATTAAAATAAGGGGGTAGGGGAGGATGGAATTAAATATATTTAATGACTGTAAGCATGCAGGGGCGGGGCGGGGGCGGAGCCGGGGAGAGGGCGGAGCTGGGGGCGGGGGCAGAGCTGGGGCGGGGGCAGACCCTACGGCCCCCCAGGTCATCAGTGACCGGAATTCAGGCCCCTGGGCCGGTAGAAGTTGGACAGCCCTGGTCTAGATTAGGAAGAAAGCTCCGTGATGTTTCCGGAAGCAGACGAAAGCAAAAGAGGAGAATATAATTCCTCTGCTATTAATATCCAGGCATGGAACATCAATGTAGAAATCCAGGCTCAAAAAATTGGCGATATATCAAAATGCAGGGGTGAAAATCCCAAACACCCAGAAGGCTGCGGTGTCTCCAAGGAAAACAAGCCGCTAACAGGACTCCCAATAGGGAGGCTGTCCCGGCTGTGTCGTCACAAGGAAAGGCACGCCGCAAACAGAACTCCCAAACGGAAGGCTGCCGACGGCTTGTAGCACTATGTAGGTCAGTGTTTCCCAACCTTTTTTTGAGTCGCGGTACACTTTTTCCATTTACCAAATCCTGGGGCACACCACCAACCAAAATGACACAAAATGACACTCGTAACACAGTAATACCTATAGTTGATATGTTTTAAAAATGTATTTATACACCCCGTGTGAAACCTGGGCCTGTTTCGATGAACACAACATCGATATCCTGGCAGGAATGCCAGAAAGACACAAACTTCCCACACAGAACTCCCATAACCAAGAGAAAACACTATAAGAGTTTGGTGGGCATTGACCTTGAGTTTTGGAGTTGTAGTTCACCTATATCCAGAGAGCACTGTGGACTGAAACAATGTTGGATCAGGACCAAACTTGGCATGGAAACTCAATATGCCCAAATATGAACGGAGATGAAGTTCAGGGGAAATAGACCTTGACATTCGTGAGTTGTAGTTGCTGGGATTTATAGTTCCCCTACAATCAAAGAGCATTCTGAACCCCATCAATGATAGAACTGGGCCAAACTTCCTACACAGAACCCCAGGAGGCAAGAGGAGGTCTCTACGTGGGGAAAGGGAGGCGGGCCTTCCCAATGCATGGAGAGGGAGAGACCAAGTAGACAACGGGTGGGGAGGGGGGGTGTTTGTAATTTTGTGCCTTTATCGAGGTAGGTTTCCCCCCCTCCCTGGAGGTTCCAATTTCCCATGGCACACCTGATGATCACTCATGGCACACTAGTGTGCCCCGGCACACTGGTTGGGAAACACTGATGTAGGTAAACGGAGCTGGCTTCTCTGTGCCGTTTCATCTCTTAAAGAAACTTCCTCAGGGCCAGCAATTAGATGTGGAAGTGTCCTCTTCAATGTACCATCTTAAACATATAATATAATACAATATTATAATACATCTCCAAGTCCCAGAAAAATGGCAAGGAATAACACTAAAGTACAGTATATTTACCCTTTCGCAGATGGACATCAGACGTAGAGGACAGCCTCTCCAGTTCCCTAGTGGGAAATGGTGGAATCACACTCAATCTGGGAACATTTATATGGGCGCAGCCAATTACAGATAGTTATTAGTTAAGTAACACGTTCAGGCTGAGGGGATCATTCAATCCTTTTTTAATTTCACTCCCCAGTAGAATTATCCAGGTGGTTTCTCTCTCCCTAAGGAGGCTAAGGAAATCAAAATGGGGTTTGGTGTTAACCCTTTCAAGAACCTGTACTTTGATGTCATCTGAATTGTGTCCCATTTGAGTGCAATGTTGGTATAGGGATGAATCTGTTGATTTATTTTTAATTTTAGATTTATGTTCAGTCACCCTTTCTCTCAGACTACGAGAGGTAAATCCCACGTATTGTAAGGGGCATGTGCACTGTAATAAATATATGACCCCTGTCGTAAAACAGTTGGCATAGGATCATAGTTTAAAGACCCTAGCCCTCATTGATGTTGGACTCTGTTTACAATACATGCTTACTGCTTACTGATTGTTCAAATTTAACATGTGAATTATGAAATATATATTTTTGTAAAATGCATTGAATGTTGATCTTTATACCTACCTGAGAATTTTCCCCTGTTAGTTCAGAGGTATTGAATGAACCAGAAATCTATACACATAATAAAAGTGAAAATATGTATCTGTGTGGCTGCGGTGTCCACTTACACAGACAAGCTCCTGCCTCTGCAAACGGTTATAGCTCCCACTGCTTAGGAGACACCAATGCCCTCCCCCCTCCAATGACATTGCAGGTGATAGTGAGCAGATACAAGAGCCCTGCCAATGTCCTCCACAAACACCACACTGCTCACCATCCAGAAAGGCTTTCCTATGGGGACAATTTCCTCCTAGATTTCATGTGTTTCCTCCATTACAGACATCACGGTGTTTTTCTGACTCTCTCCATTGGTGTGCAATTTGCATGACCCCGCCCACTGCCTCTCCCATAACCCTTTCCTACTCTTTTCTGTGGCACACAGCAAACAGAGGAATTAATCAACAACTGAACATACTAGAGAGGTTTGGGGGGAAACCTCTCTAGGTACTGAGATGTATAGTTCACCTGCAATCAAAGAGCACTCCGAACTCCACCAATAATGGAACTGGACCAAACTTGGCACACAGAGCCTCCATGACCAGCAAAACACACTAGGGGTCTTCGGGGAAAAATTACCTTGATTTGGGGAAGTTGTAGTTCACCTACATCCAGAGAGCACTGTGGACCCAAACACTGATGGATCTGAAGCAAACTAGGCACACATACCTTATATGAGGATTTTGGGAGGAAGTGACCTTCCTTTCTGGGAGTTGTAGTTCACCCAGAACAAGAGAAACTGTGGCGTCCACCGATGATGGACCTGGACCACACTTAGCACACAGAGCCCCCGTGACTAACTCAACTTAATGGCAGGGTTTGAGGGGACTGACTCATCAAAGTGGGAGTTGAAGTTTACCCTACGGAAAAAAACGCACACTGAACTCCACCAATGGAGTTTCTCGGGGTTAACCTTGGGTGATGTGAGTTGTAGTTCACCCCCAACCTTATGCATTTTGTACAATTTAAAAAATGACTTTTTCAAATAACCTGGGCAACGCCAGGTCCCCAAGCTAATAAGATATAATTATAGTATTTAAACAATGAAAGGACAGAATCCACCCTCCTCCTCTGAATTTCCTTCTTGGGTACATCTACAGTACAGAAGTAATATAGTTTGACACCACTTTAATTACCATGACTCAATAATATGGAATCATGGGAGCTTTCAAAGTCTCTTGCCTTCTCCGCCAAAGGGCGCTGGTGACTCACCAAAGTTCAAAGCCTACGATTCTATAGCGTTGAGCCATGGCAGTTCAAGTCACATCAAACTGTATTAATTATACGATGTGGAAGCACCTACAGATCAGCATTGCAAGGACCACGGCTGAACTGAAAAGTGCTTGTCAAAGCCTCAATCACCCTGTAATGCCAACGATACCATAAACCTATACATAAACCTAAGCACCGAACGCCTGGGTGAAGAGGAGGGTCTTGCAGGCCCTGCGAAACGTTAGCAGATCGGCCTGCGCCGGACTGTGGGGGAAGAGCATTCCACAGCACCGGCGCGGCGGCACTGAATGCCCTCCTCTGCGTTGAGGTCAGATGAACAGATCGCCGACTAGGCACCACCAGGAGGTTTTGGGACTCGGATCGCAGTGGTCGTGGAGGACTGTAATGGGAGAGGCGGTCCCTTAGATACACTGGCCCCAGACCATTCAAGGCCTTAAAGGTTAGAACCAACACCTTGAAGGTGATCCGGTGCTCTATCGGAAGCCAGTGCAGTTCGCGCAGCACAGGCGTGATGTGGCAGCGAGATGGACAACCTGCCACCAGCCGTGCTGCTGCGTTCTGCACCAGCTTGAGCTTCCGGATCACCGACAAAGGAAGGCCAATGTAGAGGGCATTACAGTAGTCTAGTCTTGAGATGACCGTGGCTTGGACCACTGTGGCTAGGTCATGACGGGACAGGAAGGGAGCCAGCCTCCCGCCTGTCGGAGATGGTAGAAAGCCACTCTGCTGACGATGGAGATGGGGTCGGAAGGCGGATCCCCCCTGTGCCCGGACGGCCCAGCCACAGGATCTCCGTCTTGTCCGGATTCACCCTCAACCTACTGGCTCGCAGCCATCCAGTGACGGCCTCAAGGCAGTGATGGAAATTATCGGGTACGGAGTCCGGCTGGCCCTCCATCCCCAGAATGAGCTGGGTGTCATCCGCATACTGGTGACACTCCAGCCCGAAGCTGCGTGCCAACCGGGCAAGTGGTCGGACATAGATGTTAAATAATAAAGGGGAGAGAATTGCCCCTGAGGCACCCCACAATGAAGTGGGGTGCCCCGAGACAACCTCACCCCTTCTCACTGCTGAGACCGGTTCCGGAGGAAGGAGGACAGCCATCTAAGGGCTGACCCCTCACCCCGCCCCGGCCAGTCGGTGGGTCAAAAGATCATAATCGACAGTATCGAACGCTGCCATGAGGTCCAATAACACGAGCAGCGCCGATCCACCTTGATCTAGTTGGCGACGCAGCTTGTCTGTGATGGCGACCAGCACCGTCTCCGTCCCATGCCCAGAACGGAAGCCGGACTGGAAGGGGTCGAACCAAGTTGCATCATCTAGGTAGGACTGCAACTGCTCCATTGCTGCCCTTTCAACCACCTTGCCCAGGAACGACAGATTCGATACTGGGCGGTAGTTGGAAGGGACATTGAAGACCTATGGGCTTTAGAAAAGACTTGATGAAGGATGACCATTCCTGGATTAGTTTTGTGAATCAACCTATCTACCTGTGTATTTTGACACTCCTTGAGGGGGTGTCATGAAGGCAGACCAGTTAGATCCACCAAAGAGGGTCTAAATGCCCTGGTGAGAAAGGAAGCAAACCAATCCCCTTTTCCCTAAATTTCCCAATAAAGATCTCACCAGGTTGGAGAAAATGCCTGGCTTTGGAAGCTCCAAAGCCAGAGGGGAGGGGTGTGGCTTGGTGCAGCCTGGCTCCGCCTCCCTCTGGATTCAGCTCTACCAGCAGCTTCTCCAGGCTTGAGGAGGGCAGGGCCAAGCCAGCCTTGTGCAAGCTATGCCACCACTGGCTCGGCACTGCCATCCTTTAGCCTGGAAAAGCTGCTGGTAGAGCTGAAGCCAGAGGGGGGCGGAGCCAGGCTGCACCAAGCCCCGCCCCCTCCTTGGCTTCGGCACTCCCAGCAGCTGCTTCAGCCTTGAGGAGGGCAGGGCCAAGCCAGCCTTGTGCAAGCTATGCCACCACTGGCTCGGCACTGCCATCGTCAAGCCTGAGAAGCTGCTGGAGCTCCAAAGCCAGAGGGGAGGGGCGGGGATTGGTGCGGCCTGGCTCCGCCCCCTCTGGCTTCTGCTCTACCACAGCTTCTCCAGGCTTGAGGATGGCAATGCCAAGCCGGTGGTGGCATAGCTAGCACAAGGCTGGCTTGGCACTGCCATCCTCAAGCCTGGAGAAGCTGCTGGGAGCCCAAAGCCAAAGGGGGAGGGGTGGGACTTGGTGTGGCCTAGCTCAGCCCGCCCCCCTCTGGCTTCCGCTCTACCACAGCTTCTCCAGGCTTGAGGATGGCAATGCCAAGCCGGTGGTGGCATAGCTAGCACAAGGCTGGCTTGGCACTGCCATCCTCAAGCCTGGAGAAGCTGCTGGGAGCTCCAAAGCCAAAAGGGAGGGGTGGGACTTGGTGTGGCCTAGCTCCGCCCCCCCCTCTGGCTTCCGCTCTACCACAGCTTCTCCAGGCTTGAGGATGGCAATGCCAAGCCGGTGGTGGCATAGCTAGCACAAGGCTGGCTTGGCACTGCCATCCTCAAGCCTGGAGAAGCTGCCGGGAGCTCCAAACCCAAAAGGGCGGGGTGGGCCTTGGTGTGGCCTAGCTCCCCCCCCCCTCTGGCTTCCGCTCTACCACAGCTTCTCCAGGCTTGAGGATGGCAATGCCAAGCCGGTGGTGGCATAGCTAGCACAAGGCTGGCTTGGCACTGCCATCCTTAAGCCTGGAGAAGCTGCTGGGAGCTCCAAAGCCAAAATGGAGGGGTGGGGCTGGGTGTGGCCTAGCTCCACCCCCCCCCCTCTGGCTTCCGCTCTACCACAGCTTCTCCAGGCGTGAGGATGGCAATGCCAAGCCAGTGGTGGCATAGCTAGCACAAGGCTGGCGTGGCACTGCCATCCTCAAGCCTGGAGAAGCTGCTGGGAGCCCAAAGCCAAAATGGAGGGGTGGGGCTTGGTGTGGCCTAGCTCCACCCCCTCTGGCTTCCGCTCTACCACAGCAGCTTCCAGGCTTGAGGATGGCAATGCCCAGCCTGTGGTGGCATAGCTAGCACAAGGCTGGCTTGGCACTGCCATCCTCAAGCCTGGAGAAGCTGCTGGGAGCTCCAAAGCCAAAATGGAGGGGTGGGGCTTGGTGTGGCCTAGCTCCACCCCCCCCCCTGGCTTCCGCTCTACCACAGCTTCTCCAGGCTTGAGGATGGCAATGCCAAGCTGGTGGTGGCATAGCTAGCACAAGGCCACTGAGTTTTATTCATCCAACTGGAATGAGGTACTAACCGCGATCCTTCGTCCATGTTAGCACACCCAACAGAGGAGACATGCCTTCTTATAACATACAGATTCAAATATTCTGCTCCTCGCCTCCCTTGCTGGCTTCAAGCTGATTGGATGGAGTCATCAGCTGGGGGAGGAGGCACTGCCGGCTTGGTCCCGCCTCAGCCAATCAGAAAGCCAGTGCCTCCCAGTGGGAGCAAAGGAGGTGGTCCAAGCAGGGGTCAATGAACCAGGAAGGAAAGGTGAATTGATTAATGACTCATATGTTTGTCTATGGGGCCAGCGATTCCCCCAAGGCAGGGGTGCCCACACTTTTTCAGCATGTGAGCTACTTATGATAAAACCAAGTAATATAGTTTGACACCAGAAAGATCTACCTACCTGGTCTAGCTAGGAACCCTTCATGACCTGCCCTCACGTTTCAAGGTTTACCAGAAAGAAATCTCGTCATGCTTCTGATAAGTTTCTACAGGACTATAACTTGAGCTGCTAACGTCCCACACAGCTCTTTTCGAAAGAAGCCATCCCATGGGGCTCAATGTCCAACTTTCATTTGCATTTTATGCTCAATTGCCAATGAGCGAACGCCGAGTCCGAGCCCCGACGACCAGGGCGACCTGCCTACCTGCCTGCCCCAGATTGATGAGGCACCCGGTGACCCCGAGACCATCAGTCGCGTCTGAGGACTCACTGGCGCTGACGGAGCCGCTGACTGATGAACTGGACATTACGGCCATCCTGGCTTTCCCCTGGAACTCCCGGGCCCACCGGCGCCATGCCGCGAGGAGCTGGGGGAGCCAGCTGGAGATAGAGCGACCCAACATGGCGACCGGCCTTGAGGACGCTCCACTCCGTCATGTGTCCGGCCTCGAGGAGGGAGCAGGACCCGGAGATGGTCGCCTCCCGGAAGTCCCGCCTCTGGAGGACTCCACTCCCCTCGAGAACCCGTAGTCTCCATACGGAAGTCCCGCCCCCGGAGGACTCCAATGCCAAAACAGACTCCGTCCGGAAGCAGCAAGCCCCCCGTAGGAGGAGGCGACGCCGCCGAACACGGAAGTATCGAGCCGAGCGGGAAGCAGGAGGAGCCCCCTGCCGAGAGGACCGAGCCCCCAGGCCCAGGCCCCCCATCGACCCATTGGACCCGCTGGAGGAGAGGAAGAGACGCCCAGCACCAAGGTTGGCTAGGCCCGGGAGGATCTCCTGGACCTTTTGACCAAGGACCTTCTGGAGCTCCAACTACCGGCAGCTGGAGCCCAGAGCGGCAACCTCAGCAACAAGGACTGCTGCCTTGGACAGCTTGCGGACGATTTTCGACCACCCAGGGCAGACAACCCGCCGGCAGTCGGCCCTCTCTGCCCTCCGCTCGCCCCCTCGTGCCCGCGATCGTGCTGGGCCCTCCCCGCCAGCCTTCTTTTGACGGCGGGGTGGTGTCTCCGTAGGTATCGCTGCTGACTTCTTCCCTCTCTCCCTCCCTCTCCCCCACCCTCGTGTTCTCTACCCATGTCTATTGTACTTTGTGTTGTTGGTGTTGCCACTGGGCACCCAAACTCTGTAAACCGCTTAGAGCCTACGGGATGAAGCGGTATACAAGTGTGATGAAATAATAATAATAATAATAATAATACAACCTGGAGCCCAGAACTGAAAGCCTTGATACGTCAGCTCAGTACTGGGTGTTGTTTCTGAGCTGATGGGCTCCACCAAGGAATGGTGCCCTTCGCTGCCCGGTTGGATGAATGAGAGCTGACCTTTCGAAGCTGACAAGCAAGCGCTCCTGCTGGGATGCCTGGGGACTGCCAATGTTTTTCTCCCAGCTGTGTAAACTGTCACCGAATCCGAGATCTGTGGCTGGTTGATGCATTGAGCCTGGAAGAACAAAAAGAGCCCACTGATTTATCTTTTTCATATCCCATTGGGCTTTTTGTTTACAGATCTGGGTCTCCGGCCTGGAGCTCTTTGGGGGTTGATTTCTGCCTCCAACTAAAGATGAGACATTGCCTCATCAGACTGATGCTGAAAAGACATTTAACCCTTCATGAAATCGAGGGCCCTTCCACACAACCATATAACCCAGAGTATCAAGGCAGAAAATCCCACAATATCTGCTTTGAACTGGGTTATCTGAGTCCACACTACCATATATATTCCAGTTCAATGTTGATTTTATACAGCTGTATGGAAGGAGCCCGAGATTAAAGCTTCTCTACACAACTTTTAGACTTGCTGGGTGTAAGGGCTCGGACCCCTTGACCCTTACAGTAAATACACTGCCACCAAATAATGTAATCTATTATATAAATGGGTTCACGTCATGTGATGTATACCTGAAACAAAGAAACCATACAACGCAGAAACACAATACTTGCCAAGAGAAATAGGCCTCAAGCAAGGTACGTTTGTAGCAAAGAAACTTTCCCCCCAAAACCTAAAAGGCCCCCAAAACAACGAGTAAAAATAAAACTACATTTCCCAGCATCCTCCGGGGCAGCCAAAGACTCACCCAGCCTCTACAATCCGAACAACATGATTGGCTGCCAATAAGGGCGGATTTGCATAACTGCTGCACTGGCCAGCCAACCTGAAAATTCCGATCCATAATAAACTGCCAAAACAGAATAAGGAAAAGGCCTGAGCCAATCCCCAACACAAACACCCAAATCACTTCAAACCTAAAATTTACACCCCAAAAATCACAGACCACGCCCAAAATTGACAGTAAGGATTCATTAACTAGATATCCCTAACTATCCCTCACTTACTGGGAAGCTGTTTACGCTCTAAATTGACAGTAAGACTTCATTAACTTGATTTCCCTAACTAGCCCTCACTTACTGGGAAGCTGTTTACGCTCTGAATTGACAGTAAGACTTCATTAACTTGATTCTCCCGACTAGGCCTCAGCTCATTGGGCATTATGGCCTGAATTGACAGTAAGGCTTCATTAACTTGCTGTTCCTAACTAGGCCTCAGCTCATGGGACATTGTGTATGGCCTGAATTTACAGTAACCTACCTTGGCACACAGAGCCCCGACCATGCATGATGGGACTTGAAGTACCACCATGGAAAATGGGATTTGTAGTACTTCAAAACCCATCATTCCCCCACAGACCACTGTGGCCCAGAACCAAGACCAATAAAGACCCAACTTGGCACACCATGCCCCCATGACCCACACTCCATCCAACTGCAGTTTAGAGGAGGGCACACCGTGGATGATTGGACTTTCTCGCATCTCCTAAAAAGGGCACAGCAACGCGTGCCGGGTACAGCTAGTGAAGTATATAAAGAAGGTTTCCAGGCTCCTTGTGTTAACTGTGGCAGGGCAGGTCTACTTTGCAAATCTCACCACTGCCACTAACGTGTAAGGAACGAACCCTTTTATAACTCTGGGCAGTAAGGCTTTCTTCCCACTGTGGTAGGGTGCGTATTTTCACTTTGAGCCCCACGTACAGATGTTCAAACTGCCACCCGTTAATATTTTTGCTGCCACCAATTGTATCAGATCAGCCACCGTTGTGAGGGTTTGTTCTTTTAAGGCTTGTGTTTTAAAAAGAACGACATTGAGAGGTGTTGTAATAGAGAAGTTCAACAGTTTATTTTATAACAGAGTTCAGAGCTTAGTTGGTTGCAAAGAAGACTTCTAAGAGGTACAAATCTTGCGGTTACAACGTTTCAACAATAGGGTACAGTTTCCACTGTACTTCCTAACACAGAACCAAGCAGTCCTACTAACTAACTGCTCCAGCAGGTAAATAGCCAACTGTAGTCTTTACCTATCTATTAAGTTAGTTTTCTACTCTAACTTGGACAAAGTCTGTCTTTCACCTGGGTTTCTCAAACCCCTAACCGAACTGCTTTCTAAAAGCTCCGAAAGACAGCTTCCCTCCCACCAACCGACAAAACCAACCGACTTATTTTAAAAATCTGAAAGTTCTAAAACAGGTGCAGCTCTAACTTCCGTCTCCATGGCAACAGCCTTCGCAGGGGCCTGCTGCTCCAACATTCCCTGCCAACCCTCTGTGGCTTGTTAAGCATTTTACCATCAAACGTATAGGCAAATAAACAATAACAAACCATACATTTACCTTGCAGCAAGCAACACGACTTCATCACACTGGGTTTCATAGCTTTCCTTTTGCTGCCATAGTTTTATGCAAGCTGAGCCAAACATTTGTCATATTTGAGGGAAAGAGGGAACACATCCTATAGTAAAAATCCCATATCCATGGGGATGTAGTTCTAACTAACTAACTAACTTTATTTCTTATGAGTCGCCCTCCACCAAAGGTGCTGTGGGCAACTTACACAATTAAAATAAACAGGTTGGCTGGACTGTGGTTACCTGAAACTATGGATATGACCAGCCACACTTAAATTTCCTGACTTCCCTTCCCAGCATATCATAGAATTGCTCTGATGGACGTAGAGGTTTCTAGGTGTTGTGTTGTGGTTCAGCAAGTGGCAAGGGATTTTTCTGATGTTTCAGAGGATGTTTCAGAGGATGAGGGGATGGATAGGTTTCAAAGTGAAGAGTCCGCTAGTGATCAGAGAGAATTGCAGGCTGAGGAAGTTGTTGTTTGGGATTCCCGTGCTCATTCCCAGGCAACGGAAAGTGAAGGCTTTGGTTCTTGTGAAACGGCCTTCAGCCGATGGGGAGATTTCCTTATAGCCAGATTAGGTCTGAGAACGGAGGGAGTGAAAAATAGACTAATTAGACATTCTGAGAGAATCCGTGAGAAGTCCTTGAAGCCCAGGTGTGTTTGGCATGATCTCATGGCCTCTTGGCCGGGCTTAAATTAAGTGTTGTTTACTCTGTGTCTCTGAGAAGAGACAACGTTGCCATGACAATAGCATACCTGTCTTGGCTGGGGGATTCTGAAAAGAGATAGCCAAAAGTAACTTTCAAAGCTGAGTAATCCTACTCTCTTGTCATGCAGTTCGAAGAACTGGTGTATCTGTGGATGGAGCGTCAGAAGTCCGGGGGGAATTACAGCCGCCATCGCGCAGACAGAGAAGCACGTCGTCCTTTGTGTCAGCTCCTCAAGATTGACCTCCTCATGGACTTCCTCAATGAATTTTACGCTCATCCTAGACTGCAGGTGAAAGCTAACCAACCTTTACTCGTATCCACTTTCTCAGCCGCAAATCCTTGTAGGATCTATTGCAAAGTCACAAAAGGGTGCAAGTTTCAGACATCTCCAGATTTCTTTATCCAGTTATTTATTTATTACTCGTGCTTAGGACAGGGGTGGGCAATTATTTTTTGACAAGGGGCCACACGAGAGCCAAAAAATATGATGGAGGGCTGCACCTAAAGGCAGAACGGCATTCTACATAATATCAATTGAATTTCTTTAATAATAATAAAAAAGGCACTACAGTGCGTTTCTGATATATTAATAAGACTGATAAGAGTATATGTTATGAGCCATGAAAAAGAGAGGCTGTCACAGGAAAAATGACATTTATTCACTCAAATTTTACAAAACAATGGTTAACAAAATGTGAACATTCGTATCATTTGTGATATATATATATATATATAAAGGAGGACCCGTCATCGAAAGACTGCCATAGGCAGAGAAACCTTCCAAGGCAGAGACACCAAACTTGGCAACAAAAATAGGCCTCAGGCAAGGAAGGTTTTTAGCAAAGAAACTTTCCCCCCAAAACCTAGAAGGCCCCCAAAACAACGATTAAAGAAACTACATTTCCCAGCGTCCTCCACGGCCGCCAGCGAATCCCATTGGCCGACATCGGCCCACACAAAATGCCGGCGCCGCTTCCCAGCGGAGGCCACGCCCCCTGCCATGCCCACAACCACCCCCTTCCCCCAGCCTGGCCCCGCCCTGCCATCCCCACAACCACTCCACCCCTTCCCCGGCCAGGCCGCCCTCTGCCATCCCCCAAAACCACTCCACCCCCTTCCCCCGGCCAGGCCCCGCCCCCTGCCATCCCCAAAACCACTCCACCCCCTTCCCCCGGCCTGGCCCGCCCCCTGCCATCCCCAAAACCACTCCACCCCCTTCCCCCGGCCTGGCCCGCCCCCTGCCATCCCCAAAACCACTCCACCCCCTTCCCCGGCCAGGCCCCGCCCCTTGTCATCCCCTCAACCACTCTACCCCCTTCCCCCGGCCAGGCCCCGCCCTCTGCCATCGCCAAAACCACTCCACCCCCTTCCCCTGGCCAGGCCCCCCCTGCCATCCCCAAAACCACTCCACCCCTCCCCCGGCCAGGCCCCGCCCTCTGCCATCCCCAAAACCACTCCACCCCCTTCCCCTGGCCAGGCCCGCCCTCTGCCATCCCCAAAACCACTCCACCCCTTCCCTCGGCCAGGCCCCGCCTCTGCCATCCCCAAAACCACTCCACCCCCTTCCCTGGCCAGGCCCCGCCCTCTGCCATCCCCAAAACCACTCCACCCCTTTCCCCCGGCCAGGCCCCGCCCTCTGCCATCCCCAAAACCACTCCACCCGCTTTCCCCGGCCTGGCCCCGCCCCCTGCCATCCCCACAACCACTCCACCCCCTTCCCCCGGCCAGGCCCCGCCAAAAGGACAGGCTCCTTCAGCCTCGCCCACACTGGCCGAACCACAAAAACTAACCACTGGTAATCACCACAAACCACTGACCACAGTACGACTAGCCACACAATCACAACAACAAAATCAACAAAAAACACCACACACTCCTCCAGACACTACAACTCTCACAACCACACTTGAGAAACACAATCCAAAAGACCAAGCCAGCACAAAATACAACACAACGCCAATATGCAGAAGATACACAACTATGTGCACAGCGCACATTCATACCACTCACTGGACAAAAGACACCCACAACAAAAGACACCCACTTAACAAACACCACACCCACAACATGACAGCCACACAACTCGCGATGCCTACCTCTACAGATCCACAACACAACTCACACACAACACACACAACGCATACATACCACTGCTAAAAAGAAACCAGCACAATACAACCAACTAACACACCCCACATACACACCGTATATCCACAACACACTACCACTGCACACTGACAACAACAAACGACACACTCAACACCACACACTCTTCTCCAAGCACCATCCCAAACACACACCACCAATCCTCCACTTTACAAACACCACCCCCACAACATGACAGCCACACAACTCGCGATGCCTACCTCTACAGACCCACTACACAACTCACACACAACACACACAACGCATACATACCACTGCTAAACAGAAACCAGCACAGTACAACCAACTAACACACTCCACATACACACCGTACATCCACACCACACCACCACTGCACACTCACAACAACAAACTACACACTCAACACACACTCTTCTCAAGCACCATCCCAAACACACACCACCAATCCTCCACTTAACAAACACCAACCCCACAACATGACAGCCACACAACTCGCGATGCCTACCTCTACAGACCAACACAAACGAAACACACCACACACAACACACACAATGCATACATACCACAGCTAAACAGAAACCTGCACAATACAACCAACTAACACACCCCACATACACACCGTATATCCACAACACACTACCACTGCACACTGACAACAACAAGCTACACACTCAACACCACACACTCTTCTCCAAACACCATCCCAAACACACACCACCAATCCTCCACTTTACAAACACCACCCCCACAACATGACAGCCACACAACTCGCGATGCCTACCTCTACAGACCCACTACACAACTCACACACAACAACCCACACAACGCATACATACCACTGCGAAGCAGAAACCAGCACAGTACAACCAACTAACAAACCCCACATACCACTGTACATCCACACCACCACCACTGCACACTCACAACAACAAACTACACACTCAACACCACACACTCTTCTCCAACCACCATCCCAAACACACACCACCAACTCCACAGGACTTCAACATCGCACCCACCAGAACAACCCACAACGACACAGCCATGACCCCACCAAGACCGTAAGTAACATCAATTCCAACCCCTTACATACTCAGACTTTCTCGCATCTCTAAATAGGAGCACCGCAACGCCAAGGGGTACAGCTAGTTCATTATATCAGGGTCGGGAACCTTTTTGACTCAGAAAGCCATAAAAGCAAAATATTTGGAAATTTATTTCAGTGAGAGCATTATAATATATTTTAAGACTGAATTCAACTAAATGTGAGTATCAGTATTATAATTTACGTTTTGATTTCATTTATTGTATTGTGTTATTGGGCTTGACCTCATGTAAGCCGCTCTGAGTCCCCATTGGGGAGATGGTGGCGGGCTATAAATAAAGATTATTATTATTATTATTATTCATTGGTATTTATATGTTTAATTGCTTTTAATGGTTAATTGTATGCATTTTGTTTCAAAATAATAGGAAGTATGTTAGGGTATTTGGTATCCACTGATTCCAGGACTCCTATGGATACTAAAATTCTGAGGGGGACTCAGAGTGGATTTCAATTCATGGCACTGAAATTGGAACCCAAAATTGGAACCCACTCTGAGTCCCCCTCAGGGTGAGATGGAGCAAGGTAGGAAGAAAGTAAATCTATTATATAAATGGGTTCACGTCATGTGATGTATACCTCAAACAAAGAAACCATACAACGCAGAAACACAATACTTGCCAACAGAAATAGGCCTCCAAGCAAGGTACGTTTGTAGCAAAGAAACTTTCCCCCCAAAACCTAAAGGCCCCCAAAACAACGAGTAAAGTAAAATTACATTTACCAGCATCCTCCGGGACAGCCAAAGACTCAGCCAGCCTCTACATTCTGAACAGCATGATTGGCTGCCAATAAGGGCGGATTTGCATAACTGCTGCACTGGCCAGCCAACATGAAAATTCCAATGGCCTGAGCCAATCCCCAACACAAACACCAAAATCACTTGCAAAATCAATTTACACCCAAAAAAATCACAGACCACGCCCAAAATTGACAGTAAGGCTTCATTAACTTGATTTCCCTAACTAGCCCTCACTTACTGGGAAGCTGTTTACGCTCTAAATTGACAGTAAGACTTCATTAACTTGATTTCCTAACTAGCCCCTCACTTACACAGGAAGCTGTTTACGCTCTGAATTGACAGTAAGGCTTCATTAACTTGATTTCCCTAACTAGCCCTCACTTACTGGGAAGCTGTTTACGCTCTGAATTGACAGTAAGGCTTCATTACTTGATTCTCCCGACTAGGCCTCAGCTCATGGGACATTGTGTATGGCCTGAATTTACAGTAAGGCTTCATTAACTTGCTGTTCTTAACTAGGCCTCAGCTCATGGGACATTGTGTATGGCCTGAATTTACAAGTAACCTACCTTGGCACACAGGCCCCAACCATGCATGATGGGACTTGAAGTACCACCATGGAAAATGGGATTTGTAGTACTTCAAAACCCATCACTCCCCCACAGACCACTGCGGCCCAGAACCAGGACCAATAAAGACCCAACTTGGCACACCATGCCCCCATGACCCACACTCCATCCAACTGCAGTTTAGAGGAGGGCACACCGCATGATTGGACTTCTCGCATCTCTCTAAAAGGGCACAGCAACGCGTGCCGGGTACAGCTAGTCTATACATAAAATAAATGAATTTTGGTATCCATAGGAGTCCTGGAAGCCGTGGATACCAAAGACCCTAACATACCTCCGATTATTTTAATACATTTCTACTTCATAGTTCCGTTTCTGCCTTTCTCTTTCAGGATTACTACGTGGTAATCCTCTGCCCAACAGAGATGGATATTCAGGTGCGGCGGGTGCTACAGATCCCCCTGTGGTCTCAGCGAGTGATCTACCTCCAGGGATCTGCCTTGAAAGATCAGGATCTCCTGAGGGCAAAGTGAGTTGGAAAATAAATGGAAGCGGATACAGCAGAACAGGGGGGCAGGGGGGGGGCGGGTCCCTTGGGATCTCTTAGGGTGCTTTGTAGGACACCACCAAAGCTAAAACCTTCCTCCCACAACTCAAGTTCAACCATGAGAGAAACACGACATAAGGTGCACCTACACCAGGCCCGGATTAACACTTTTTTGCGCCCTAGGCCACAGTTTGGAATTACGCCCCTTTTAGGCCAACCTCCCGCCACCTCCAAGGTCCCCATTCCCACCGGCGGGAAATCTCCGCTGGGCTCTGAAGGTCTCCTCGGGAGGCTTGGGGAGAGCGCAGCAGGTGCAAACCCGCTCCAAAGGCGTGCGAGAGAGAGAGAGAGAGAGAGCACGAGAGAGAGAGAGAGCGCGCGCAAGAGAGAGAGACAGAGAGAGGGAGCACGTGCGCGAGAGAGAGAGCGCGCACGCAAGAGAGCGAGAGAGAGAGAGAGCGCGTGAGAAGAGCGCCGCGCGAGAGAAAGAGCAAGCGAGAGAGAGCGCGAGAGAGAGCGAGAGAAACACAGAGAGAGAGAGCGCACGTGAGAGAGAGAGCGCACACGAGAGAGAAAGAGCAAGCGAGAGAGCGAGAGAGACACAGAGAGAGAGAGAATGCACGTGCGAGGGAGAGCACGCGCGCGCGTGAGAGCGCAAGGAAGAGAGAGAGAGAGAGCGCGCACGCGAGAGGGAAACAGAGAGAGAGAGCGTGAGAGAGAGAGAGAGACGGAGGGGACAGAGTGGAGACTTTGCCGGGAGAAGGAGCGAGGAGGTGCATGAGAAAGGGCCAGGCATGTAGCCAGGGGTAAGGGGGCTCAGCCCCCCTGAAATTCTCAGGGTGGTCTTACTGGTACATTATTTAAACTGTTGTGTTTATTCATATCATGATCTGATCACCATGCTCATTATATCCCACATTAATGGGGTTATTGGGATAACAATACAAAAGGTTTGCTAGGGTAGACCCTCTTCCACCCAGTCTCAGCCCCCCCCGAACCAAACTCAGCCCCCTCCCGAAACAAACTCCGGGCTACGACCCTGGAAAGGGGGAAAGGGGCGCAGACCAGTTTTGGGTTTTGGTCCGTGATCTGCGCCCCGGCTTGCGCCCCTAGGCCATGGCCTCGTTGGCCTTATGGGTAATCCGGACATGACCTACACTATAGAATCAATGTGGTTTGGCACCATGTTAACTGCCAGGGTTAAATGTTGTGGGATGCTGGAAGTTGTAGTTTTACGAGACCATTCGCATGCTCTGCGAACTTCCCTGATGGCAACCTTTCTCATTTCAGGATGGACAATGGGGAAGCCTGTTTCATTCTCAGCAGTCGTAACGAAGTGGACCGCACAGCCGCTGTACGTCCGGAATAGTGGTCTTGTTTTGCATCTATCCCTCTCCTTCATTGCAAATAGCCGATCCCTTTCCGGGGAGACTCATTTGGATTCTTCATTACGTTACATTTCATTTAGCTTTAGCTTATCTTGTCCTGGCCTTTTTTGATGCCACCTTGAGTCAGGCTCAGGGCCGGATCTTGCGGTAAGCAAGGTACGCACGCGCTTGCCACTCGCGCCATTCAGGGGCGCATCTTAGCTGTCCCCGAGCCCCCTCCCACTCCCCGCTGCTGCCGGCCGATCCGCGTGGCGTCCACCTCCATGCCGACTCGGAGCACAAGCAGCGTAGCCTGAGGTCCGGAGGAGCCGGAGGAAGGGAGGAGAAGGGAGAAGGGGGTGAGAGAAGGAGCGGCAGCCACCAGCCACAGCCAGCCAGGTCGCCCAAAGCGGCCGGGGCCTGTTCCCACTTCCGCCAGTTGCCTGGGTGATGGCTCCCATGCCTTTTCTGCCGCCGCCATGACGTCACGTGCGCCATTTTCCCTACCATTTCGGTGGGAACTAGAAGGGCTGTGGCCCCGCCCCCAGCCACGCCCCCTCTTGTTCCCGCCGAAATGGTCGGGAAAATGGCACGCGTGACCTCGTGGCGGTGGCGGAAAAGGCATGGGAGCCATACACACCGTGTATGGCTCCCATATGGGCCATAGCGACGCCGCCGCCACACTGACCGCCGGGCACGTATGCGCACCCTCCACGAGGCGGAAGACTGAGGAGGATGGAGAGCGAGGAGGCAGAGAGCGAGGGGGCGCCAAAATAACGTCTGCTTACTACAGTGTTTCCCAACCAGTGTGCCGGGGCACACTAGTGTGCCGTGAGCGATGATCAGGTGTGCCGTGGAAAATTGGAACCTCCAGGAAGGGGGGGGGGGGGAGAGTCTAGGGTGTTGAAGTATAAAAACCCTAAGAAACCTACCTCGATAAATACACAAAATTACAACCACCCCCCTCCCCACCCGTTGTCTACTTGGTCTCTCCCTCTCCATGCATTGGGAAGGCCCGCCTCCCTTTCCCCAAGTAAAGACCTCCTCTTGCCTCCTGGGCGTTCTGTGTGGGAGGTTTGGCCCTGTTCTATAATTGCTGGGGTTCAGAATGCTGTTTGATTGTAGGGGAACTATAAATCCCAGCAACTACAACTCCCAAATGTCAAGGTCTATTTCCCCAAACTCCATCTGCATTCACATTTGGGCATATTGAGTATTCATGCCAAGTTTGGTCCTGATCCAACATTGTTTGAGTCCACAGTGCTCCCTGGATATAGGTGAACTACAACTCCAAAACTCAAGGTCAATGCGCACCACACTCCTAAAGTATTTTCTCTTGGTTATGGGAGTTCTGTGTGGGAAGTTTGTGTCTTTCTGCCATTCCTGCCAGGATGTCTATGTTGTGTTCATCGAAACAGGCCCAGGTTTCACACTGAGTGTATAAATACATTTCAAAACATATTAACTATACGTATGACTGTGTTAGAGTGTCATTTTGTGTCATTTTGGTTGGTGGCGTGCCCCCGGATTTGGTCAATGTAAAAAGTGTGCCGCGGCTCAAAAAAGGTTGGGAAACACTGGCTTACTATTTTAAATTACCTTAAATTACCAAACCAGGTTAGTGGTTTGGATCAGAACTCCTGAGACCAGGAAGGCCGCGGCAAACTCTCTCCGGACACATTTGGCTAAGAGCACCCTCAAAGCCATTCAAAGTCCATCTGTTTTGCGTTGAAGGGTCCTTGAGGTATTACCCTCTCCCAAAATTTCACCCAAGGCTCTCGTTTTCCGTCTGGAAAAGATACAGCCGCAACGGAATACGCACTCCTCCGTTCTGTTTTTTAGAGAGTATTTTCCAAAACATCCTAAGGAACATGTCGTGATTCACGTCCCTTTGGGTGGATTTGTGCCTTCTCATTTCCTCTTCATTAAACAAAACACAAAAAGACTGCAAAACACAAAAAGACTGTGTTTCAAGTTGCTCCGGCCTCATCCGTACTGCCATATAATGCAGTTTGGAACAGTATTAGATGGTCAGTGTAGACTGGGCATGGGCAAACTTTGGCCCTCCAGGTGTTTTGGACTTCAACTCCCACAATTCCTAACAGCCTACCGGCTGTTAGGAATTGTGGGAGTTGAAGTCCAAAACACCTGGACGGCCACTTTGTCCATGCCTGGTGTAGACTCATAGATCGCAGTTTAGCTGCATTGGACTACATTATATGAGTCTACACCAGGGCTGCCCAGGAAGTCCATCGCGATCGACCAGTCGATCGTGGGACCAAAGGAGGTCGATCGCAGCCGGATGGGGCGCTTCTCAGAGGGGGCGGAGCCAGGCCGCACCAAGCCCCGCCCCCTCCTTGGCTTCGGCACTCCCAGCAGCTGCTTCAGCCTTGAGGAGTGCAGGGCCAAGCCAGCCTTGTGCTACCACTGGCTCGTTACTGCCATCGTCAAGCCTGGAGAAGCTGCTGGGAGCTCCGAAGCCAGAGGGGAGGGGCGTGGCTTGGTGCGGCCTGGCTCCGCCCCCTCTGGCTTCCGCTCTACCAGCAGCTTCTCCAGGCTTGAGGAGGGCAGTGCCAAGCCAACCTTGTGCTAGCTATGCCACCACTGGCTTGGCACTGCCATCGTCAAGCCTGGAGAAGCTGCTGGGAGCTCCAAAGCCAGAGGGGAGGGGCGGGGCTTGGTGCGGCCTGGCTCCGCCCCCTCTGGCTTCCGCTCTACCAGCAGCTTCTCCAGGCTTGAGGAGGGCAGTGCCAAGCCAGCCTTGTGCAAGCTATGCCACCACTGGCTTGGCACTGCCATCCTCAAGCCTGGAGAAGCTGCTGGTAGAGCAGAAGCCAGAGGGGGCGGAGCCAGGCCGCACCAAGCCCCACCCTCTCCATGGCTTTGGCACTCCCAGCAGCTGCTTCAGCCTTGAGGAGGGCAGGGCCAAGCCAGCCTTGTGCAAGCTATGCCACCACTGGCTTGGTACTGCCATCGTCAAGCCTGGAGAAGCTGCTGGGAGCTCCAAAGCTAGAGGGGAGGGGGCGGGGATTGGTGCGGCCTGGCTCCGCCCCCCTCTGGCTTCCGCTCTACCATAGCTTCTCCAGGCTTGAGGATGGCAATGCCAAGCCGGTGGTGGCATTGCTAGCACAAGGCTGGCTTGGCACTGCCATCCTCAAGCGTGGAGAAGCTGCTGGGAGCTCCAGAGTCAGAAGGGAGGGGTAGGGCTTGGTGTGGCCTAGCTCCACCCCCTCCGGCTTCCGCTCTACCACAGCTTCTCCAGGCTTGAGGATGGCAATGCCAAGCCGGTGGTGGCATAGCTAGCACAAGGCTGGCTTGGCACTGCCATCCTCAAGCCTGGAGAAGCTGCTGGGAGCTCCAAAGCTAGAAGGGAGGGGCGGGGATTGGTGCGGCCTGGCTCCGCCCCCCTCTGGCTTCCGCTCTACCAGCAGCTTCTCCAGGCTTGAGGATGGCAGGGCCAAGCCAGCCTTGTGCAAGCTATGCCACCACTGGTTTGGCACTGCCATCCTCAAGCCTGGAGAAGCTGCTGGTAGAGCGGAAGCCCGAGGGGCGGAGCCAGGCCGCACCAAGCCCCACCCTCCATGGCTTTGGCACTCCCAGCAGCTGCTTCAGCCTTGAGGAGGACAGGGCCAAGCCAACCTTGTGCTAGCTATGCCACCACTGGCTTGGCACTGCCATCCTCAAGCCTGGAGAAGCTGCTGGTAGAGCGGAAGCCAGAGGGGGCAAAGCCAGGCCGCACCAAGCCCCACCCCCTCCATGGCTTTGGCACTCCCAGCAGCTGCTTCAGCCTTGAGGAGGACAGGGCCAAGCCAACCTTGTGCTAGCTATGCCACCACTGGCTTGGCACTGCCATCCTCAAGCCTGGAGAAGCTGCTGGTAGAGCGGAAGCCAGAGGGGGCGGAGCCAGGCCGCACCAAGCCCCACCCCCTCCATGGCTTTGGCACTCCCAGCAGCTGCTTCAGCCTTGAGGAGGGCAGGGACAAGCCAACCTTGTGCTAGCTATGCCACCACTGGCTTGGCACTGCCATCCTCAAGCCTGGAGAAGCTGCTGGGAGCTCCAAAGCCAGAGGAGAGGGGGCGGGGCTTGGTGCTGCCTGGCTCCGCCCCTCTGGCTCGCTCTCCCAGCAGCTTCTCCAGGCTTGAGGATGGCAGGGCCAAGCCAGTGGTGGCATAGCTAGCACAAGGCTGGCTTGGCACTGCCATCCTCTAGCCTGGAGAAGCTGCTGGTAGAGCAGAAGCCAGAGGGGGGTGGAGCCAGGCCGCATGAAGCCCCGCCCCCATCCCTCCCCTCCCCTCTCCAGCCTTGAGGAGGTAGGTAGATCTTTCTGACTTGGTTTTATTATAAGTAGCTCGCGTGCTGAAAAAAGTGTGGGCACCCCTGGTCTACACTGACCATATAATATTATTTTCCGTGTATTTCCAAACCATTGTCGGCCTGGCTGGTTCCAGATCTGCTAGACTACAGCACCCATGCTTTAAGGCTGACGGTGGATGATGGAAGAGATTGGGAGCGAGCTTGGTGTTGTTTCTACAAAGAGATTACTGGTGGTCATTTCCCTCTTTCTTTCTCTATAGGATCATCAGACTATCCTCAGGGCTTGGGCGGTGAAGGACTTTGCTCCAAACTGCCCTCTCTATGTTCAGATCTTGAAGCCCGAGAACAAGTTCCATGTCAAGTTTGCTGGTAAGTGGGTTGAGTTTCCTTTTTCCTCCCCAGCTCGCCCCTTTGGTTGTTGGCCGAAATGCACAAGGAGAAAATTGCCGAATTGCATCCTATATTAATAGTGGGGCTACAGGAAGTTCCAGAGCCAGGGGGCCACCACCGTAAAGGCCCCCTCTCTCATTTCCACCAACCGTACTTGTGACCGTGGTAGGACCGAGAGGAGGGCCTCTCCTGATGATCCCATGGCTCGTGTGGGGTGATAGGAGACAATGTGGTCCCCCAGGTACGCTGGGCCTGAACCGTTTTGGACTTATTTATTTATTTATTTATTTATTTATTATTCGGTTTTCTATTCCGCTCCTCCCTGCAGGCTCGGGGCGGATCACAGTAGCAATAAAAACACACAATAAAACATACAGTAAAATTCGATAAAACACGCAATACATAGCCAGTAGCCAGCAGATCACAGGTCTTAGATCTTAGTTCGGACGCTGATATGCATCTATGTTCAGGCTAGCCAAATGCTAGCCTGAAAAGGGCGGTCTTGCAGGCCCTTCGGAAAGGGCCGAGCTCGTGAATCGCCCGAGCGTGTCTAGGCAACGAGTTCCAAGTCATGGGAGCCACAGCTGAGAAGGCTCGCTGTCTTGTACAGGACAGGTGGCAGGAGCAGGGTGGTGGAATGACCAACAGGTTCTGCTCTTCCGAGTGCAGTGATCTCGGGGGAATATACGGGGTAAGGCGGTCCCTTAGGTACTCAGGCCCTAGACCGTGCAAGGCCTTAAAGGTTAACACCAACACCTTGAAGGCAATCCGGTACTCAATAGGCAGCCAGTGCAGTTGCCGCAGGATGGGCGTAATATGCTCTCTCACTGGTGCTCCCACCAGCAAGCGAGCAGCAGCATTCTGCACCAGCTTGAGTTTCCGGACTGTCGACAAGGGAAGGCCCACGTAGAGGGCGTTACAGTAGTCCAGCCTCGAGATGACCGTCGCCTGGATCACCGTGGCCAGATCATCCCTGGACAGGTAGGGTGCCAGTCGCCTAGCCTGGCGGAGATGGTAAAACGCCGTTTTGCTGACCGTGGAGACCTGAGTCTCCATGGTCAGCACAGGGTCCCATTGGACACCTAAGCTCTTTACGAGGGATGACGGGCTGAGCTGCTCGCCATCCAGGGTAGGCAACCGGCACTCATCCAGCCCAGGGCGGCCAGGCCACAAGATCTCCGTCTTCGACGGATTCACCTTCAGCCGGCTGGCACGCAGCCAACCAGTCACGGCTTCAAGGCATAAATGGAAACAATCGGGTACGGCGTCCTGCCTGCCGTCCATTCTCAGCAGGAGCTGGGTGTCATCTGCATACTGATAACACTCCAGACCAAAGTCGCGGACCAGCTGGGCCAGGGGGCGCATGTAAATGTTAAATAGTAAGGGTGAGCGGATGGCCCCTGGGGACCCCGCAACTTAATGGGAGCCTCCGGAGACCTCCTCCCCCCTCTCCACCTGTTGTCCCCGATCCTGGAGGAAGGAGGTCACCCATTTAAGGGCAATCCCCCTCACCCCAGTCACGGCTAAACGGTGGGCCAACAGTGCATGGTCTACGGTATCAAACGCTGCTGTTAGATCTAACAAAACAAGCAGGGCTGACCCTCCCTGGTCCAGCTGGCGGCGAAGTTGGTCTGTAATGGCAACAAGCACGGTCTCTGTCCCATGCCCAATACGGAAGCCGGACTGGAAAGGATCGAGTCCAGCTGTGTCTTCTAAGAACCGCTGCAGCTGATCCGCTGCTGCCCTCTCAATTACTTTGCCTAGGAAAGGCAAGTTGGAAACAGGCCTGTAATTGGAGGGAGCCGAATGATCTAAACTTGATAGGGTAAAGCCAGCACCTTGAATTGCACCTGGAAACAAACTGAAAGCCAGTATAGCTGTTTTAGGAATGGGTTAGTTCTTTCTTTGTATCCCACTCCCGTAAGCGGTCAAGCTGCTGTGGCCTTTGTACCAGTTGCAGTTTCCAAACACTCTTCTGGGGCAGCCCCACAAAGAGCACGCTACAGTAGTCTAATCTGGATGTGGCTAAAGCGTGTACTACCATGGCCAGACCAGGCTTTTCAAGGTATTGGTGCGGCTGGCACAGGCCTGGATTATCCATAAGGCCACTCTAGGCCATGGCCTAGGGCGGCACCTTTGGGGGGGCAGCAGGTCCGGACCCCCCAAAAAAGTAAAAAAATTTTTTAAAAAAATTCCAAAAAAAGGGCGCGTGTGCGCGGCAGCATAAGCGCCATCCACGGCCGCCCCCGCCCCACCCCCGGAGCCCCACCTCCTAAAGCCGTCATGACGAGCCAGCCGGTTGAGAGTGAATCCATCTAAGACGGAGATCCTCTGGCTGGGGCATCCAGGTGAGTGTTAGCGCCGGCTGCCTACTCTGGACGATGAGGCACTACGCCCGTCGCACTTAGTAAAGAGTCTGGGGGTCCAGTTAGATCTGCTGCTGACAATGGAAACTCAGGTCTCTGCTGTCAGCAGATCCGCCTTCTTCCATCTGCGGCAGGCGAGGCACCCGGTGCCCTATATCACCGGAAATGACCTGCACTGGTTACCAGTTGAGGACCGGATCATCTTCAAAGTGCTGGTTCTGACCTTTAAGGCCTTGCATGGTCTGGGGCCGGTGTACCTGAGGGACCATCTACTCCCATATGTTCCCCAGAGATTGCTCTGATCTGAGGCCCACAACCTCCTGCAGATCCCTTCCCTACGGACCATTCATTTATCATCAACGCGACAGAGGGCCTTCTCCGTGGTGGCACCAAGCCTATGGAATGCCCTGCCGCAGGAGGCCCGAGCAACCTGCGAATTGCCGGCCTTCCGGAAAGCCTGTAAAACTGTGCTCTTTAGACAGGCTTTTGACCTCTTAATTCTTGGTCGGCAGACTAATACTGTTTTCGTGGGATTGTTGGGAAATGGGATTTTATATTGTCATTCGCTTTTTTTATTGTTGTGATTTTATGTGTTGTAAACTGCCCTGAGTCATCTGGAATGGGCGGTATGCAAAATGAAATAATAAATAAATCTATTATATAAAGGAGGTCCCGTCATGGAACAACCGTCCTAGGCAGAGAAACCTTACAAGGCAGAGACACCAAACTTGGCAACAAAAATAGGCCTCAGGCAAGGTAGGTTTTTAGCAAAAAACCTTTCCCCACCAAAACATAGAAGGCCCCCAAAACAATGATACCCAGCGTCCTCCGCGGCTGCCAACAAATCTCCCGGCCTCTACATTCTGACAACATGATTGGTTGCCAATGAGGGAGCATTTGCATAATGCCTCTATTGGCCAGCCAACATGAACATTCCGACCCATAATAAACTGGCAGAGGAGGATAAGGCAAAGTCCTGAGGCAGTTGCCAACACAAACACCCAATTCACTTCCCACAGAAAATTTAAACCCCTACAAATCACAGACCAGGCCCAAAATTGACAGTAAGGCTTCAGTAACTTGATTTCCCTGACTAGGCCTCACTTAATGGGATGCTGTTTAAGCTCTGAATTGACAGTAAGGCTTCATTAACTTGATTTTCCTGACGAGGCCTCAGCTCATGGGACATTGTGTATGGCCTGAATTGACAGTAAGGCTTCATTAACTTGATTTTCCTGATGAGGCCTCAGCTCATGGGACATTGTGTGTGGCCTGAATTGACAGTAAGGCTTCATTAACTTGATTTTCCTGACTAGGCCTCAGCTCATGGGACATTGTGTATGGCCTGAATTGACAGTAAGGCTTCATTAACTTGATTTTCCCGACTAGGCCTCAGCTCATGGGACATTGTGTATGGCCTGAATTGACAGTAAGGCTTCATTAACTTGATTTTCCCGACTAGGCCTCAGCTCATGGGACATTGTGTATGGCCTGAATTGACAGTAAGGCTTCATTAACTTGATTTTCCCGACTAGGCCTCAGCTCATGGGACATTGTGTATGGCCTGAATTGACAGTAAGGCTTCATTAACTTGATTTTCCCGACTAGGCCTCAGCTCATGGGACATTGTGTATGGCCTGAATTGACAGTAAGGCTTCATTAACTTGATTTTCCCGACTAGGCCTCAGCTCATGGGACATTGTGTGTGGCCTGAATTGACAGTAAGGCTTCATTAACTTGATTTTCCCGACTAGGCCTCAGCTCATGGGACATTGTGTATGGCCTGAATTGACAGTAAGGCTTCATTAACTTGATTTTCCCGACTAGGCCTCAGCTCATGGGACATTGTGTATGGCCTGAATTGACAGTAAGGTTTCATTAACTTGATTTTCCCGACTAGGCCTCAGCTCATGGGACATTGTGTATGGCCTGAATTGACAGTAAGGCTTCATTAACTTGATTTTCCCGACTAGGCCTCAGCTCATGGGACATTGTGTATGGCCTGAATTGACAGTAAGGCTTCATTGACTTGATTTTCCCGACTAGGCCTCAGCTCATGGGACATTGTGTATGGCCTGAATTGACAGTAAGGCTTCATTAACTTGATTTTCCCGACTAGGCCTCAGCTCATGGGACATTGTGTATGGCCTGAATTGACAGTAAGGCTTCATTAACTTGATTTTCCCGACTAGGCCTCAGCTCATAGGACATTGTGTATGGCCTGAATTGACAGTAAGGCTTCATTAACTTGATTTTCCCGACTAGGCCTCAGCTCATGGGACATTGTGTATGGCCTGAATTTACAGTAACCTACCTTGTCACACAGAGCCCTATGACCCACGCTACATTCTACTGCAGTTTGGAGGAGGGTGGACCATGGATGATGGGATTTGATATACCTCCATGGATTATGGGATTTGTAGTACTTTCAAACCCTTCATTCCCCACAGACCACTGTGGCCCAGAACCAAGACCAATTAAGACCCAACTTGGCACACAGTCCCCCATGACCCACACTCCATCCAACTGCAGTTTAAAGGAGGGCACACCATGGATGATGGGATTTCAAGTACCTCCACTCACTTCCAAAGTACCCCACCCACACAAGTATCAACCTCTACATCAACACAGCAGATGGAAAGACAACAAACATTGTATATCCACAAGCTCTGCAGAATGCCAGCAACACCACACACCGACAACTCCCCCGGACTTCAACATCCCACCCACCAGAACAACCCACAACGACACAGCCATGACCCCACCAAGACCATAAGTCACATCAATTCCAACCCTTACATACTCAGACTTTCTCGCATCTCTAAATAGGGCACAGCAACGCCTGCCGGGTACAGCTAGTAAATAAATAATTAATGACAAATCGAAGCCATTGAGACTTACGGCTGAAGATACCGTGTTTCCCCAAAAGTAAGACACCCCCGATTGTAAGACGTATCGGGGGTGTCAGCGGGGTCGGCTAATGTAAGCCGTACCCCGACTGTACGCCGTACCTCGTTGCCGCCGCCGCTACCGGCCCATCGGCCGCGGCACACCTCCTCGGTGCACCTTTCTGCCCGGCCTCTGACGGCGGGGCCAAGGAAGGGAGGGGAAGAGCAAAGGGGCGTGGTGAAGCCGCGCGCGTCAGGCGTCACTCTGACGGCGCCGCTCACCATGCCTCTTGCTCTCTTCCCCTCCCTTCTTTGTCCCAGAGGGAGGGAGTGAGCAAGGGGCGTGGTGCGGCGCTGCGTCAGAGCGTCACTCTGATGCGGCGCCGCTTGCCACGCCCTGCTCTCTCCCCTCCTTCTTTCATCCAAGGAAGGGAGGGGAAGAGAGCAGAGGCGTGGTGAGCGGCGCCAGATCGTCACTCTGACGCGGCGCCGCTCACCACGCCCTGCTCTTCCCCTCCTTCTTTCGTCCAGGAAGGGAGGGGAAGAGAGCAAGGGCGTGGTGAGCGGCGCCGCGTCAGAGCGTCACTCTGACGCAGCGCTTCACCACGCCCCCTGCTCTCTTCCCCCTCCCTCTTTTTCGTCAGGAAGGGAGGGGGAGGCAGGGGCGTGGTGAGCGGCGCCGCGTCAGAGCGTCACTCTGGCGCAGCGCCGCTTCACCACGCCCTGCTCTCCCCCCCTTTCTATCTCAAGGAAGGAGGGAAAGAGAGCAAGGGGCGTGGTGAGCGGCGCCGCGTCCAGAGCGGCCACTCTCACGCAGCCGCTTCACCACGCCCCTTGCTCTCTTCCCCTCCCTTCTTTCGTCCAAGGAAGGGAGGGGGAAAAGCAAGGGCGTGGTGTGAGCGGCGCGCGTCAGAGCATCACTCTGACGCGGCGCCGCCCGCCACGGCCTTGCTCTCTTCCCTCCTTCTTTTCGTCCAAGGAAGGGAGGGGGAGGGGGAGGGCGTGGTGAGCGGCGCCGTCAGAGCGTCACTCTGGCGTGGCGCCGCCACGCCTCTTGCTCTTTTACCCCCTCCCTTCCTTCGTCAAGAAAGCTGCGCCGCGGAGGGTGTGCCGCGGCGATTGGGCAGTGTGCGGCAGTGTGGCCAGCGCAGCGGCGGCGGCTTGGCGTGGCGACGGGGCACGTCTTAGTTTATATAAGACGTGCCCAAAAGTAAGATGTGGGGGGACTTTTTCGGGGAAAGAAAGTAAGACGCTGTCTTACTTTCGGGGAAACACGGTAGTTCTGAATCTGCTATTAATCTAAAACGCTGAGCCCTGGTCCCTTTGATTTCCCTCCTCCTGGGTGACCCATATCGGATTGCAATGGCTTTGCCAGCTCCCGTTTCTCCCCCAACCCAAACGGTGCCTGTGTTTATTGCCTCCTATTTCACGTTGTTTCCCTGTGTCGGTGTCTTGTTTTGGATTTTTTTTATAAAAAATAATCTTCATATCAGCTGAAAACATGGACGACAAGGGACGAAAACATGATGCATTTTTCTCCCTTGTGTCTAATCGCCTTCGACAGGCTGCTTGAGACGTTATAAGGATCTGTCTCCGGGCTTCCCGGCGGGGACGAAGCGTGCCGGATGGGCCCCTCGCTGGGTTGCATCTGCCGAAACGGCAAAAGAAATTCCAATTCAAAAGAATCAGCTAATCGCTCAACTTGTACATAAGGCAGGGAAGCGGCAACACCCGTCATCTTCTGGGAGGAACACTCAGCCTGAAAGGAGCCTTGCAACCGGGCAAAGCAAGACTGTTACCATTGGGAACTGCAAGTCCTAGAATCCCCCAGTTAGGTTGACTATGGATACTGGGAAATGAAGACCAAAAAAAGAACATTTCTTCTTCGGGGATCACAATTATTAAAAGCATTATTATTATTATTATTATTATTATTATTATTATTATTGTCTGAGGGCTCGCACTAAGACTCTAAACTATCTAGTCCGTGAGCTGCTTTTTGCTGACGATGCGGCCCTTGTCGCCCATTCAGAAGCAGCCCTGCAGCGCCTCACGTCCTGCTTTGCAGCAGCTGCAGAGCTGTTTGGGCTGGAAGTCAGCCTGAAGAAAATGGAAGTCCTCTACCAGCCCGCACCACAGGAAGAACACCATCATCCCCACGTCAGCATAGGCGAATCTGTGCTTAAGTCCGAAGCAGCCCTGCAGCGCCTCACGTCCTGCTTTGCAACAGCTGCAGAGCTGTTTGGGCTGGAAGTCAGCCTGAAGAAAATGGAAGTCCTCTACCAGCCCGCACCACAGGAAGAACACCATCATCCCCACGTCTGCATATTTATTTATTTATTTATTTCAGATTTTACCCCGCTCTTCTCAACCTCCGGGGGGGACTCAGAGCGACTTACAGTATGCACAATTCGATGCCCACATCACAACAGCATAAAACCCCAAAACCCCACAACAATTAAAATACATTAAGATACATTAAAATACAGTTTCAACAGTTGCATAGGCAAATCTGTGCTTAAGTCCGTCCAGCAGTTCACCCCCCTTGGAAGCATCATCTCTTCAGACGCCAAGATTGACAAAGAGAGAGATCACAGATTAGCAAAGGCATAGAGTGCATTCGGAAGGCTTCACAAAAGAGTCTGGAACAACAAGCACCTGAGGCAAAGCACCAAAATCAGTGTGTACAGAGCTATCGTACTGTCTATTCTCCTCTATGGGTCTGAAACATGGGTCACCTATCGCCAACACCTACGACTCCTCGATCGCGTTCGTCAGCGCTGTTTTCGCACAATCCTAAATATACACTGGACTGACTATGTGACGAATGTTGCTGTCCTTGAGCAAGCAGGGATCACCAGCGTTGAGGCCATGCTATTGAGAACACGGCTGCACTGGGCAGGGCACGTCTAGGATGGAGGACCACCCTCCCAAAGATACTACTATGGTGAACTCGCCGGGTCAGCGCAAGAGAGGTGCCCAAAAAAGAGATATAAGGACTCCCTGAAGCAACATCTCAGGCTCGGCCAGATTCAGGCATGTAGCAGGGAGCTAAGGCTTCAGCCCCGAAATTCTCAGGGTGGTCCGCGAAAAGGCCTTACTGGTACATTATTTAAACTGTTATGTTTATTCATATCATGATCTGATCACCATGCTCATTATATCCCACATTAATGGGGTTATTGGGATAACAATACAAAAGGCTTGCTAGGTAGACCCTCTTCCACCCAGTCTCAGCCCCCCGAATCAAAATCCTGGCTACGGCCCTGGCCAGATTGATCACCAACAATGGTCCACCCTGGCCTCACATCGGGAGGCATGGAGACGCACTACCCACAATGCTGCGGCCTCTTTCGAGAAGACACGCCGAATGGGTCTCAAGAGAAACGACAACGCAGAAAGAACCCAACTTTTGGAAGCTACATCACCCAAGGAGACTTTCTGCTGTGCTTTCTGCAACCGGACTTGCCTATCTCAGATTGGCCTTTTTAGTCATCAACAAGTTTATATAGTATATAGTTTATTGCAATAGCCGCAAGGCCATATCAAGCAGAACAAACCATGCGAAACGAAAGACAACGCGCTTGTAGAAAGTGTGGGATGAGTCCTTCCTAAGAATCTTGGTTCGCGAAGTAATGCCGAGAATATTATTATTATTATTATTTATTTACCGTATTTCTATCCCGTCCTTCTCAACCCCCGAAGGTAGTTGTTATTATTATCTATATATATAAAAAGAGAGTGGTCGTGCAAAGGACTTTATGCACGGCCAAACTATGCCCCCCAGAAACACCAATCCAACGAGACACATTCCCCCAGACCACGAGGTATAACCTTCACAAAAAAACCCACCTCCCTACCTTTGCAACCCCCAAAACAAGCCCCCAAAAACCGCCCATTGCCTCCCGTTCTGCGCTGCCCGCGAGCGCAGAACACAGGGAGAGCAATCACGCAGGCGCACTCCGAAACACCCTCCCCCCCAACACACAAACCCATCCCGTCTCCCTCTCTCCCCACTCACCCTGAACCTTCGCAGCCACACCGCCAGCGCCCTAACCGCCTCCTCGTGCCACCGTCGTACGCGTCCCGTGGGTGGCGTCAGGCCGCTGCGGGACACATACCACGCTGGCCTTGCGCGCCACGGCGGGAGGCAGGGCCGGAGACCGGCGATCCGCCCTCCGCCATGTCCCCTGCGGTTGCAGCGACCGCGCCTGAAAGAAGGTAACCTCCCGGGCTTACCTTCTTTCAGGCGCGCCGCTGCAACCGCGGGCACGGGCGGAGGGCGGATCGCCGATCTCCGGCCCTGCCTCCCCATGCGCCGCTTCAGGGCGGGGAGGCAGGGCGAGAGAGGGACTGAGAGAGACAGAGGGGAGGCCTAAGACAGAGAGAGAGGGGGAGGAAAGATAAGGGGGGTAATCAGAGAGAGAGAGAGAGATGGGGGAGAGGGAGGGGAGAGTGAGAGAGAGAGACGGGAAGCGAGAGAGAAAAAGAGGGACTGAGAGACAGAGGGGAGGCCTAAGACAGAGAGAGGGGGGAGGAAAGATAAGGGGGAATCAGAGAGAGAGAGAGATGGGGAGAGAGAGGGAGAGTGAGAGAGAGAGACGGGGAAGCGAGAGAGAAAAGAGGGACTGAGAGAGACAGAGGGGGAGGCCTAAGACAGAGAGAGAGAGGGGGAGGAAAGATAAGGGGGAATCAGAGAGAGAGATGAGATGGGGAGAGAGGGAGAGTGAGAGAGAGAGACGGGGAAGCGAGAGAGAAAAGAGGGACTGAGAGAGACAGAGGGGGAGGCCTAAGACAGAGAGAGAGGGGGGGAGGAAAGATAAGGGGGGAATCAGAGAGAGAGAGAGAGAGATGGGGGGAGAGAGAGGGGAGAGTGAGAGAGAGAGACGGGGAAGCGAGAGAGAAAAGAGGGACTGAGAGAGACAGAGGGGGAGGCCTAAGACAGAGAGAGGGGGAGGAAAGATAAGGGGGGGAATCAGAGAGAGAGAGAGAGATGGGGGGAGAGAGAGGGGAGAGTGAGAGAGAGAGACGGGGAAGCAGAGAGAGAGAAAAGAGGGACTGAGAGAGACAGAGAAAAGGGGAGGCCTAAGACAGAGAGAGGGGGAGGAAAGATAAGGGGGAATCAGAGAGAGAGAGAGAGAGATGGGGGAGAGGAGAGAGTGGAGAGAGAGAGACGGGGAAGCCTAAGAGAGAGAAAAAGAGGGACTGAGAGAGACAGAGGGGGAGGCCTAAGACAGAGAGAGAGGGGGGAGGAAAGATAAGGGGGAGAATCAGAGAGAGAGAGAGAGATGGGGGGAGAGAGAGGGGAGAGTGAGAGAGAGAGACGGGGAAGCGAGAGAGAAAAGAGGGACTGATAGAGACAGAGGGAGGCCTAAGACAGAGAGAGAGAGGGGGAGAAAGATAAGGGGGAATCAGAGAGAGAGAGAGATGGGGGGAGAGAGAGGGGAGAGTGAGAGAGAGAGACGGGGAAGCGAGAGAGAAAAGAGGGACTGAGAGAGACAGAGGGGGAGGCCTAAGACAGAGAGAGAGGGGGAGGAAAGATAAGGGGGGAATCAGAGAGAGAGAGAGACGGGGGAGAGAGGGAGGGAGAGAGAGAGAGAGACGGGGAAGCGAGAGAGAAAAGAGAGAGGACTGAGAGAGACAGAGGGGAGGCCTAAGACAGAGAGAGGGGGGAGAGAAAGATGGAGAGAGAGAGACGGGGAGAGAGAGAGAAAAGAGGGACTGGGGAATAAGACAGAGAGAGAGAGAGAGAGAGAGAGAGAGATGGGGGGAGAGAGGGAGAGTGAGAGAGAGAGAGAGACGGGGGAAGCGAGAGAGAAAAGAGGGACTGAGAGAGACAGAGGGGGAGGCCTAAGACAGAGAGAGAGAGGGGGAGGAAAGATAAGGGGGAGAATCAGAGATAGAGAGAGATGGGAGAGAGAGAGGGGAGAGTGAGAGAGAGAGACGGGGAAGCGAGAGAGAAAAGAGGGACTGAGAGAGACAGAGGGGGGGAGAGACCGAGGGGGAGGCCTAAGACAGAGAGAGAGATGGGGGAGGAAAGATAAGCGGGGGAATGAGAGAGACAGAGATAAGACAGAGAGAGAGAGAGAGATGGGGGAGAGAGAGGAGAGAGAGAGAGAGAGAGAGAGGGGAAGCGAGAGAGAAAAGAGGGACTGAGAGAGACAGAGGGGAGGCCTAAGACAGAGAGGGGGAAGGAAAGATAAGGGGGAGAATCAGAGATAGAGAGAGAGATGGGGGAGAGAGAGGGGAGAGTGAGAGAGAGAGACGGGGAAGCGAGAGAGAAAAGAGGGACTGAGAGAGACAGAGGGGGGGAGCCTAAGACAGAGAGAGAGGGGGAGGAAAGATAAGGGGGGGAATCAGAGAGAGAGAGAGAGAGAGAGAGATGGGGGAGAGAGAGGGGAGAGTGAGAGAGAGAGACGGGGAAGCGAGAGAGAAAAGAGGGACTGAGAGAGACAGAGGGGGAGGCCTAAGACAGAGAGAGGGGGGGGGAAGGAAAGATAAGGGGGGGAATCAGAGAGAGAGAGATGGGGGGAGGGGGAGTGAGACAGAGAGACGAGGGGGGAAGGGAAGCGAGAGAGAAAAGGGGGAAATCAGACAGAGAGGGAGGGGGAAAAGATAGGAGGGAAGTGTACATACACAGACAAATACATACACACACACACAAACGTACGCACACACATGCATACACATACACACACAAATACATACAAACAAACATACACATACATACACAAACACATATACATACACAGACACACACACATGCGTACACAGACACATACAGACACACACAGAGACACACAAACATACATACACATACATACACACACATACACATACATACACACACAAAACACATTGTCACAACATTACCAACCCTTACATACCCACACTTCCTCACATCTCCTAAATAGGGCACAGCAACGCGTGCCGGGTTCAGCTAGTTATTACTATTGACTTTACTGAATGAAGCAAATGGTGGTTGTTGATGTGGGTCGCCTGACAATTCTCAGCGCCGCATTGAAAGTCATAGCTGGACTCTTCTTCTCCCTTTCAGATCATGTGGTCTGCGAAGAGGAGTGCAAGTACGCCATGTTGGCGCTCAACTGCGTTTGCCCGGCCACCTCCACTCTCATCACACTCCTTGTTCACACGTCCCGAGGACAGTAAGTAATCGATTCACTCCTATCAGCCGTGTCAAGCCAATTCTCAAGAGATTCTCGCTGCTAAAGTGTTCAATAGCCATGAGATGGTGCCGCTACTTCGGCTTTGCAGTCTCGCTTTTCATTGAGTGAGCATCCAGACTCTTCATGCACCATATGATTTTATTGATGATTCTGTGTTTATTATAATAATAATAATCAGGGCCGGACTAAGGTAATTTAAAATGATACACAAACATTCTTTTGGCGCCCCCTCGCTCTATGGCAGCGATTCTCAACCTGGGAGTCGGGACCCCTGGAGGGGTCGCAAAGGGGTGTCAGAGGGGTCGCCAAAGACCATCAGAAAACACAATATTTTCTGTTGGTCATGGGGGTTCTGTGTGGGAAGTTTGACCCAATTCTATCATTGGTGGGGTTCAGAATGCTCTTTGATTATAGGTGAACTAGAAATCCCAGCAACTACAACTCCCAAATGGTCTATTTTCCCAAGATTTCACCAGTGTTGACGTTTGGTTATATTGAGTATTCATACTAAGTGTGGTTCCAGATCCTTCATTGTTTGAGTCCATTGTGCTCTCTGGTTGTAGGTGAACTACAACTCCAAAACTCAAGTTCAATGCTCACCAAACTCTTCTCATATTTTCTGTTGGTCATGGTTTAGTTTAGTTCAATTCCATCGTTGGTGGAGTTCAGACTGCTCTTTGATTGTAGGTTAACTATAAATCCCAGCAACTACAACTCCCAAATGGCTAAGAAATTACTCAGGAAAAGTGGAAGAAGAAATATGGAATATATTTTTTAAACAATTCACGAGGAAAGAAATTAGGGAAATTAGAAATCCAATGTTGAGTAATATATTAGAAGTGTGGAATAAATACAGGAGAATGTTAATAACGGATGGATCAGTAATAACCCCAATCGTAATGGAAAAGAAATTTCCAAAGAATTTAAAACAAATAATGGATAAAAAGTTAAGGGAAAAAAAATTAGATAAAATGGAGGATTGGATAAAAGTAGGAACAAAGAAGGAAATGATTATGGAAGAATTTAGAGAAATAAAATTGACATGGTTCCATTGTATACAATTAGAACAATGGTTTAAAAATTGGCTAAAAAACAATAAAAAAAAGGAAGTAAGGTTAACCAATTTGAACAAATAATACAAAATGGGAGGGATGTAGAAGAGCACGAAAACTTGAAAGGAATAACTAGTAAAATATATAAGATAATAATCGAAATAAAGGAAGGAAAAACAAAAACAACACCCTTAAGGAGATCTGGGAAGAAGACTTAGGGATAAAAATAAAGGAAACAGAGTGGCAACAATTGTGGAGACAAAGACATCTTAAAAATTTATCAATAAGGATTAAAGAAAATTACTATAAGTTAATATGGAAATGGTACCTCACACCAGTAAGAATGGCAAATATAAATAAAAACTACTCGAAAAACTGTTGGAGAGGATGCCAAGAAACAGGAACATACATACATATGTGGTGGCAATGTAAATATGTAAGCAAATTTTGGGCGAAAGTATTTAAAGAAATAGAAGATATAATGAATATTAAAATAGAAAGAAGTCCTAGTATAGCTTTACTATCATTATATAATAGTATACAATTGGGAAAAAAGGATAAAGATGCGATAACAAACCTATTAACAAATAGCAAGACTGCTTATAGCAAGGAATTGGAAAAAAGAAATAAATATACAAATAGAGGAATGGTACTAGGAAGTGTGGACACTGGCAATAAATGACAAGTTCACATGTATATTAAAAGTAAAAGAGGTATATGGAAACAAAGTGATTTTTACGAGGTATGGAGAAAATTTATTGAAAAGGATTAGAAAAGGAAGAAGGAAGGTTACCTCCACAAGAAGAAATGAAATTTTGGACGAATGATATGTAAAAGCAATGGCTTGGGGAGGGGGAGGAGCACAGCGGTGAGGGATACAAAAATGTATAAGGAAAACATAATGGCAGATGCTAGAGATTGAAGTATTGTATATGGAAATGAATAACATGAATCTGCTGTAAATAGACATTGTATAATATTGTGTTGATAATGATAAAACAATAAAAATATTTATAAAAAAAAACAACTATAAATCCCAGCAACTACAACTCCCAAATGACAAAATCAATCCCCCCCCCCAACCTCGCCAGTATTCAGATTTGGTCGTATCAGGTATTTGTGTCCACATTTGGTCCAGTGAATGGAAATCCTTCCTGCATATCAGATAGTTACGCTGACGAGCCATAACAGTAGCAAAATTACAATTTTGAAGTAGCAAGGAAAATAATTTTATGGTTGGGGGTCACCACAACATAAGGAACTGTACTAAGGGGTCGTGGCATTAGGAAGGTTGAGGAACACTGCTCTATGGCCTCGCGCCGAGTGCGCATGCGCAGGACAGCTAGTTCCACGCATGCGCGCTGGTGTGTGCATGCACGTCAGTGTGCGCATGCACATGGCCAGCTAGTTCCGCACATGCGCGTCGGTATGCACATGCGCATGGCCAGCTAGTTCCATGCATGCACACCGGTGTGCGCATGCGCATGGCCAGCTAGTTCCGCGCATGCGCCTTTGTTGTGGTGCGACTCCAGCTGGACTGAGACGCCAATCGCACTAAGCCTCCCACCTCTGGCTGCAAGAAGATCCTCCTTTTTGGCCTCGCTTAGGGCGATTGGCATCTCGGTCCAGCTGGAGTCCCGCCGCAGCAATGGCACATGCGCGGAACTTGGCGGCCGGATGCGCCCCTAACCACATGGCGCCCTAAGCAAGCGCTTACTTTGCTTACCGTTAAATTCGCCCCTGATAATAATAATAATACACTTTATTTGTGTTTTGCTCTTCTCCCCTAGAAGAATCAGAGAGGATTCCAGCGTTTACAGCAGACATAGGCAAACATAGGCAATGTCTTACATCACATACAACAAGACACGCAAACTCAGACAAGGCAAAGGCTTCTCCTTTCATTTCCGGAGGTGCTCATCTCTGGCTCTGGGGGAGGTGCTCTTTGCCTATTTATCTACCCACATTTGCATGTTTGTGAACTGCTAGGTTGGCAGGAGCTAGAGCTAACAGCAGGAGCTCACCCTGTCCTGCAGATTCGAACTGCCAACCTTCAGATCAGCAGTTCAGCTGCACAAGGTTGTAACCCAGGGGTGGACAACCTACGGCCCCGCAGGCCGGATGCAGCCTGGCAGCCAATTCTGTCCGGCCCGGGGAGAAGGGCGTCGGGGGCGGGGCCAAGAGGAAGGGGTGCCGCTGCCGCCATCCCATCGCGGGCTCTGTGGGGCCTGTGTCGGCAGACAGGCCGGAAGAGCAGCGACTTTGGAGTGCCTGCCATCCCTGGAGGTGATCCGGGCCTGCAGCGGGAGCACTCAGCGACCTTCGGGGGCTGACCGCCCTGGCGACCCAGAAGACTTGATCGTCTTCTGGGTCACCAGGGCGATCAGCCACCTTAGATCGCAGACTGCTCCCCCTGCAGGCCCGGATCGCCTCCAGGGATGGCAGGCACTCCATAGCAGGGCGATCAGCTGGGGACCGGCTGGGGGTGAGCGGGCGAGGAGGCCTGCAGCCTCCCGCCTGATGCTCTGCTCTCCTCTGCTGCGGCAGCGGCTGGGTCCGCTTTGCCATCCTCTGGGCTGGGTCCATTGGGCCATTCCATCTTGGTTCACACCTTGTCTTCTTGAATTTAATTTAATTTAATTTTAGTGGTTTTTATTATTATTTTATAATATTTGTATTATAATAATATAATAAATAATATCATATAATGTTATATTATATTATAATTTCAATATATTATGTCTATATATATATATACTATAATAATTATATTAATACTAATAATAAATGAATATTTCTTGATATATTAATATTAATATGTTAATATTAATTAAATAATATATAGTAAATAAATAAATTATGTAGATTAGAATGTAGTTCAGCCTTTAGGTGCGGCCCTCCATAATATTTTTTGGCTCTCGTGTGGCCCCTTGGACAAAAATAATTGCCCACCCCTTGTTTTAACCCATTGCGCCACTGCAAATTTTAGGGTGAGGCTTCTTGTTTGATTTATTTATTTGTTTGTTTGTTTGTTTATTTGTTCTCTTTCCAAAATGGTCTTTCCCCCTTGGGCCAAAACCGGTTTCTGCTAATCAATAGACAAAAGCTTCTGAGTTTCGCCTACCTTGGGCTATTGGTTAATAGGCGAAACTATTTCTATTTTTCATAAACGGCCACCTCTATCAGCCTCGGAAACTGGCACATGGCTACAGCTTCTTCATTTGTTTACCATCCAAAGCACTGAGACCCTGCAGCAATGTATTAATCCGTGTCTCTCAAACAGAGAAAAACACAGATGAGAACATTTGATCATCAACCAAAAGATAATAGAACAAGAGGGTTCTTGCCGAACACTTGGACGCTTGATCTACATATTTTATTTATTTACTTACTTATTTATTTATTTGCAAATGCCTTGGGTTTGTTCGGTTCTGGATCCAAACGCAGTGGAAGCATCTACTGGGATCTTGTTTGGTTTTCGACGGACTGATGACCAAAACGAAAAGGATGTTGTCTTGAGGCCAAGCCATCCGTCTGAAACTCAGGCACGGGAGGAGGAAAATCTGGCCTCCTTCTCGGTGTTTGATTTGTCTGCTTGACCCTCGTTGCTCCCTGTCACGCTTTGCAACGCCGCAACGGAGGCCCCTGGCAACCCGCCCTGTTGTGGCTCATCATAAAAGATGTCGTGGTCGGGTGACAGGCTTTTTCTCATTTCTCGAGTGGCTGGGTTTTGAGTGAAGGGGCCAAGCAAATGATCTCCGAAGGACCCGCTTCACGGGTTTCAGGCCAACAGCTGACTTTATCTTTTGCTCAGCATTCAACCCACAAAGCTTCCTTTTGCTCAGATTCAGGAAGGGTGCACACAAGGCCCTGCTGAGTCCAACCAAAGCTTTTTTGAGCCGCGGTACACTTTTAACATTTAAAAAATCCAGGGGCACACCACCAACCAAAATGACACTCTAACACAGTAATACATATAGTTAATTGACCTTGAGTTCTGGAGTTGTTGTTCACCTACATCCAGAGAGCACTCTGGACTCAAACCATGTTGGATCAGGACCAAACTTGGCATGAATACTCAATATGCCCAAATGTGAACACAGATGGAGTTTGGGGAAAATAGACCTTAACATTTGGGAGTTGTAGTTCACCTACATCCAGAGAGCACTGTGGACTCAAACAATGATGGATCTGGACCAAACTTGGCAAGCGGGCCCCTCAGGCAGTAGAGCAGGCTGAGGGCCACCACCAAGCCCAGGCTCCGGCCCAGGGTCCTGCCGCCAACCTCAGCCGCTTGAGTTTCCGGATTGCCGACAAGGGAATGCCAATGTAGAGGGTGTTACAGTAGTCCAGTCTCGAGATGACCGTTGCCTGGATCACCGTAGCCAGGTCGCTCCTGGGCAGGTAGGGAGCCAGCCGCCTAGCCTGTCGTAGGTGGAAAAACGCGGTCCTGCATACCGTGGAGATTTGCATGTCCATTGATAGCAGCAGGTCCAATTGGTTCATTATTGTACAAAGCAAGATTGGTTGCACAAGGTTTTGGTCAAATTTACAATCAAAATTATGATGAGGTATATGCTCCAACGATTAGACCTGAAACAATTAGGAGTGCTCTAGGCATCGGTGTGCAAAGAAAGTATGTTATAAGGCACTTTGACATTGCCACAGCTTATTTAAACGCAGAGCTGACTGACAAGGTATATCTGAGAGCAATACCTGGTTTTGAAAAAGATACTCCAACTGGTGTGTATCGACTACGGAAAGCATTATACGGGCTAAAGCAAGCAGCGAGATGCTGGAACCAGTGTATAGCCGAAACGAAATTGGACCCCCAGGCTTCGTACTGAAGACGACGGGCTTAAGAGCTCGCCGTCCAGGGTAGGCAGCCGGCATCCATCCAACCCAGAGCGACCCAGTCTTCGACGGATTCACCTTCAACCAGCTGGCACGCAGCCATCCAGTCTTGGCTTCAAGGCATTGATGGAAACAATCGGGTACGGACTCCGGCCTGTTATCCATTCTCAGCACCAGCTGGGTGTCATCAGCGTACTGGTGGCACTCCAGACCAAAGTCACGAACCAGTTGGGCCAGTGGTCGCACATAGATATGAAACAATAAAGGGGAAAGGATGGCACCCTGGGGGACCCCGCAACTTAGAGGGAGTCTTCCGGAAACCACCCCTCCACACGTTGTCCCCGATCTTGGAGGAAGGAGGCCACCCGTTTAAGGGCAGTCCCCCTAACTCCCGTCACGACTAAACGGTGGGTCAGTAGTGCATGATCTGTCAGAGCAACGAGGAGAGTAACAAGATAGAGATAGATATAGTTTTATCCTTGTTTTTCAGCATTTTCAACATAAACAATATACACAAATAGCGTTGTTATAAAGAGAAACAATAATCATACATCAATATTACGCCTGAACATAGACTATTCCGAGTCATACAATCTCTAAGTAGAGAGTCCCAATGTGCACACTCCCGCAAATGATAAAGTCAATATGAGAGTCTTCCAAGTAAACCAAAAATATACTAGTAATGCTTATCAGCAAAGGTGCGGTGAGTGTCCAAGCCGGTCGACGAACCTGTAGATGCTTGCGTCTGACCGTTTCGCCTTATGGGGGCTTTTTCTCAGACCGGGGACAACTTTCGGCGTTCTCAAACAACGTGGTGGATTATTTCTTGAAACATCTAGGTAAATCACATAGAGGCACCAGGCCTTAAAGGTCAACACCAACACCGTGATTTGACCGAAAGAAGTAGTAGTGCATGTATAGTAGTGCATGATCTACCACAGAGCTGTCCAACTTCTACCGGACCTTGGGCCGGAATTCCGGTCATTGATCACCTGGGGGCCAGCCCCCCCCGGCTCCGCCCCTGCCCCTGCCCTGGCTCGCCCCCTGCCCTGGCTCCACCCCTCCTCCCCAGCTCCGCCACATAATTAAAATACAATTAAATATAATTATAACAGAAAGGTGGAAGGTTGGGAATAAATTAGGGATTAAAACACAATTAAATATAATTATAACAGAAAGGTGGAAGGTTGGAGGTTGGGAATAAATTAGGGAGGGATTAAAACACAATTAAATATAATTATAACAGAAAGGTGGAAGGTTGGATATTTAATATTATATCCCCAGAACACAATTCTATTAATGAAGCAATCCATTTAATATTATATATCGGTACATTATTTAAACTGTTATGTCTATCCATATCATGATCTGATCACCATGCTCATTATATCCCACATTAATGGGGTTATTGGGATAACAATACAAAAGATTTGCTAGGGTAGACCCTCTTCCACCCAGTCTCAGCCCCCCGAACCAAACTCAGCCCCCTCCGAAACAAAATCCTGGCTACGGCCCTGATAGGAGGCGAACGCGCGGGTCCCCTTCCTCGTTCACCTTGCCAAACAAACTGCGGAGGACGCCCGCCCCTGGCGTCTCCAGGCGATGGCGTCGCAGCCGGCATCGCCGAACACGCTCAGGGGCGTGCTTCCTCCGCAGTTTCTGGCAGGTGAACGAGAGAGCAGGGGACCCGTTCGCCTCTTATGCTTGTTTTTCGCCAGATACAAATCCAAAAGCAAGCATAGGAGGCGAACGGGGTCCCTTCCTCTTGTTCACCTTGCCAAACAAACTGCGGAGGAGCACCGCCCCTGAGCGTGTTCGGCGATGCCGGCTGCGACGTCATCGCCTGAGACGCTCAGGGGCGGGGCAGGAGAGAGGGACGGAGGGGCCGAGGTTTCCGTATTGGGCGTGGGACGGAGACCGTGCTTGTCTCCATTACAGACCAACTCCTTTGCCAGCTGGACCATGATGGGTCAGCTCTGCTTGTGTTGTTAGATCTCACAGCAGCCTTTGACACGGTAGATCAGGCCTGTCCAACAGGCGGCCCGTGGGCTGTACACGCCCCCCCCCAGCCTGTTGGGCACGGCCCCCCTCCCCTCCTGCAACAAATCTGTTTTTAAAAATATATATATTTTAAAAATATATTTTTTTGATTTTTAAAAAAAAATCTTGGGGGGAGGGAGGGAGGAGGAGGGCTCCTCCTCCCCTGCCTCGCCCCCCGTCCTCTCTCTGCCCGCTGCTGCGATCCGGATTGCAGCGGGGCGGAGAGAGGGACGGAGGGGCGGGGCAGGAGGAGTAGCTGGTGCATTCCTCCTCCCTGCCTCGGATCACAGCGGGGGCGGAGAGAGGACGGAGGGCGGGGCAGGGAGGAGGAGCGGGTGCCTTCCTCCTCCCTGCCCCGGATCGCAGCGGGGGCGGAGAGAGGGACGGAGGGGGCGGGGCAGGGAGGAGGAGCCGGCTCCCTTCCTCCTCCCTGCCCCGGATCACAGCGGGGCGGAGAGGGACGGGGGGGGGCGGGGCAGGGAGGAGTAGCCGGGTGCCTTCCTCCTCCCTGCCCCGGATCGCAGCGGGGGCGGAGAGAGGGACGGGGGCGGGGCAGGGAGGAGTAGCCGGGTGCCTTCCTCCTCCCTGCCCCGGATCGCAGCGGGGGCGGAGAGAGGGACGGAGGGGGCGGGGCAGGGAGGAGTAGCCGGGTGCCTTCCTCCTCCCTGCCCCGGATCGCAGCGGGGGCGGAGAGAGGGACGGAGGGGGTGGGGCAGGGAGGAGTAGCTGGGTGCCTTCCTCCTCCCTGCCCCGGATCGCAGCGGGGCGGAGAGAGAGACGGGGCGGGGCAGGGAGGGAAGGCAGGCTACTCCTCCCTGCCCCGCCCCCTCCGTCCCTCTCTCCGCCCCCGCTGCGATCCGGATCGCAGCAGCGGGGCAGAGAGAGGGACGGAGGGGGCGAGGCAGGGAGGAGGAGCCCTCCCTCCTCCCTCCCTCCCCCCCAAAGATTTTTTTTAAAAAAAATCAAAAAATATTTTTTAAAAAATATATATATTTTAAAAAAACAGATTTATTGCAGGGGGGTAGGGCGGGCCGTGCCCAACAGGCTGGGGGGCCGTGTACGGCCCGCGGGCCGCCTGTTGGACAGGCCTGATCTACCGTGTCAAAGGCTGCTGTGAGATCTAACAACACAAGCAGCGCTGACCCACCATGGTCCAGCTGGCAGAGGAGTTGGAGACAAGCACGGTCTCCGTCCCACGCCCAATACGGAAACCGGACTGGGAGGGATCGAGTCCAGCTGTGTCGTCTAAGAACTGTTGCGTATGTGGCTTCAGCCTTGCGTTTAGCATTTCTTCTCGGACTTGTTCCAAGCCTTTGGTGTTTTCTGCAAGGAATAGGATGTGTCATCCATCCCTCTTAGATTCTTGTTCTGGCTCCAGTTTTCATTCTTCCTTCCTTCATGTTCGACCCACTGAATCCATCAAACGGAACTACGTGTTGTTGACTCAAAATTCAATCACTGATTTAATATGTCAATTCTACTTGTGAGCTCACCAACAGGATTTTATTTCCTCTGACATTTCTACTTCATTTTGTTGACAATTTATGGTTTTCGATGTTCGTAATTTCCAATGCTGTCTGTGTGATGCTTAGCTGCTCCGTGCTCTTGCAAATAAGAAAGAATAATAATAACAGGAGAAGGGATCCATAGGAAAGGAATGACGGCGCAAAATATTTATTTATTTATTTATTTCTCCGATTTCTACACCGCCACCCCCGGAGGCTCGGGGCGGTTTACAGAAGAGTTTAATATAAAACAGGGCTGCCCAACTTCTACCGGCCCAGGGGCCTGAATTCCGGTCACTGATGACCTGGGGGGCCGTAGGGTCTGCCCCTGCCCCGGCTCCGCCCCCTCCCCACCCACGGCTCCGCCCTCTCCCCGGCGCCCTCTCCCCTTATTTTTATTTAATATTAAATATATATTTAATTCCATCCTCCCCTCTCCCCTTATTTTTATTTAATATTAAATATATTTAATTCCATCCTCCCCTCTCCCCTTATTTTTATTTAATATTAAATATATTTAATTCCATCCTCCCCTCCCCCTTATTTTTATTTAATATTAAATATATATTTAATTCCATCCTCCCCTCTCCCCTTATTTTTATTTAATATTAAATATATATTTAATTCCATCCTCCTCTCCCCTTATTTTTATTTAATATTAAATATATTTAATTCCATCCTCCCCTGCCCCTTATTTTTATTTTTTATTAAATATATATTTAATTCCATCCTCCCTCTCCCTTATTTTTTTATAATATTATATATATTTATTTCCATCATCCCTCTCCCCTTATTTTTATTTAATATTAAATATATTTAATTCCATCCTCCCCTCCCCCTTATTTTTATTTAATATTAAATATATTTAATTCCATCCTCCCCCTCCCTTATTATTTTTATTTAATATTAAATATATTTAATTCCATCCTCCCTCCCCATATTTTTATTTAATATTAAATATATTTAATTCCATCCTCCCCTCCCCTTATTTTTATTTAATATTAAATATATTTAATTCCATCCTCCCTCTCCCCTTATTTTTATTTAATATTAAATATATTTAATTCCATCCTCCCTCTCCCCATATTTTTATTTAATATTAAATATATTTTATTCCATCCTCCCTCCCCCCCTTATTTTTATTTAATATTAAATATATTTAATTCCATCCTCCCCTCCCCTTATTTTTATTTAATATTAAATATATTTAATTCCATCCTCCCCTCTCCCCATATTTTTATTTAATATTAAATATATTTAATTCCATCCTCCCAGCCCCCTTATTTTTATTTAATATTAAATATATTTAATTCCATCCTCCCCCCCTTATTTTTATTTAATATTAAATATATTTAATTCCATCCTCCCCCCCCTTATTTTTATTTAATATTAAATATATTTAATTCCATCCTCCCCCCTTATTTTTATTTAATATTAAATATATTTAATTCCATCCTCCCCTCTCCCCTTATTTTTATTTAATATTAAATATATTTAATTCCATCCTCCCCTCCCCTTATTTTTATTTAATATTAAATATATTTAATTCCATCCTCCACTCCCCCCTATTTTTATTTAATATTAAATATATTTAATTCCATCCCCCTCTCCCCTTATTTTTATTTAATATTAAATATATTTAATTCCATCCTCCCCTCTCCCCTTATTTTTATTTAATATTAAATATATTTAATTCCATCCTCCCCTCTCCCCATATTTTAATTTAATATTAAATATATTTAATTCCATCCTCCCCTCTCCCCTTATTTTTATTTAATATTAAATATATTTAATTCCATCCTCCCCTCCCCCTTATTTTTATTTAATATTAAGTATATTTAATTACATCCTCCCCTCTCCCCTTATTTTTATTTAATATTAAATATATTTAATTCCATCCTCCCCTCTCCCCTTATTTTTATTTAATATTAAGTATATTTAATTACATCCTCCCCTCCCCCCTTATTTTAATTTAATATTAAATATATTTAATTCCATCCTCCCCTCTCCCCTTATTTTTATTTAATATTAAATATATTTAATTCCATCCTCCCCTTCCCCCTTATTTTTATTTAATATTAAGTATATTTAATTCCATCCTCCCCTCCCCCCTTATTTTAATGTATCCCATCTCCCCTTATTTCATCTTTAAATATATTTAATTTTATATCTAATACATGAGGGGAGATGGGGGAGGGAATGAGGAGCCCCCTGAGGAGCCCCCTGCTTCGGCCTACCTTTTCCAAACGCGCAGGATCCAGGAGTACCCGGACGAGAGAGGCGACGACCGACTGAGTCGAAGAAGGTCCTAATCGCGTCTGTGGGCCTCAGCGATCCAGTAGTAGAGTAGCCGAAGCCGAACCCGGAAGTAGGTATTTTTTAAAAAAAATTATTTATTTTATTTTTTGATTTTTATTTTTTATTAAAAAGCTTAGGGGGCCGTAGGGAAGGGGCTGGGGGCCGTATATGGCACGCGGGCCACCAGTTGGACAGCCCTGATATAAAACAATACCTGATAAAACAAAAAGGTTAAAATTGCAATAGCACACAAAGACCTGCCTGAAAAAATGCATCTTGCATGCTCTGCGGAAGGTGTCCAAGTTTTGCAGAGTCCGCGTCTCGGGTGGCAGAGCTTGCCATAGTACCGGGGCACTGATGGAACCTTATTTTTTTTTTTAATATTAAATATATTTAAACCCCTCCTCCCCCCCCCTTATTTTTAAATTTTAAAATTAAATATTTTAACCCCTCCTCCCCTCCCCTTATTTTTTTTTAATATTAAATATATTTAATTCCATCCTCCCCTCTCCCCTTATTTTTATTTAATATTAAATATATTTAATTCCATCCTCCCCTCTCCCTTATTTTTAAAGTATCCCCTCTCCCTTATTTTTATCTTTAAATATATTTAATTTTTTATTTTCCCTGAAAAGGGGGATGGGGGAAAGAAAAGGGGGCCCCCGAAAGGGCCGGCCCCCGGGCCCCCGCCCCGGCGGGGTCAGGAGTACCCCGGGGGGGAGAGGGGGCGACCGACTGAGTAAAAAGGTTTAAAGGGTTTTGGGCCTCGCGATCCAGTAGTGGTTGCCCAAGGTTCGGAATCCAATTCCCCAGGGATTTGCTGTCAACGCCCCGGGGTGTCTCGTGTTGACAG